>JAXCLR010000063.1:40124929-40136782 GCA_035584095.1 Annona squamosa | reverse complement strand
GAAAATAATATATATGTATATATATTTATATATAAATAATATACACATATATATTTTTATTTTATTTTTAAAAGAGGGACAATATACTTAACCCGTGTGTCAATTCAACCCGCCAGTCGGGGAGTATTCACGTCTGGAAAAGTAGTTTTCGAAAATAATATATATATATATATTAAAGAAACTCAAAAATATATATCTGAGAACTCACGTTCTTCTTTGAGCACAGGAGAGCTCTGTCTTCGTTCTCGGCTCGAAGTTCTCTCCCGTTCTCCGTTGTTCTCCCCGTCCGTTGAAGGGCTGAATGCGGCTCTATTTATAGGCGACTCGGCCGGGTTGGTGTGAGTTCCGCGGCTACTGTCGCTCTCGTAGAACCCACGTTCCCGCGGAACTTTGTCGCTCTTGTCCTGCGGAACCTCGTTGCTCTTTTCCTGCGGAACCTCGTTGCTCTTTGCCGCGGAACTTCATTGCCGCGGAACCGGATTCACGCGGAACTTCGTTGCTCTTTTCCTGCGGAACCTCGTTGCTCTTTGCCGCGGAACTTCGTTGCCGCGGAACCGGATTCACGCGGAACCGCGGCGGAACTGCTTTTCCCGCGGAACTTCACGTATCCGTGAAACCTCGAGCTGGTACCTGTTGGTTTCGTGTCGTTATGTTTTAGCGATGAGTTCCGCGGCGGTGTCGGTACAAGCTCGGCTAGCTTACTATTCGTTCCCACGGAATTGCCGTTCAGCGGCAGAACTCGCTGCTTGTTTTGCTTCTGCTGCTGTCGGTGGGAGCCATGGCTCATCGCTTTGACAATCGTGATATCGAGATCGGGAGCAGTGTTGCTTGCAACCTTGGCGATGCCGATGCTCGTCTGATCTTTCACTGCCCCGACCTGTCCCTGATATCGAAGATCGCGGAAATGCTTTTCATCCCCGAATTATCACCCACCACAACGGAACTCCGTTTTGCACTCGAGAAATCGGCATCGAAGAGCTCATGATGACTGGGCCAGGGAACTTGTTGCTGCTCAAGTCCAGCTTCGACAGCTGCTGCAGCCGCCAGACCTCTCCCGGGATAGGCCAGGAGAAGGAATTACTGTCAAGGAGTAGCTTCTGCACGCCGGAGAAGTTGCCGATGGAGGACGACAGGGGGCCGTAGAGGCGGTTGTTGGACAAGATGATCTGGCCCAGGTTGGTGGAAATCAACGGCATATCCGGGAAACCGCCCGCCAGATGGTTGCCCCGCAGCTCTACCTGCACGAGGTTGGGTAGCCCAAACAACCCGCTGGGAATGGAGCCGTTAAGGAAATTGTCCCCCGTTCAAATCCGGCTCAGCGATTGGCACCGGCCCAGCGTGTCCGGAACAATGTTTTGAAAACCGGACCGGTCACTGAACCGGTTTTGTGACCGGTTCCCGGTTTTTCCGGTTCAACCGGACTGAACCGGTGGTCGAACCGCGGTTGGACTGGTAACAGTACCGAACCGGGCTGTGACCGGTTCACGGTCCGACTGGTCCGACGGCCCGATTCGGTCCGGTTTTCAAAACACTGGTCCGGAGTGGCCCCCACGAGCTTGTTTCTGAGGGCTATGAGTGTGTGGAGGTGGTTTCCGAAGCGGAGGTCCGGGGGCAATGTCCCTGTCAACTTGTCCGACGACGGGCCCAAGAGCTGCAACTTTCCATTCCGACCCAGACGCGGCGGGATGCTGCCGATGAAGTTATTCTCCCACAGCTGCAACACCTCCAGCTCCGGCAAATCCCCGATGAAGGCGGGAATCTCACCGTGCAGTCTGTTCGAGAGTGCGAGATTCCTCAGCTTCTCCAACGCCGGCGAAATCTCACCCACCAGCGCATTGTTGGGAAGATCCATGGATTTCAAGCTCCAGAGCACACCCAGCTCCGGAGTAATCTCCCCCGACGACCCGTTCACATGCACAGAGCCGTCGACACCGCCTTCTGATCCCCCGTATTCATCTCAAAGGCCCAAACTCCTCCTACCACGTTCATGGGCAGCAGCGCCGTCATGCAAATCCCTCCCGTCAGAGACGTTGTCAAGTAGACTATTCCAGCCGTCCCCATGAAACAGAGCCGCCAGCTAACGATTGTGAACGTCACCGTTACCCAATACCTCGCCGGACCCGAATCAAAGCTTTCCAAGCTCTTCTTCCTCGTCTCACCAAACCCGCCTGCAGCGACCATTCCAACCGTCGAAAACGCCGTTGCGGCGACTTCCATCAGTACCTTGGTGATCCTCTCCGGGTGGTCGTGGCTGGAGACGACGGCGAGGAGGACGGAGCTGAGAGTGAGAAGGATCACGCAGTTGACGTTGGAGAAAGTGAGCTTCTGCTTAACGAGGATCGCTGAGAGGATGAGATTGAAGGCTGACAGCATGATGTGGCCGTCCGAGCGGACGAGAACATTCTCGGGTTTGAGATCACGGTAGATCATGCCCAGCATGTGGAGGTATTCGAGGGCCAGGAGGCGACAATGGCTCGGGTGAAGGTGCCGCGGCAGAAGGCACCGGAACTAGGGTGCCTACTGTGGTCGGAGAAGGCGACGACACCACCACCGGCAGGCTCCACATGACGATGATGTTGCGGTTCAACGGCAAGGGCGACGTCTGCTACAATCCATCTCCCATCCGACCACTGCTGAACCCACGACCTCCTGTGTTTCTCCTCCAGATATGGCATTGCACCCGACGAGGACGAAGCTGTCCGGCGGATCATCTACACCTACGACACTGCTTTCTACGGCTTTGCAGCGCAGCTTGAGGAAGACGAAGCTAAGCAACTGGAGAGCAGCCGCTGTGTGCTGGGGGTTTTCACTGAGACAGTTTACACGCTATACACGACGCGGAGCCCCTACTTCCTGGGCCTCGAGCCTGTTGAAGCGCTTAGGACTCAGCATCGATGGTGGTGCCCATGATGATGATATGGATAGTGAGGGTGGCGTTGGGATTCTTCACCAGAACCTGACGTCATCTAGCAGTGCTCTCCAAGGGCTGCTGAGGAAGCTAGGTGCTGGGCTGGACGATCCGCTGCCGTCATCTGCTGGCGCAACTTCATCTTCTCTTCAGAATGGAAGGTTGAAGAAGATCTTATCTGGGCTGCGCGCGGATGGTGAGGAAGGCCGCCAGGTTGAGGCTTTGACACAGCTTTGTGAATTGCTTTCAATTGGGACGGAGGATTCTCTGAGCACATTTTCAGTTGATTCTTTTGTGCCGGTTCTTGTTGGGCTGCAAGAGCACTGACTCATCTCTGTGATGTGTTGCCATCGTCCTGTGCTGCGTTTGTGCAGTATGGTGCTGTCTCATGCTTCTGTGCTCAGCTCCTCACAATCGAGTACATGGATTTAGCAGAACAGTCTTTGCAAGCTCTCAAGGAGATATCTCAAGAACACCCAACTGCCTGTCTGCGTGCTGGGGCACTTATGGCAGTGTTATCTTATCTTGACTTCTTCTCTACAGGAGTTCAGAGGGTGGCGTTGTCTACTGCTGCAAATATGTGCAAGAAGCTCCCATCTGATGCCGCTCTTAAAAACCCCAGAGCCCACGAAGACGCCATCGCAGCCAAGCTGCATCATGAGGGCAGCATCGGCAGGGGTGGCAACGCCGCCGGCTGCAAAATGAACAACGGGGAGCCTGCCAAGCTGCTTGGTCTGCATGACGAGATCGTAGGGCGCAGCGATTTTTTTTTTTTTTTTTTCATGAAAAATCACTAATCCAAAATATACCCCATCACATTTCTATCATTGTGTAAGGGTTCTTAATACACTTAGTTATAATATTTGTTACCATGATATATAATATTAATAATTAAAAAATACAACGGCGTTCATTATTGAATTTCGTTGATGGGCATCACCGGCCAAAACACTATCAAAAACAGCACTCTCTGTCGGTTTGCACATACTCGCTCATGGGACTCAATGAACATGGACACATTGCAGTTAATTTGATCCCGCACCCATCTGTTGCAGTTGTTGATGATACCTGCTGATATGGTTTGTTTAATTCCTCGACTTTCCTAAGGAGTGACAAGTGTGTGCATTCCTCTGCACTTTTTTTCTGTACTCGTTGATTGATGCATTCCTCTTTCTTGATAAAATTCCAAAGTATCTTTTTGCAAGTCGTCGGCTAAACGAGACCCCTGAAAATGAAAACTTATGTCCCGTACTGTGGTTATTTTCAATATCTCGATATTATCTTTTTTTAGCATAATTATATACATCATCATGTATTTTAAGCTAAAATATGATATTCATTTATTTTTACACTAGTTGTATTTTTTTTAATCTTTTCTTCATAAAAAAATGTTATCTAGTTTTGTCATTTTATAATACTTTTTTATTTTTATTTTTATTTTTTAAAATTCATCAATTTCAAAAACATTTAAGTCATTTTCCGCCTCATAAAAAACTTGATTTTGAAAAAATCAAAAATAAATATATAAAAGTATTGTTAATTAAAAAAATCTGTATATAAATTGAATATACTTAGATAAACGTGCTTATGAAGAAAAATAAAAAAATATAATTAATAGTGTGTATCATCAAGCTCCATATTTTTTAGCCAGTAACCGATAGAATATTATCTTCGACGATTATAATAATATCCACTATTTATCGATATTATTTTAAATTAATTCAATAATATCTTCTATTTATTGAATTATCTCTAATATTATCTTTTTATAATATTTTTGTAAAGAATGCTAAATAAATTTTTTGTTTATCAATGAGTATTGAATCATTGTAAAATAAAATAAAGAATTATTTGAGTACTCATTGATAATTATATAAATTTTTATTTTATTTTTTGAGATCTCAATTTTAATTGGTTCAAAAATTAATTTTCTAATTATTTTTACTGGAATAAATTGGTAATACTGTTTTGCACCACATATACATTCACTTATGCAGTGGTTATTTTCAGAAAAAAATTAAAAATTATGATAAATATGTACTTGGATTTATCATAATCTATAAGAAAGGTTCACTAGCTTTTTAATATTTTATTTTACCAATAAAATTTTTAACAAAACAATATTATCTCCGATGAATATAATAATACTTTTCTTGTTCCAATAATAAAAAAGTACCTTGATGACTGCACGTGGAATTTGGCAGTTTATAAAATTTTTTTATTTTTCAATTTTAAAAACTAGAAAAGTATATCTATCCATGTCTCTTTTTATTTTTAAAAGTAAAAAATTCAAAAATTATCAAAGTTTATAGAGGATGCAATCTAAGTAAGGCTTATATATCTTTAAAAAATAAAAAATATATATTTTTACCGTATGTAAATCACCCAATTTATAGGTAATTGAATAGGTTGGCTTCCAACTAAAAATTAGGTAATTGTCGGGCAACGCACTTGGAACCAATCGGCTTTTGGATAGGGATTCAAATGGCTCCCGAATGGCTTGCTGGTATCCTCTTCCTAAAATCCTGTTCTCATCCTAAGCCTATCCTAATAAGGGCTCAAGTTATTTCCATGAATGCCAACAAGGTTTAACCTAGAAGGCCATAAAATGAAGGGTTCTTTTGCTTCAAGGTTTAGCAAAAGAAAACCTTATATCTGCTCATAATCATTGCTTTTATCATCATGTATATTTTTTTTAAAAATTCCTACAAAATTTAACCCAAACTTTTTATAAAAAAAAATCGTAAATCAATGGATTTTTCGATAGCATTCCACACCTGAGTCCCATAAAGTTTTGCCAATATTGCATCTTACCTTACCAAGATTTGTTTGGGATCCCTAAGCTCGGAAGACACCTAACTGGCCTAGGCAACCGTTCTTCATTATAGCTTACACGTCCCTGGAGCAAAGTAGCTAGCGCTTGGGCTGGGCTGGGCTGGTCTGGGCTGGGCTCTCGTAGTTCTTGCAGTTTTAAAAGTTAAATGACCCAAATACCCCCAAAGGTCTTCACGAATCCTAGCTATAATCCATCACCATTATATGCAGTTGATGGCCTCATCTGCATGGCTCCATGCCATTGAAATGCTTTGTCCGCCGAATCTCTAGGAAAAAAATCATTATATTTTCTACAAATTTTGGTCATTGAATAATTATATATGGATCAATGGAGTTGAAACAACACCATCTCAGCTTCCTATGGCTAGTTTATTGCCTTCTCAAAAGTCATAACAAGGGTGCAGCCAAAGTGATTCGTGGTACTGCGAGTCAATATTGTCAGCAATCCCAAAAATCTCTGGACGAAAATATAATAAATATAAAATTCTTTATTTAATAATTGTGAGCACAGAGCACATGATGAAATATTATTCAAGTGTTCTGCCCCGTAGGTTGTAGTATCTGGGCTGGTGCCTGGTGGCACCACTCCTAAGTCTTGGACTTCGTTGGGATGGCACTAGGACGGGTCCAAGATTACATGGTTGTGAGGCTGAGCCAGGCGTTGTTACGCGATCCATATACCTTCGGTCAGCCTGGTCTATTTTCAACCTGTTGCTTTTCAGTCTAAACAAAACTTTATGAAAAAAAAATCTAAACCGTATATTATCAATGAGGAATGATTCTTTCAGCCTAGCTAAGTAAGTGTGTCATCTAGCCGACCTTAAAAATTTTATTTTTTATATTTTTTCTTCGTACACTTGTTTATCAATGTATATTTAACATATAAATTAAGATAAATTCCTCTAATGCTTACAACATTTGCTTGTTATTTCTTTCATACCGACACCATTTCAATAATTTTCTAAATATCAACAACATTTGATACCTAATTCCTCTAGTACCCCGCAGTCACAGATAGCTCAAATGACATGTCATGGGCATGTTGAAATGACATATTTGCCACTCTTCCCAACAACTCGCCTTTGATTACAGGTGCAACTCGGGTTTATAAAACTCAAGTTCACCTCAACCCTAACCTTACCTCTATTTGTAAAGCTTCAACCCGAACCTCAACCCTAACCCTAACCCTATTTATAAACCTCGAACTCTAACCTTATTTTTGAAATTCAGGCTCGGGTTGAGTTTTGAGTTGACATTCTTCTATTAATATGTTTTTATTACTCATCCTATATATATAGTTTTTATCATAAACCTATTGTATAAAAAAGATTAAAAATAATTTATTATACGAAAGCAAGAAAAATTCAAATATTGCTTAAGAGTAGAAAAAAAATCTATTTTGAGCCTTCTCTTTGCATCGAGTAAAATAATAGCTTTATTTTTAACAACGTAGAAGTACAACCGTTTTTCATTCTGCAATTTAACACCAATATCGTAACTATGTACATTAATATTACAATCCAATTGCAAAATAAACCTTATCATATCGATTGTAATAAAATAAAATTATCCAAAAACCACAAAATATCAAGTCGAATAAGATTATATTAATTCAAGCATCCAACTCCAAATCACAACATCCTTCGCTAATCTTGTCTTACATATTACTTGACCTATCCATATTGATTTGATCACCTGAATATCACTTTTTTATAATATATAAAAATAATTAGAAATTGTCCATTTCAGAACAATAACAAACTAATGAAATAATTTTTTGGAATTGCAAAAATATTTGAATGCAAACATTCAAGCTATAGAAATACCTGTTCAAATGAAATAACCATTTACACTGTTCGAAATTTGAATGATTCTACATGCTGAGTAAAAATAAATATTTCTGAATATCAGTCAATTTTGTTTCTATTTATTTCATTTCTAACGATTAATTCTTAGATAATTAATATTGTTTTCATTTGTTTATTTTTAAAAATTCATTCTACCTATATACAGTCACATTACATATATTTTTCTCCTTCTCTTTTGCTCTCATTTCAAATAGGATTCCATCAAACCAGCTTTCAATAATTAATCATGTTACTATTAATTTGTATATTAAATAATAAGCAAGGATTTTTCTAAAAAAATATCAGAATTGTTACCGACGTCGGGGACGGGCTGGATGGCGGAATGCAGGGAAGTAAGACGGGAGGGAGCAGTTAGCAGAGGTGCGGTTGGAGAAGAAAGCTGGAGGGTTCGGACGATAGGATTTCAACAGCGCCGGAGAAGAAAAGTTGGACTACTGAAGGGATCGGTCTTCGCCTCTTCGAACGAGAATCGGGATCACGGGATTTCGCAACGGGATCACAAGTTCGACAGAAGGTAGACGGGATTCGGCAGATGGGAACACCACTCCGAGCGGGATTTCATGAATCCGAGAGGGAAGAAAGGGGAAGGCAGAAAGCTGGAAAGGGCGAGCCTACTCTAAAGTCAAAATTGGAATTTGGAAAGCTGAACTCGTCTAACGCTTGTGGTGGTGCTGTTGTCTATCCGTCTGACATCTGAATAGATATAAGATAAGATAATTGATATATTATTATTATAATAATAAATATATATTTTATGTAAATAGAATGCAGTTTTGGGTTTACAGGATTCGAGCTTACCTGAACCTAAAACCGAAATCTATTAAAATTTGGTCTGGATTCGGGCTTAGAAATCGGACTTGGGCTGTAAAAATGCTGAGTTTCAATACTGCTTCTGGCCGGGTTTGGGCCCGCCCCAAGTTGCACCCCAACCTTCGACGGCAGATGATCAGAAGCAACGGTGGTAGCCCCTTTTTAGCATCATGGAAATCAGTTGCACTACTTTACCTATTACCATTAATCCATCATCCAAAATTCAGTAATCTGCCCCGAATTAGAAATGCATTTCAGATCTTCCGGCAATACACCATTAAATACGGAAGCTCAGCTCCATTGCTCCACACCATTTTGTAGCTACTCACAGACAGCAACATAAATCACACTTGCATGAAATATTTTTCCGTCTAGCTACTGTTGGGTGAAATAAGATGGCAATGACGACCAATTGATTTGGGGAAGAAGATTCACTTTCCGATTTCATATAAAAAACCGAAACCGCTGGAATGTCGTTTTCCCTTTCTCTCAATTCCTCTTTCAATCCCTAGTTCTGGAAGACCAACACCATCCAATCCCATCTTCAATCAACAACAGCAGCTTCGGTAGCTGCCCGTCTTGTATCCCAATTGCCAATGCTCCATCTGCTTCCCTAGCTGACAAGCTTTCCTTGTATTAATGCCTGCCATCTTAAATTCAACGCAAGCAATCTCCGTACACTGATGTTCGAAAATAAAAAATAAATATTTAAAATACTCTAAAAATATTAAAAACTGATACATATATTAATTCATTTTAATTAACAATTTTATAAAAAAAATAAAATAAAATAGGTGTATGTGCTCGGGAGTGTTGAGCAGTATATGCTCCTGGGAGCATACGATCAGCATCCCTTGTGTATATATATATCTAAAATATCTTTATTTTTAAAAATCTCAAAAAAATATGTATATATATTCAAAAATAATAGAATTTAATTTATACGTTAAATACACTCAGATAAATAAGTATATAATAAAAAAGTAAAAAAAAATGTTATAAATGAGTTTTTTTTAAGTGTACTAAACAAGATATTTGCTTAGCCCAGACTAAGAAAATCACATCTCATTGTTAGTAAGCATCATGAAGTGGCCATGTAGTTGCATGTTGTTGTTAAATTTTGAAAACATTTATGGCATGAATTGTGAAATCATAAAGTAAATATATAGTGATAAATGTTACATAGGATTTTAGATTTTTAAAAATTAAATAAAATTCAAACTACAACTGGTTGCATGGAATATATCTGTCACAATCCACGTCAATTTTATCTTTCGTAGATGTTCATAGATTTTCAATTCAGATGATTTATCGTTTTGAATGAGTATACAGCATTAAACGCTATGGCAGGAAAACAACTCGCTGAAATATGAAGCCGGGCCCAATCTTTCGTTGACGTTATTAATGACGCAGCAGTATAGAATCTATAAACGTTAGTCATGCGCCTGAAATTTTTTTTTTTTTTTTTATTCTGGCCACAAATATGCGGCCCAAGCATAAAGATACACGCACTTGAACCGTTTTGATTTTTTAAAAATAAAAAATAGATAAAATCGAAAAATTGTAAAATTAAATATATGAAGTACATGCTTGCGCCGATATACTAATATAGAAATTAAAAAAAAGGAGAGAAAGAGGATATATTTGGACTTATACTTGCACTTAAAAGCTAGTCTATTTCGTGAAAACATAGGTATATTTATAATATGGTTAAATTATGTGAGAGTTATTTATAATTTTTGAAACTAAATAGATATATTTGTAATGAAAATCGATCAAGTAGACCTGTGTACACTTAGCTTCAGTGTAGTTAAGTACGAGTACCTATTTTTTATTTTTTTGAAATTTTTTTATACAATTATTAATTTAAGTATATTTAATATGTATATAAATCTTTACTTTTAAGATTTTCAAATTTTTTGAATTTTAAAAAAAGTAGCGACATTTTAGTAATTTTAATGTCATTGACTCTCTTAAAATATTTAAAAATCTTCAACAATGATAAAAAAAAATGCATATGTTAAATATACTTAGATTAATAGTTTTATGAAAAAATTTAAAAAATAAAAAGTAGGTTAAATACACCTAAATGCATTGAAGCTAACTGCACCCGAGAGTGCGGTTAATAATATTTTGTAAGTACAGCCAAACTATGTGAATAAATTTACAAATCATCCCAAATATAAGGATAATAATAATATAATAGTTATAACTTATAAGAGATGAATTATATAAAAAAAATTCATGGAAGCAACCCGGTAAGAGGAAAATAATAATAATTTTGTCTCTTCCCACTCTGCCCATTGCCAAAGGCAGACGTGAACCTCTAAAGAGCTTGCTTATCACCGGTGCGTTTCATGTTTCAATGACGGCAAAAAAAATTTTTTTTTTTTTAAAAAGGGTTCCTTCAAAACATGACTGTAGTGTAAATCCTAATAAATTAAACGGTGCTCGTGGCGGGGCCGGATTTTCATTCCAAACAAGTGCGGACTCCGAATTATATTATTGGCTTTCTTTTCTCTCTCTGGGTTTTTAAACATGGTGGGATGAATCCAGTACTTCCTCATCCCATCCGCCTTTGGATTATTGCTCTTCATGCAGATTGCGGGATCGGGGACGCTTTCTTGTTCTGGCTCACCGAACAGGAGAGACATGAAATGGACAGCCGTAGACCCATCCATTCCTGCCAACTGACACCCCTCTGATGCCTGTATTGTATCGCATAAAATTACTCGTATTCTTCTCCTCCACGTTTCTTGTGTTCTGCAACCATATCTAAAAGTATAATCATAATTATTGAAATATTATTTTCTATATATATAGGTTTGGATTCCTTCTTATCGAATGAAATATTTGTAATGCAATAATTTATCTTTTTTTATTGGCATTTTTTTTGTACAATGTAATATCTTTTTTAATAGAGCGCAATGTAACATCTTAATATTACACTCAAACTCATGATTCACAAGAGAGACAATAAGTTCCCGCCTCATGGTCAGTAAAGATAATAATAAACTCCCACCTTAATCTAACGAGACCAAGTTCCCACTTAAGCCTAAGGGAGACTACAGCTCTCATAAACAGGGACGTCCAAACAGCGTCTTGTAATTTTCGATCCTCTAACTAGGCGGGCACTGAAAATTGTGCCACCATGCTTGGTTAATATAATTTGTCTTTGACGAAGAAAATTTGTTAAATTAGGCATTAAGAGGATTGCATTTTAAATTTTAAAGGGAGAATTTTTCTTTTGTTGAAATTATTTTAGAGACTGATATTATTATACATTTAATATGGGTAATGATCTAATGCTACTCACAGGTACATGCATGCACTCGCTTGGTTTTTTAGGGTGTGTTTTGGGAATGAATAAAACTTTTGGTGAAAAGTTTTGAAAAATAAAAGTTGTCAAATGATGTGATATGATAGGGGTAA
>JAXCLR010000063.1:40111625-40124829 GCA_035584095.1 Annona squamosa | reverse complement strand
TTTTAACTTTATTCTCTTTACTCCTCATCATTATCTCTATTATATCACATCATATTCTATCAATGTGACAACTTCTACTTTAAAAACTTTTCATCAAAAGTTTTACTGAAAAGTTTTTGTTATTGTCAAACAACCCCTAAATCTTAAAATTTTTTTCTATGAAAAAATGACTAAACCATTTGCAGCATTCAATTTCAATAGTTATATTTTTCATTATCATGAGGTGTTAAATTTTAAAACATGTAAGTCTTCAATTAAAGTGATTTTTGACATTATAAATAAATCTCTTTTTTAGAATAAATAGCAAATAAATGGCTATTAATAAGAGCTTAGATTAGCATGTTAGAATAATGATTATATTTACCGCACCTTGACGAGTCATGCATTTGAAATGATTGTGATATTTATGAGATGATCAAAGTTGAGCAGAATCACCAATTAAAAAAAAAATTGAGGAGAATCGATGGAAATAAGTAAACATGAGGCAAAAGTTACAAATTACCAAAACCGGACACAAATAGGTTGTCGGTGGCCACCAATACGCCCATGGGCGTGTGGAATGGCGGCACTGTTGCTTTCAGGATTTATAAGTAGGCTTCGAATTTGGCCCTTTAATTTTTTTTTCTTCTTCCCAACGAGATCATGCAATCATTTAATTTTTTCTATTTTTCTCATCAAATTTTCATAAAAAACGATATCATCTTCAATACATATAATAATATTTTTTGCCACCAATAAAAATCCATTTACCGACCATAGGAACGCTCGCATAAATAACGAAGGTATTCTAGGAATAAGTTTAATTGCCTAATAATGATAATTAGCAACTGAGGTGATGACTGAAGGTGCAGAATACACGATCAGACCATCACATAAACAGTAAGTCAATAGAGATCATCAATCGCATCTTAGGAACCAAGAACGACGGCATAGAAAAATCGCATCTTACCAAAAGGGCAACGGAGAAAAAGTCCTTTCCTAGTCATATATCATCCATACGTAGTAGCTGTAAGATGGAGTGTTAATCGTTATGGTATGCTAGTACAACACGTTTACAAATGGGTATAGAGTGAGATTTTTGAATAAATAGTTTATAATTTGTCAACTTGTTTAACTATTTAAATAAATAAATGAATTAAAGTTGAAATTTAACAGCCTACCAACCCATTTAATAACTATTATTATGCAATTATTTTCCACATTCATACACTCTTGCATTGAGATGAGTGTGGATAATTATTATGCAATTATTTTCCTTTCATTATTGTGAAGTTTTTTTTTTCAAATGTAAACCTTGTGAGTTCAACAATTTTGCAAATCTAAATTTTTAAAGAAAACTGGTTAAATTTTCTTTCATGTATCACCCATTTTGGATGACAAGGCAAGTGAAAAAAGACAACTTTAAAAAGAAGTAATGGAGCAAATGCTTCTATCCAACTCACAATCTTATCCTTTTCACCCTACACCTCCTTAATTCACCCATCTCACCACTTAGGTATCACATTAGGTCAAAAGTTTAATTTTGATGAAATTGCCACCACGTCTAGTTATTTTTGCAGAATTCATTCTCTAACTTTTAAAATTGCAAAAATAACTCCATAAATTTATTAGAATTCTGCAAATCTGACCCGTCCGTCCGTCATTGACGCTGAGAACTTCCCATCCGTCCAACTTTGCAAATCCGACTTTCTCTGCATCACCGACAGACAAGCTCCACGAAATTTAAAAAACCGCAGATTCGGTGATGTTTTATCCGCTGCCAATCACCGGCAGAACCCAGCCAGGCGGAAAGCAAACCCATCTCCGGCCGTCCTCTGCAGCTCCGGAGATCTTCCTGTTGACATGGCTTCAACACCAGGAGCTCATTCTCATCAAATCCAATGACCGTTCCCGGAGGAACCCCCAACAGCAACATAGGGTCCGGATATGATCAACCCGCACCAATCCGATTTTAAATAACGGGTCTGAAAATTCAACAACCCATGCAGTTTTTCACCCTTTGTTTGACACCTATTTAACTGCGTTTGCTATTATATTTGATTATTTTAAAATTTATGGTATGTTGTTGTTTAATAAAACTTTTTTATCTACAACTTTTGTCTTTGCCCAACTATTTTATTTTTTACTTATTTCCACATATCTTCCAATATAATTATGTTACTTTTCAATCATTCTGTTATAATTTTTCATGCAACTATTCTGTCTATTTTAAAATTTATTCTTTGGACTAACTAAGATTACTCCTCTTATATCACGTCATTTTTTATTTTTTAAAAAATCTTCTACGAAAACTTTTCTCCAAAATTTTATCAAATGTGAAACATATATTTAGTTTTAAAAAAAAATCGGCACATGTAAAAACTTCTAGTGCAGTAATTTTTACAGAGATAATTTTTTTAAACCATACCAAATTAACGATAGTAAGGATGCAGTAAATTGAACTTTTACATTTAGAATCATTTTTTTTTAATGTAAAATGGTGATTTGAGATCTCTCCCTACTCCATTCAACCAAACAACGAACTGTGAAGGAAAGTGGAGAACGAGCACCCTATCATTCTATAATAAAGAGATCCTTATATAAGTTTTCCACAATACAATTAGAGGGCGTACTCTATAGCAGTAGAGACTATAGAAACCGCACATTTGATGAGCACATGAGCAACATGGTTTCCACTTCTAAGAACAAACACAACCGTCTCAAAGCATATCCATATATCCACTTCCCAATAGCTAATAGATGGCAATCAAGGAATGGCTTTCAACCTCTACTTCATGGAAACTCAAATATGTTAGCCATCTCCTCCCCATCAAAAAAACGAAAGGTTCCATCCATAGCAGATTAGCTATTCCACATCTCCAGCACTTGGCAGCTAAGAGATCTACATTTGAATCTCTTAGAATTGTTCTTAATATTTGTTGGATACTTATAAGATTTCTCAACCCTAAAAGCTAGATTTAAAGGTGAAACTTTTACTTACACTTTAATATTTTACTCATTCCACAAACAATGTAAGATCACTTCACCATCTCTCCCTTCACACATCGGAACTTAAGTTAGATCATTATTGACCTGTTTTTTTTTACTCTTGGGTAGAGGTAATTCATCCTAGGCTCTAATATGAATCGTCAGGATTGAGAGCACAATGGAAACAAACCCAAAATATAGGAAATTTATATAGTTTGATTAGACACATACTCCACTAGAAGAAAGTGATTCACTAATTAATAAACAACCACAATTTTCCTCTCTTAGGCAATAAACTGCCTCTCTCTCAAAATCTCACGTCAGGATTTTCTCTATTCTCTATTCTCTATGATACTATACCCTATAGTCTATATGTTTATTTATAACTATTGGATACAAGTGTAATCCCATGTGCGATCCCAAACTTACACCTCATACAAATTTATATGCACAAATAAATACGCATATTATAAGACACCCAGTAATATCCCTTATACACATCTCTAAAGGAGTACTCAAGCTCCGTGGTAACTTTGACTACAAATAAGTAAACATAGAATCATTAATTACAATTTCCGTGTACCAAGTGCAACCACACATAAGAACTGCCACTTCAAGTCTTCAACTATCTTAAACGGATTCATGACACATGCTGCTACGCACGCATCAAACAACTATAATCTAATTAATATGTATTACAAATTTAACTCGTATTCTTGCAGAAAATTAAAAGATCATTTTAATTTGTTACAATACAAAATCAGATTCCAAAAGCCAATTTTCCCATTCTCCTCCTACTCCAATATTATTAGTGTCATTTACTTCATTTCTCATTCCCCCAGGCTCCGTCCCTGGACTCAAAGCAGTCATCTCCGCTTCGGCCAACAGATTCTTCCACCACGAAGTCGAATTATCCTCCAGCTGCGTCTCATGTCGCATGCAACTTCCATTGATGCCATTATTCATCTCTTGCAGTACTAGTGCGAGATTATTATCATTGCCGACGCAGCAGACCTTTGATCTCATCATCAACTGGTCTCCGAACCAACTTGAGTGGATGGAGGAGACGGCCCTGGCCTTGGGCTTTATCACCACATGCTCCTGCTGCTTCGATTTCCCCACCTCCTCGTTGCAATTGCTAGCCAGCTTCTTGCTCAGGTGCGAATTCCAGAAGTTCTTGATGTCATTCGCTGTCCTTCCCGGGATTCGACCCGCGATTAGCGACCATCTTCAAACAGTACTCACAAAGATAATATCATTTAGTAAATCATAAATCTACAAGTAATGTTGCGATTAATAATAAGCGTAACGTAGAATATTCTTAACGCAACCATAAATAATAAATAAATCGTGCAGCCAAACGCCGGCTGATCATCTTGATGGCAGCCATCTACAACAGGTAATAACACCTTTTTTATTTTTTGGAAATTTTTTAATAAGATGGTTAATCTAGGTGCATATTATTTATAAATTAAATTTTATCGATTTTGTGATGTATAATATTTATTTTGTATTTTGAATACGGGGTATCGTGGTCATTTTCAGTTTTGTAAAAATGACTATAATACCTTATGATTAAAAATGTAAAATAAATATATACACATATTTAAAATTCTTAAATTTAATTTATAAACAATATACATCTAAATTAAGCATCTTATTAAAAAATTTCAAAAAAAATATATAAGAAAGTTTTTAAACCAGCCTAAGATAGCCATCAGACCGGTCTGAGGACGTCAGGCCTCCAACGAAACGGCCTTGACAACGGATAATGAATTTGGAAGGTAGTCTGTCACATGTTGCCTATATTGTCTGGTAGCTCTTTGTCGGTCAACTGGCAGAAAGAGATAAATTTGCACGTCACAGGACAGGCATTCATTTCAATTCAACAAGCTCACACAGGACCCACCAGACTGTTCTAGGACATTGTAAGCTGGGTCTTTTGCTATTCGTTTCCTCCTTTGGGGTGGACAATCTAGCTAGTGCAACGGAGAGTACATTAAAAAAAAAAGGATGAATTAATGGAGAGTAAATTGTATAAAAGGATAAATTATTTTTTAATAGATAAATGATGTTTATAGTTGGTTGTCAAAGTATATATTTACTTTTCTGGTCGTATATTTAAAGAACCGGACAAATTATGGAAAAGCATAAAAGTGTATGAATGAAAACTGTATAAAATAAGGTTAACAAATAGCTTAAAATAATGATATTTATTAAAGAATTTGGGTCCTGCTTATTGATATGGACTTGACTTTTGTGGAATTGAATTATATGAAAATTTTCATTTCCAACCATTAATCTGACACCTTTTTCATAGGTTAATTCCAAAAATAACCATCAGTATTTTGGTAAAAATTCATTAGGGCATTATCGTATTCGAAAATATGATAAAAATATCTGCTTTTATGTATCATTTTTTGTAAATGTATTATCATATCAAAAAATAATAATAATACTTATATTATTATATTTTGATAACAGTATACTCAAATGAGTTATTTTTCTAATATAGGATATTTTAGCAAAAATATATGGAGGCATAGGTATTTTTGAAAATATAGAGAAAATGTATTGTCATATTTATCATTTTTATAATGTGTAATTATTTGTAAAGTAAAGATAAAATCTGTAGTCATAGTTGAAATTAACCCTTCTATAATATAAATTCGCTTCTTTAATTTTAAGCTTATTTTCATTTACCACCATAACTTTTTGATTATGAACTTCGTTTATGAAAACATCTGAGTTTTCCTTATAATTATAAATGTTATAAAAATACTTCGATTATGAACTTCGTTTATGAAAACATCTGAGTTTTTACTGCTTTTCATGTAAGTCAACCTTTGAATACACAATTTTGATAGAATTTTGCTGTCCATGATTGAAGCCATGTAGTGGTACTTGTTAAAAACGAGTTAGAATTTAATAAATATGGATCTCGAAAATTATAAATAAGTACAAAAGCATTAATATTATCAGATTTTCAGTTTTGAAGGTTCAATTCATATCCATTGTCGACCCACTAGCTCTACGACAGAGTTGTTGCTTATATTTGTATATGAGTTGACATTATGCTTGTAATTATATTGCAACAAATTTTGTTCTGGCAAATGATAAAATTGATTGTTGTATATTATTGGGCGGGACATGATTTAGGAATATTAGTTATTATGTGACTTCAATTATGTTTGGTAGTTACAAAATAAAATTAAATTTTATCGATGAAGAGTTTGATCGATTAAATGTTGGCTTTTGTCCTTAGTAATTATACTTTTATCCGAAGGAAGTATACTTATTAATAATAGTTATTAATGAAAACATGTTTTTTGCAAACAAATATTAGTTATAGATGCGGTCTATTTGTAAAAGGATCCTACTTTTATAAAACTCATTTTTTTTTATAATCTTCTCTATTTTTAAAATCTTAATCATTGATTAAAAATCTAAACCGTCTATTGTATTTAGAATCATTTATGACATCTTGAAAATCCTTCTATTTTTTTTAATTTCATTGTATACAGGCTCCATCTATAAATGTATAAAATTAACTTAATTAAACGGTTTAATACTAAAATATCAATTTTAAAGTAATTTTTTTAACATCTAAACCATAAAAAATATCACTACTATGTAGATAAATAATTTTATAAAGTATTATTATATTCTAATACATGTGTGAATGGATCTAAGTTTTTTTTATACTTTACACATGAATATATATATATATATATATATATATATATATATTTGAGCAAACATGACCCATACACATAATGATTTGCATGAAACTTAGTTTTCTAAACAAATAAGTGATGTTAAATATAATCAATGAATTTATCCTTTGTAAAATCCTTATATATCCATAGAAAAAGTTGCAAATAATAACAAGATGGGAGAAGAGTCATCTGAGTAATGATTTAATATTTATATAAGCACGAAGGATCTTGATTTTTAATTTTAACATATATTTTTAGAATTTAAGTCATTTATCATGTTTATTCATGTGTGTTTATTTATGATTTTGAAGATTATATTATTGTAGAATTTTACATATTATACTTATATTATATATTTTTTGAAAATTTAAAAGTTATATATTCACTTTCAAAAGATGCTATTTTTTATTAGAAGTAAGTTTCCAATGATAATTATTTTTATAATATAAATTAAAAGAAGATAGTTAACCTAAGTATATTTAATTTATAAACCAACTTTTACTATTTTTGAAGATATGCATATGTATTTTTTATTTTTTAAAAAATAGGGATATTTTACTCATTCAAAAATAACTAAAAACCTTCTTGTTTTTAAAAATTAATCAAATATATAACATATGAAAAATAATAAAACTTAATACATATGTCAGATATATCTTTTTATAGAAATATGTTAAATATATATAAACTAACAGTTAAAAAATTTTCAACGAAGTGAATGTTGAACGAGGGTGCATTGACTAAGTTTCCCATTTCCTCTATTTTTTGGTAATTACAGATTCCATCTCCAATGCGTTCAATGCGACCACCAGTAGACAGAGGATTTGAACAAGCAATTCCTAGGGCTACTTGGTGATTTGGCTGAATCGGGGAATTCACACGTGATCAGTGAGACTTTTTTCTTTTCTGGTACATGTAAGTGGGACTTACGGAGACCAAACTGCTGTAAGTATATGACGAAGTTAGTCGATCCTTAATTCTCCCAAGAAGTAGATTTGTATTGGTTAACATGTATAATGGACCTGTTGAAGAAAAGTGGGTGGAAAAGGAACGCAATAATGATAGAATGAGATTTTTAATTCCGAAACTTTTTTTTAAATATATGTGATCATTATTTTTTTTTTCAGTAGAATTTATCATAAAAAAATATGCAACAATATTTTTTTGAATGTAAACCCCAACTAAATTCCCATAAGAGATTACCCAACATAAAACAACTTTGTTATTCCTACCAATCGAAGAGCTTTGGAACTTGGGCACAGCTAAGTACGCAGGCAATTTAAAGGACGTTTAGGGAAATTGGAATTTTTCAGAAATGGCACACGCATGCGTCCTTCTCGTGCAGGTGCTGACAAGCCAGGAAAAACTATGGATAGCGACCAGACCAGAGGAGGTCGACAGAGACGAATAATACGCCAAGCCTTTGAGGTCTGCTTGTGGAATTAGTGGAAAGATAGAAACTTTTAGTACGAGTAAGTATTAATGGGTCCAACCAACCAAGGCTAGCTCGGTTGGTAGAATTGGTGGAGCATCTTGAGCAGAGGTTTAGAGTTGGAATTCCAATTTGGAATTTCGAAGAAAAATTGTTATGGGAGCGGTTAGTATCCCGTTCAGTTGGTGAATGCTATATTTTTCTTATTCTTTGGTGAAGCTGTGTCTTCAGATTTCTTAGTAAACTGTATGTCTTCGGATTTGTACGAATGTCTCAGAGCTTTGATTAACCCTGGTGGTGGGCCCACTTGGCCACTTTGATGATGAAAGCAAATCTAATCCACTCACAAGTTGCGAGTCAGCTTATGAAATATCTTATCCCCTATAACTTTCTAAAAAAACGTAGACTCATACATGCATGCATTAGAATTCTACGATGTCTTATACGAATATTCATTTACTAATATTATGAATTTTTAATAACTTCAAAATCGATATATTAAAAGCAAGTATAATCCACTCAAGATTACGATTGAATTCTCCTAAAAAAAAATTACGACTGAATTTTTTTATCGCATGATAAATAAATGAAATTAAATCAAGTGAGCAGTTAAATTTTGGATTAAATATCAAAATAGGCCCCAGTCAAGAGGTTCCCCTCAAAATCTAGGTTTCACCAATTATGAGCAATGATTGAATTTGGCCGGGTGCATCCATGAAATTCTTTTTTTTTTTCAGTTTAAAATAATTATAAAATCTAAGGGTGCGCATACTTAAGATGAGGAAGAAAAAGAAGAAAAAAATTTAAAATTTATGGAAGTAATATGATGTTGTAAGGGTAATTTAAGTGAAATTAATAAAATAGTTATGTAAGAAAATAATTGAAATAAAAAAATAAAAATGAAAAAGTAAAGTAATTAAAAAGTTAGAGTGCATGGAAATTAATTGGAATATAAGTGGAGGTTATGGTTGAATAGTCTATTTCTTGAATCCTACTTATTCATCAAGGCTGGTGGGTTTTTAAGATTAGAGGTATGCGGTAATGGGATCGGATCTAAAGGAGACCATTGCAATAACGGTGTTCGCTGACAGAGAAGAGGCTATGCGCGTTAATTAGTAGTAGAGAAGAACGACGAAATAGATGAGTTCAGCAGTGGATTTCTGGCGGCCGAAGAAGAGACGGTAACCATGGAGATCAGTGACATGGGCTTGTTGATGGCAGCCAGAGAGCTTGGGAAGAGGAGGAGATGGCAACGACGAGACACGGAAGCAAAGGGAAAAAAATAGGGCTATAAATGGAAAATTAACTTAAGGGGCCCGTTAAGTGATCGGATGAGAATGTGAGATATTGGGATTGATAAAAATGACGCCTGATTATTTCAGGCCGCCGTGTGTCCGGCCTGAAAATGTATTTTTTTTTTTTGCATGAGTAAATAAATCTAATATATTTAATCTATAAACTAAGTTTTACCATTTTTGGATATTTTTAAGTATTTTTTTTAGATTTTTAAACACAGTGGCATTTTCGTAATTTTTTGATATTCAAAAGTTATGGAAATGTCACTGTGTTTAAAAATAAAAAAATACTTTAAAATATTTAAAGTAGTAAAACTTAATTTATAAAATATAATACATATAGATTTATTTATCCATGAAAAAATTGAAAAAAATAAAGAAATACATTTTCAGGCCGAACACACAGAGCACTAGAAAAGATCAGGCCTCGACAAAAATTGTATTGAGAATAAATAGATAGGTATTTGAAATGGGTAAATGTGCATTGAAAGATGTGACATCTCATTGAATTAACCTAAAGAATTAGTTTTATTACGGTTGAATCTTAGGAATGAATCCACTGTTTGTTAAAACTTTGAGGGTTAGGTATGCACAAAAACTAAATTCAATCGCTAATTGCCTGAGGACTAGGGTGTACAGTATCTATAGATGTCGTATTAAGTAGCGAATATGCAGACATGGATATCGAAAATAAGTCATGAGGCTTGTTGCTAATCCCCCAACGGAAAGTTTCATGTCCACATAAGTCAAAATGCGAGGCTCATTATTTAAAAGAAGGTGAATCGCTAATTTATCAAATATTCTAAATAGAGCTACTACTTTAACATCGAGAACAACTCATATAATTCAATTCGTCTCGACAAATACCATAATATAATCTCAATTTTATATATGCTTATTACTTATTTATGTAGTTAAAAAATATATAGATATTGACTCGAGTAATATATAACATGATAACAACTAATCTTCCTAAATAAGTTATTTCATCTATTATTGAAATTGATCTTGATCCTTGGTGGGCCCGCTAATTTTAGTTTTCTAATAACTTCTTTTATTCTTTTTTAACAAAGGCCTTATTTTAGTTTACTATTATATATATATATATATAGTTGTTCCGGTGTAGTGACACTGCATCAGAACAGCAGTACAGTTGCCCAAAAATTGGGTCACACACATATTAAAATGAAATGAAATTTTATGTAATCATTTATCTATATATAAATCATACCTTAAATGGTTTAGATGTTAAAAAATCACATTAAAGTTATTATTTACATCAAATTATTTTATTATGTTGAATTTGTACCATTTTCATATATAACCTATATACATATCTGATTGGGATAAAACTTAGTGTGATAATAGAATACATTATTATAAATACAATGGTGGAGTAGATTATTATCGGATAATCATGTGGGGCTCATTTCAGTGATGTTGCATCAGAAATTCCGGTACATGCTACACCTGAATATTCTTCGCACACACACATATATGATAGTTTCTGTCACAATCTTTTCATTGAATTCTTTAATTCCACTGAACTAGCTAACAGAATAGACCTTATATTGTTCGATACCAGAAAATGAACATTTTGTTATTGTTACCTTTAGCCACAGTTTTTATTACAAAAGGAAAAAACATATCGCTAGAAGTATTCTCCGGCCATTCATCCAGAGAAAGAAAAAAAAAGGAATAAGAAGAAGTATTCTCCGGCCCGGGGTTTGAATGAGATGATAGCGACAATTGCTTATATGTACACTAAGAATACTGATCGTCCATTTTCTTTTATTATTTTTATATTAGAACAAATAATGAAATAATCCCTATTTCAAACATTTGAACTTTTGGCAAAAGTTCAAAGGCGATACGATATGAGGACAAGAAGTGGATCCACGGCAGCCTATCATATAGCTTCTGCAGTTCTGCCATGAGCCCTTTGATGAGCTGCAAATTTCCATAGGACACCCTGTAGTGTTCCTATCACCTTACGGGATCGTAAGACGGAAAAAGCGGGTGATATTTTGAGGCATCATTGAAGGGTTTTGTAAAATTGAAGCAATGTAATCTACAATTGGCTCAAGGAGCTTAGCCGGAGATCGAGAAGAGAAATGTTATATGGAGACAAAGTAGATGACTAGCTTGATCAGTTGTGACCACGTGAAACTCAGTAATGAAATGAAAATGGAGAATGTGGTTACTTTTGTAGAGCGAATCTGTTGTGATTACCTATTTCCTAAGAGCCTGTGGAGTTTGATGATAAGCTCTACTTCTTCTTCGCTGAACTCTCCGCGCTTGATATTGGGGCTGAGATAGTTCAACCATCTCAGCCGACAGCTTTTCCTGCATCGTCTCAGCCCTGAAAATGAACAACAAGCAAGCAACCAACACAGTGCCATGCACTTTGATCAAAAAAAAAAAAAAAAAAAAACACAGTACCATGCACAAAAGCATGCGTGCATGAATACCAACCAATCTCTACATCACGTGGTATATAAATTAAATGAAATTACAGAGAAAAGAAGTTATAAATAGAACTGTAACTTGTTACTTTATGGGTCCCCATCTCATGAAAAGACTGCAGAGATCCGGTGCTCACTTAACAATATCGCTCGGGGCCCATCTCCTAGAGTCTACAAAGAAGGCATTCTAGCCCTTCCCCGCTATACTAAGAAGCAAATGAATTACAATTATTTTATTATAGAGTAAGAATTCAATGCTTACATTAAGCATGGTGTAGATTTTTTGAAAAAAACTCAAGGTAAGCATGGAGCCTCCATGCTAACAATAAGTATTGAATCATTAATCTTTATTATATGCATATATATACATATATCTTTCAATAATCTTGTTTGACATTAAAAATCCATGGTGGCATGTGAATGGCGAATTTCAAATGGTGGCCAGGCGGTGGACGCAAAACTCAAAATGCCGGAAGTATCTTGTGAGAGGGACTTGAAGAGGACGACGACGACACGCCGTATCGCAGGACTTTGAATTGATACGTACCTGCCCTCAGAGGAACTCGACGCCAGTTCCCTTCGCCGTATCTCTCAATGCATGTCCTTAGCAGAACATCTTCTTCCTTTGTCCATGCTCCCTTTCTCAGACCACCTTGCAAGTGCTCTCCTTGACGAGTCATCTCTCTCTCTCTCTCTCTGCTGATCCGGGCTGGGCTGCAGCAAGAGCAAGTGACGTTTAGATGATTTGAAGGTGCTGTCTTGCACTAGAAAGTGGTAGATTTATGGCCAGGGCCGGGGCTGGCAGGGCGGCATGGGCCTGGAATAAGAGGGAAACGTGCCTGGCTGCTGACCACACGTGAACATGAAAATAGTGTTGGTTCCCAAGATGACACAACCTCATCAATGATGAACCACCTACCGGTCGTACATCTCACCATGAGGAATGCTAAGTGAACTTGCCCCGCTAACATTCAAAAACTAGTGCAACAATGCTTGGCCCATGCACCGGAGGTCCCACGTTGTCTCACCTCTGGCACAACCTGTTGTACATAGGGGTGGGAATTGGGGCGGGTCGACCCGTGACCCGGTATTGACCCAACCCGTTTTTAGCCGAGTAAAACCAATATATTTTTGACCCGATATAGGGATGGGTCAAAAATTTTGACCCGAATTCAAAAATAGAGTCGATGTGGGTCGACTATGTGCCGACCCGAAGAGTCCGACCCGCCCCGCATATATAAAATTCTTAAAAAAATAAAGACTATATTGAAATATTATTATTATTTTCTTTCAAATTTCTCATTTTTTTATAATCAACTCTATCAA
>JAXCLR010000063.1:40100868-40111525 GCA_035584095.1 Annona squamosa | reverse complement strand
GTGTACTTATGTTTGATAGATATATAAATTTTGAAAATTATCTTTTTTGACCCGTATTTTTGACCCGACCCGCTATCTCGAACCGGTCCGAGACCGACCCGAATTTTGTCCCTGGACCTAATAGAAAAAAATAAGGGTCACACCGACCTTGTCCCGACTCGGTATAAAAATAAGGGTCAAACAAGATTTTTGAAAAGTAGGGTCAGGGTTGAGCAAACCCTGACCCGCCCCGATTCCCACCCCTAGTTGTATATGCTCATCATTAACGTGGGACAATATTAATCACAAATTAATTCACCCATAAGAAAATCTAAGTTAGCCGCGCATTAATATTGTTGGTTTTTATTTAAATTTTTTTATTTTTCATAACAACTTAGTTAATAGAGATAAGTTCTAGCTAACAACGATTTTTAATAGATTGCTGTTAAAAAATATAGGTTGAACAAGAATAAATATCTTTTTAGATGATGTTAGGGACAATTGTTTCATGTCAATATCTATTATCGTCTTATGATTCGGTAGGATGGGTTACCATACCAAAAATTACACAATACAGGAGTTGCTAGACCTGCGCACAAAAACTCAGCTCCCGATCAAGCCTACATGTGACACCAATAGGACCCTTGGATCTAAAGCGACTAATGACCGAGGGCGGCCCCCATCCCTCTCCCAGGTAGTCCGTCTAAAGATTGTAGAATAAACCTTAGAAGCATCTAACGTTAAGAAAATATGGCAACTACAGTTGCTATTTATGACCTAAATCCCAATTTTGCATTTTAAAATATGAAGATCTCATATGATTATGCAATAGCGATTACGGTGGGAATCGGGATAGGCCATACCAAATTAGGGTTTGCCCAAATTTTAATCCTATTTTTTAAAAATTTAGTTTAACTTTATTTTTATATTGGGTTGTGAGAAAGTCGGTTTAACTCTCACTTTTGTTAATAGCTTCTAAAACAAACTTCAAATTGGTATTGGATTGGATTGAGTAAAAACTATAAGTCAAATAAGATGATTATAATAATTTATATACCTATCAAACATATAAATATATATATACTAAATTTAAATATTATATTCTTTAATATTTTACTAATTATTAAAAATCACATCATTACTGAAATAAAACATGAGAAAATATAGTACAAATTTATTAAAATAGGTTAATATATAATTTTACGTAAGAATTGTATATGTATGCAAATTCCGCTTTTGGATTCTTATATTGTTTCTTAAATAAATTAATTCTTCTACTATTGATATATTTAATTATAAAAAATATGACAATTTTAAAAGAAGATAATAAGGAAATTTAAATATAACTTATAATTTTTTAATAAATGAATATATGCGGAACGAATCAAGACTCTTTAGGTCGGGACACGGTTAACCCATCCCGACCCTATTTTTTTGAATTCAGATCAAAATTTTTGACACATCTTTATACCGAATAAAAATATATATATTAGTTTTACCCAATTGAAAATGGTTCGGGTCAAGGCCAAGTCAAGGGTCAACCCACCCCAATTTCTACCCCGAATAGAGATTCTAAGTTGGAAATAACCCTTATAAAAAGTAAAGGTCATTCAGGACATTTAATATGCTTATTTGAGTTTTTTCTCTTGCTTGCTATAGTATCATTACTGGACAGTGGTTATATGCTCCCAGGAGCATTTCTTTTATTTTTTTCAAAAAAAATTTTCACAGTTGTTAATCTAAGTATATTTAACATGTGTACCAATTTTTACTATTTTTAGAGATTTTTAAATTTTTTTTGAATTTTTAAAAATTAGTGACATTTTAATAATTTTATGTCACTGATTTTTCGAATTTTTTAGTAATTTTTAAATTACTAAAATGTCATTAATTTTTAAAAATCCAAAAAAAATATCTAAAAATATCAAAAAATGGTGATTGATACACATGTTAAATACATTTAGATTAAAATTTTAATGAAAATTTTCAAAAAAATAAAAAAAATTGAACATATGCACTCGTGAAGACTAAGGCTCAATGCTCCCAAGAGCATAGGATTAGGTTCTATCATTAACTCTATTAACTTGGATGTCAAAGTGCATACGTTGAAAAACTCTAGATATTTTAGATATCTTTTGTCTTGTAAATGATTATCCTTGGTTAGCTCAGAATTTGATGTGCCTATAGTGCGAGATCCTCTCATATTCATATTATTTGTAAGAATGATAGCATAACATATATCATGGCATCAAATGAAAAATACAATTCTACCCTTAAACATTAGGAAAATAACGCAAGTAAACAAAATCAAGGAACTAATCTACTAACATTAAAAAAGGAACTAACCTACTAACCAACCCCCACTACCTTGCCCACAGAGTATACCCCTAAAGCTGACAACCCCAATCAAGCATATGGTGATAGTTTCTTAATAGGCTATGCCAACACTCATTTTACAGTCTACAATCAAATCTCACGTCGAAAAGGAAAGAGAGTTCTTGAAATTTATAAGTGGGTCTCAAATTAAAAATGATATGATGCGTTTTAAAACCATGTGGCTGAATTGTCAAGCCACAATAGATAATATCACACTATGAGACTCATAACATACGAGCCGAAGATTATTTTTCTTAACCTATGCACTACAACTCTTGTAGGAGAACCGTGCCTAATCAAAGATGTGGAGATGGGGCACCATATGAAGAGTTTTCAAACTTGGTGTGCATAGACCTCAAGTGATTTGACACATGGTGTCTCAACAGGACCTTGGGACCTAAAAGGACAGATAATTGATCTTAGTAGCCTCTAGTGCTAAGGCAACATGGTATACTGCAACCATAACTGTTTTCCACAATCAAAATCTCTCTTTTTTTTTTACTGAAAATCTCTCTTTTAATGTTTCGAATCATATAGAATTGTTCTCCTACTTTATTAAGATAGCAAAGGTCTTGTATGATTGCATAATAGAATCCTAATTTAACAACCTCCCGGAGATTGTTCACGATAGCAGGTATGTTCACTAGAATCTTATTTTTCTCCTACTTGGTATATTATCATCTCCTTATTGTCTTAAGAATCATAGTACATATGCTAAAAGAACCATCAATATAACTCCATCATTTTTTAATTTTGAGGTAAGGCTCCTTGGTTATGTTGATCCCCAAAGTTTGTTATATATGCTCAAAACGCCCCACCGCATCGAATAAACAAAGTTGAAATATAAAGATATATATACTATGGTATATATATATATATTTGGTCCTGCTTTTATAAAAGAAATTTCTTTTCTAGGTAACCTCTTTCATATTTAAAATCTTAATAATTGACGGAAAATTAACTCCATGCATTCTATTTGGCATCTTTTATAGTTTAGTTTCACTTTATATGAGTCTCATCTATAAATATGTAAAATTAACGTAATAAAATAATTTAATGTTAAAATATCAATTTTAAAATATTTTTTCACATCTAAACCATCTAAAATATCACTACTACATAAATAAATGATTCTATAAAATATTATCGTATTCTAATACATGTGTACATGTGTAAGTGGATTTAAAAAAAATTTATAATTTACACATGATTATATTTTTTTTAACAAATGGGCTCATAAACATACTTGATTAGAATGAAACTTGGTCTCATAGATTAACAAATAATTTTAAATACAATGAATGAATTACATTTTTAATCAAGGATCAAAATCTTAAAAATTGAAGGGATTTACATGACTCCACTTGTATGTAACCTCATTACATACAAGTGGAGCCCAATACATATTAGGAGTTGTTGTGAAATGAATACAGCAAATATATTAACACATTGCTTTGACATTTTAAAGAAAAATCTTGTAATTTTAAGTTTTTATAAATTGAAGTTGAGTGTCTATCATTTTTAA
The DNA here is from genome assembly GCA_035584095.1 of Annona squamosa. Lineage (NCBI taxonomy): Eukaryota > Viridiplantae > Streptophyta > Magnoliopsida > Magnoliales > Annonaceae > Annona > Annona squamosa. The sequence goes on along the minus strand of JAXCLR010000063.1, from coordinate 40,107,645 downwards.
CTACTAGTGATGATGAATATTCTTATATATTTTTATTAGGCACTTTTAAAATTTTAAAAATTTTATAATACTTTCTATTGCCATGTTATTTCACATAGTCAACCACAAGGGTCCATTGTACAGAGGTTTGAAACCCACATGATCTATTTTGCAAAATGTCAAATACATTACGGGTGAAAATTGAGGTGGGTTGTACTGAGTCAAGGTTTGTCCGGCTTTAACCCTATCTTTTAAAAATTTTGTTTGATTATATTTTTTTTATATAAAGTTGTCATAAGGGCGGTTTAACCCTCAAAATTTTTAACAAGTCTCAGGGCAAGCTTCAAGTTAGTCTTGGATCAATATTAAGATGACAAATCGGGTAAAAAGTGGAAAAAGTAAGCTGGTTTAACCCTCAAAATTTTTAATAAGTCTCAGGACAAACTTCAAGTTAGTCTTGGATCAATATTAAGATGACAGATCGGGTAAAAAGTGGAAAAAGTAAGCTAGTTTTAAGATTTTATACACTTGTCAAACATGAAGACACATCTATGCCAAATTAAATATTGTATGATGATTAATTCAAAAAATATTGTATAATTCATTATTTTACTAATTAATAAAAGTAAACATTATTGCTAAAACCATTACCTTTATTATAATAAATTAATGAATTATACTTCATTTAAAATGAATGTTTTCGATTTTAAAAATATTTTCCTAGAATAATATTATTTTCTGCTAGTATTTCTAAAATTCTGAAAAATTACATATATATGTGAAAGTTATATCTATATGTGGAAATGTCTCATGCAATATTCTAATATTGTTTATATAGTTAATCATAAATAATTTAAGAATTCCAAAAGAAATTGAGAATGAAATTTTAAAATACTCGTACACTTTTTCATAAATGAATATGATGTGTGTCAAGTTAAAAAATTTCCGGTCGAAAAATTGTCCATTCATCTTGATCTTATCGTAAATTCAAGTCAAAATTTCTATTTCATCCCTATATAAGATCATAAAAATAATAATTTTACTTGGTCACAAACAACATGGGTCACAAACCGATTCACCTCAATTCCCACCCTAAAATGCATATGCTTAGAGACAATTATACAAATTTATAGGATCAAATTTGCCCATATATTAAAGGAAGAAAAACATCGTCTGGGTGTTTCTTCTTCGCTGCATTCCTAAAACTGATACTTTAATGGGCTTTTTTTAAGGGAAACTAATGATCAATACACCTCCCATCAAGTTTAAACTTTAAACAATTTAAACTTGAGTTTCAGCAAAAAAAATAAAATTAAAAAGAAGTCAGTTAATTATCAAATTTTTTCTCAAAACTTGTGTTGCCTAAAGCTATCTACGATGCAGCAAGTACAACGAATTTAGAACAATAACCTTCATTCCATTAATCAATAATACTAATTATGTGTTACGCGATGCCACACGGGCATTGGCCTGGTGGTAGAGACACTTACTGCATCTTTAGGGACTCGGGTTCGAATTCTTGACACAGCTTTTGTCTCTCTCTTAATAATAAGGTCCACGTGATCTCTTGTATAGAGTTATGAGGCGCTATAGAATTATAAGGTGCGTGTGGTCTCTCATATGAATTAATGGAAAAATTAATGGTAGCTTGTTGTCTCTTATGCAGAATTTGAGTTTAACTGTAGTATAAAATAAGATATAATATTGTACAAAAATCAATCCAAAATGAACTAGGTGTTTTATTAAATGCACCTAGGTGTATTTAACTTCAATGCACCCTGGTGTACTTAACTTATTTTTAATATTCTTTTTGAAACTTTTTTTTATACAACCGTTGATCTAAGTGTATTTAATATATATCAATTTTTACCAATTCGAAATTTTTTTGAATTTTTAAAAAATCAGTGGCATTTTATAAAATTACTAAAAATGAAATTATTAATGGAGAATTTCTTTTATACCCATAACGAATGCACATAATTCCTCTTATTCCCGCAATATTTAGTAAATTTCTTTTATACCCATAATATTTCACCTTACATTTCTCTCATACTGACGCCATTAAAACACCTTTTATCTACCTCATTGAAAAGATAATTTTATCCATTTAAAAATTTTTTAAATTAAGATAATTTAACCTTAACATGACTCAATTGATAATTGTAGATCATTAATACAAGATATTAAATAACTTGACAGTCATATTAAGGTTGATTTATTTTAATTAGAAAAAAATTTTAAACAGCAAAATCATCTTTTCAATGGGATAGATAACGATAGTATTAACGGCATGAGTATGAGAGGAATTCAGAGTGAAATGTTATGGGTATAAAAGAAATTTACGAAATATTGCGGGGATAAGAGAAATTATGTGCATTTGTTATGAGTATAAGAGGAATTATCCCAATTATTAAAAATGTTGTTGATTTTTAAAAATCCAAAAAAATATCTAAAATTCTTCAAAATTAGTAAAAAAAATCAATACATATGTTAAATACAATTAAAATAACAATTATGTAAAAAAAATTCAAAAAAATTTAAGTATTTGCACCTGGGTGCACCAAAGCTAAATGGACCAAAGTTAAGTGCACCCAGCTGCACTCCAGAGAGATCCAAAGAATTATGTGTCACGCAATAAAATATTACTTGTCGGAAAACTGATTTTCTTAATTTCAGTGAAAACTAAAACTAAAGTAAGACTCAAAACTTAGTTCGGACTCCAAAAATATAATAAACGAAACGTAGACTAGGCTGGATCCAAGTGAAGAATCCCTTGATATATCCTCCAATTATTAATTTATTATATTCTGTGCGTAATGTATTATATGAAATTATCAAAAATATTCGCGCGGGTGCAGCATGACTGCATGAGGCACGTTTAATGAAGCTAAACTACAAATTAATCAAGCTAAAATTTTCTGTTAATCAAAACAAATCATTATCCGGTTCCTTTTTTTTTTTTTTTTCGATGAGTTATCCGGTTCCATTTTAGTCATACCACCAAAGCAAACACGCTCTGACCTTCCAATTCATATATGGAATATTTTATTGCTATCACTTGTTAGCATAATCGAGACTCTTTACTTTACATGTTCTCACTTTTGAGTGTCAGAATATACTATGCTCTTATTGTGCTCCATTTTCGATGAGCTACATAAATAATTAAATATATAAGCCTCTCACAAGGGTATTCCTCTGCAAAATTAAAGTACTGTTATGCGCCAACCCATCCGTTCCGCGCACCCATCATGCAGTCTTTACCCTCGTTACACATTCCCCTTACCATATATACAAAGAGGCCTCATCCTTTCAAGCCGGTCGCATTCCGGCCCAAAAACCTTTTTTTAATTTTTAAAATTTTTTTCATATGAAAGTAAATTTATGTATATTAAATCTATAAACTAAGTTTTACCGTTTTTATATGTTTTTAAGTATTTTTTGCATTTGTAAGCACAGTGACATTTTCGCAATTTCCGGGGCCCGAAAAGATCAAACCACAAATATAAATATATAGACATACTTTAATTAAACCCTTTTGTATTGGTTCTGTATACTGTAACATCTAATGTTGCATATCAAACTCATTTACCTAGTAGTCAACAAGCTCTAATCTAAACAAAACAATAAATTCTCATCTTTTTATTAGAAGAGGCTACTTGCTCTTATTAATTTTTCAATAGAAATCAAAACTCCAAATCAACAATCTGATCGTAGTCCCAAGACTCGAACTACGCACCACTCATGGACGTCACGTGGTCCCTATTCCTCACACGGTTTGCTCGGTTGGTATTCTAATTAAACTCTTGGATGTAAGGCCAGTACAAAGAAATTTGAATTTGACACACCATAATTTGGTTGCTAATGCAAAAAAAAAAAATTTGATCGTTGCAAATGCAAATTTTTTGTTGAAAGTTCGGACGACCAAAAGTTTTGGTTGTATATACTTCATCGCATATATGTGCATATGGTTCAAGTAAACTTTCATATGGTTATAAAATTTTCATTTTTTTGTAAGTATAAAAGTTTTATTTACTATTAAATATGGAACCAACTTCTGTAAAAGTTGCCAACTGGGCAACTCTCAGTTGGTCTGTACCAAAGCCTCAGTTTGGCAAGTGAAATTTTGAATCAAAGGAGCATCTGGTTGTGGGGGGTTTTATTATCCTTAAGTTATAATTGGGAATTTTGTATCACCCGTTAATATTTAAGAGATTGTAGTCGCTTTCTTGAAAAATTGTCACAGAACTTCATTGTAAGATAAGTTAAGATATGATGTAAAATGTTCCAAATCAAAAAAAAAAAAAAAACTTTTGTAAAACTTGTATGATAAACATCTTCTATTAAGTCGCATTAAAGATCATGAAATCAAAACACTACATTTTACATTGTTTAACATTATTTATCTTATATAATACCTAAAATCATTTCAACAAGGTTTTAGATGGTCCAACCTACTTACAAATATAATATTGTGTAATGATGAAAAAAATGCTTAGATTTATTTCGTGTAAATGATTAAAAGACACTTAAATTTGTTCATTAATGCATTAGAATGTTATAGCAATTTATAGAATCATTCATTTAACGTAAAGCATAGTTAGATAGTTTAGAGGTTGATTAGTAGCTTTGACAATTAGTTATAAAATTAATTAATTGTATTAAATTGATTTTGCACTTTGAACAAATGAGAGTCATGCAATTGTTTAATTGCAATAAAACTTACTAGTTAAATAAATAAGAATTCTAAATGCAATTAGCGAAGTCGATTTCATATGGCCATTAAGTGGACCTCGCCTCAAACTAAAAGGTTTCGCAAATTCATTTATATGTATCCGGATGAAGAGAAGCAAAGGGCATTATCCGGATGAATAGAAGCAACCGCACTTGTATACCTGTGGCCAAATAACTCCTAATTCTGAGAATGCTAACTGAAAAGATTGAATTTGGGCTTCGACTTTGTTCATCTACTGCTAATTAAACTGATAAATTGATGTACTGCTATATATATTTTACATATTTAACCTGATTTTTTCACCGATTAATCACTCATTTGAAAAAAAGGGGGCACCGCACCTTTGGCGCCGTGGTAACCAAGGCTGGCACCTCTTCGTTGTGCGCCTAGGTTCAATCGTGCATTATTTGCAGTGGCACAAGTAAAATGTAAAGTTGGTGGCATTAGTCTCCATCTGAAAAATATTTATTAAGATGTTTGTAAATACCCATAAAAAAAAGCAATAATTCAATACAGCCACGCATGCATGGCGATGTCCCTTTTTATTTTAAAATATTTTTTCAAATATAAACATTTATTATGTTTATCCATAAATATTTATTTATTTTTTTCTACAAGTCACATGCCCTAAGAACTTTTACATACTATATACTATGCATTTTTGAAAAATTAATATATTTTATATATTCGCTTTTAAAAAATGTTATTTAGAAGTGCGATCATACCAGCACTAATGCACCAGATCTTATCAAAATAGTGCAGTTAAGTATGCTTGAGCAATAATAATATTAAGATAGGTGATCTACTAGCAAATCCTCATGCTGCACCCCTTGTCCTGAGCAGTTAATGTCATATAGATAAGTTGGTGGCAAACACAGATAAGTCGGATATTACCGATGTGGCAAACACTCGTTCTGAATTTGCAATACTCAATATTGTTGTTAATTGTTACGTGTATATCTTGTTAATTGCTGCGATATCAGCATAAGTCGCTTGTAGAAAAATTTACCAATAAAATTTTTTAATTATCGCTGCTAGAAGATAATTTTGCGACGATCAATAAATTACCATAGCAAGAGTATCTACATTTTGGAATAGAATTTTAGCAGCAATCATTTTTTTGTTGCAAAAATGTAAACTGTGTACACCAACCATTATTGTTCCTACAGTCTCTAAAGACGTTTGTTGCAAAAAGTTTGCAAAAATTAGCAACTATGCATATTAAATTTTTCGTGACTGAATTACGGCAACATCATCATATAAATCTGACGTGCAGTAATAAGGGAGATTTTTAAATGCACCGGGGTGTACTTAACTTCTGTGCACCTGGGTGTATTTAACTAATTTTTCTTTACTTTTTTGAAATTTTTTAATAAAACTGTTAATTTAGGTATATTTAACATATATGTCAATTTTTATTAATTTTGGAAATTTTTAGATTTTTTTCGGATTTTTAAAAATCATTGGCGAATTACGGAACTGCCATTGATTTTAAAAATTCTAAAAAATATCTACATATATCCAAAATTAGTAAAAAAAAAAAAAAAGATATACATGCTAAATAAACCTAGATTAACACAAGTATAAAAAATTTCAAAAAAAATGTAAAAAATAGGTTTTTACACCTGGCTACAAGGAAGCTAAGTGCACCTAGGTGCACTAAATCTGTACTCCAGTAACAATATTTAACATTGCGAAACGCGCATTTTTATAGTGTATCATGCTAAAAGCTAACAAAAATCATCAATCATCGCTAAAACCATGTTTTAGAATGTTAACTTTCTTATAGTGGATAGCTCACATTAGGGGTGTAAATCGGGTCGGGTTGACTCGGGTTGGGACAAATACAACCCTAACCCACCTTGTAAAATTCCAACCCAACCCTACTTTCAACCCTACTTTTCATACATTAACCCAACCCTATTTCAACCCACCTCAAATCGGTTCGGTTCGGGTTAGAAATCGGGTTAATAAATTACACATATAATAAATGCTAGTTAAGCTTTTGTTCGCACAAATTTCTAAAATAACAAAAGTAATGATAATTATAAAAACAATAAGGGGCT
>JAXCLR010000063.1:40086627-40097949 GCA_035584095.1 Annona squamosa | reverse complement strand
AAAAATAAATATCTAAAATACCCCAAAAATCGTAAAAATTTATAAACATGTTAAATACACCTAGATTAATAGTTTTATAAAAAAATTCAAATAAAAAAAATAAATAAGTATATGCACCCGGGAGCAGCGAGAGCCACCGATTCCCGGGTGCAACAAATCAAGCCCCTTTATTTTGGCATCCATGGTCGTCCCCTTCAATGAGAGAAATGATGAAAATTTTGATAGTTGAGTGGATTATTTCAATTTGTGCATGTGCAGACTAAGTTTTACAGTACGACTATTTTTGTCACTATCTAATTTTTCAATCCTCATATTAATGGTTGCTAATGGCAAAGATGTCTCATAAGTGTGCATGCGATTTTGATAAAATTGTGTAGAGATAATATGCAATTCATGAAGTTATCTGGATATATTTGCAATTAGCGTCAAATTAGATAGATATATTTATAAATTGTCCACGCCAATGTATAAGATAATTTGCACATATACCTACAAAAATGACTAAAATTGCAAATATAATCATATAATTTCTCAAATCACAAATAACCCCACATAATTTCATGAAAATTGCATATAACCTCCAAAGAGTCCATTTTACATCAGCCATGGTTAATATAGAGTCTAAAAAAATTAAAATGATAAAAATGACCCTATTTGAACGTATATTAGAACCCGTGAGCTCCTAGACACCGACAATATGTTATATTGAAATTTAAACAGGCTTTCAATTAACTTGAACATATTTGTAACCCATTAGAATGATTTTAGTAAAATTATAATAAATTTTAATGTTGTAGATCAATCAAAAGGAGAAAAATGTTCTTGCATGTGTATCAGTTACAGAGCACTGCAGAAGCACCGGATTCCAGGGCTCCACCATCTTCCACAATTCAATTTGTCATGGTTGTAGGGATCCGACCACCAGCCAACAACTGACCAGCAGAAACCCATATTAAAAACCAAATCTGAGCGATGCGCTTGGCATGCTCTCATCCTCGCCAATCCAGACTTCAAAGTGACCATGAACGTGTGCACAGAGATGTATAATGTGGAAAATGGGCAGAAGGATTTCTCGCCAACCGGCTAGACCTAGCTTCCCAAGCTCTTCTTCGCCTTCTTCCTCGTCTAATCTGCTTTCTTGGTCGCCTAGATCTACACTTGCATTAGGCAACGAGTGATAGTGGACAAATCCACATCATGATGGAGAGGGATGGCTAGGAGCATCCCTTTCTTGTAATCCCCCTTTAGGCAAGCTGCCCTCTCCATGGCCAATGACGGTGAGTTCCACGCACTAGTAGACAAGCTCTAGTGCAAGCGGGCTGCTTTTATCTTTGGGGCGAAGAGTCACAACCTGGAAATAATCACCAAAGTTTGGAAGGATGGAGCGCATGTAATAGTAATACAGGCCAAGGTCCAGGAGCAGGCGATTCACGATGGGTACGAGCATCTTCTTCTTAGGCATCAGCATGAGAAGCTTCATGAGGCTGTCGGTGAAGTCGTGGCAAAAGGAGGCATAGGTAGAATTGAGATCTTGGTCCATCAACATCATCTACCACTGCACTGTCTTCTTCCCCATCATCATCTAGTACACACCACCCATTCAGCAAGTTTCCAGCCACAAAAGCAGATCCCATCTCATCCAATTACAACCCACAACCAATGAAATTCACCAAATAAGACACACACCACAACTCATGCGGACAGTAGAAAATCCAGCGGCTCCGATTCATGCCCCAAAATTGAAGGGTAATTTGGAAATGGCAATTTTCACCAAACGTGCCATTGCCATGGATCTTTATCGCTTACACCTTTTTTTTTCAAAATTTTTTTACAATATTGTTAATCTATATGTATTTAATATGTGTATAAATTTTTACCATTTTTGAAGTATTTTATATATTTATTTTTTATTTTTAAAAATCAATGGCATTTTAAGTATTATCTAAAATGTCATTGATTTTCAAAAATCGAAAATAAATATCTAAAATACTCTAAAAATAGTAAAAATATATGTGTAGAAATTATCAAGTGCAGCGCCATTACATCATAGTTACAGTGCAATGGCACTAAAATGATCCCCATATAATGATAAAATTAAAATCTACTTCAATCATTGTATTTAAAATAATATATTCCATTATCGTATCAATTTTCTTCCCAATCGTATATATGTATGAACTCCATCTAAAAATGGTATATATTTAACAAATAAAATAGTTTAATGTAAATAATAATTTTAAAGTAATTTTTTCAATATCTAAACCGTCTAAAATATGATTTATATATAGATAAATAATTATATAAAATTTTATTACATTCTAATATGTGTAAGACCCACTTTTTGGCAATTGTGCAGTATATATATATAATGCAAGACGTGAGAATAGGAATTTGGAACATGCTTTTAATTTCGGGTGTGTTTGTTTTGAATATAAACATGTCAATTAAAACTTTTTAATCTAAAACTTTTCACTCTCCATAACTACTTTATTTTTTAATTATTTTTTCACATTTTCCTATACAAACTACCCTACTTTCAATCATTTCTACACAACTATCTATACAACTAACCTATCTATTTTAACTTTATTCTCTTTACTTTTCATCATTACTTCTATTATATTCATCATTTTCTATCAATGTGACAACTTCTACCTTAATATTTTTTCATCAAAAGTTTTACTCCCAGTCACTACCTTTACAGTGAAAATGGCCCATCCATCGCGCATGTGTTTCCAGAGCGCCCTGCAATTATCCGGCTGGCCACAACTTTTTTTAAAGATTTTTTTAATAAAAATATGGCTTGGGCGTAATGATTATATATTACCGAAAGCGTGGATGCTCCATGCTTATCCCTGCTTTTTAATTTCAAAATATTTTTGATATAAATCATTTATCATATGTCATATATCTTATTTCATCATGCTACTTAAATATAATTCTTATTGAAAATTTATATCGGGTAGAAATAGCATCTTTGAGAGAACAAAAATTGTATAAAATAAATATAGTATTTAATAATTTGCAATATATGTACTTTTAATACATAGCGCATGGATAAATATAATAAATAGTTTTCATGCATAAATATAATAAATAATTTATATTTAAATCTTAAAAAATTAAGGGCAAGCATGAAGGCTCCCAGAGCAGTAAATATCGAATCATTGCCATTTGTAAAAGCCGGTATAATTTAATAGTTATGTTCATATAAATTTTTATGTTAAAAAATAAAATGAGACTGTGAGACGCGTGGTACTAAAAACATAACATACTTATATTTCGGGATGATAAAGAAACTCGATTTCTACTTGAAAATTTTTATTTTCAGTTTTCAGTTTCAATCTACAAATACATATTTAATGATTTAAATTATATGTAAATGTATCCTTCTTTACAGTTTTCTATAACGATCATGACCAGCGTTAGCCATTATAAAGTAGAAACGATTTTACATGCATTCGTGCCGTTTCATTTGAACGTGAGATATTATCAATATTATGGTGCAACTCAACATTGATCTTATCTCGTATATATCAGTTCTATCTAATGAAAATTGATCTTTTGTTACATTAATTAAGACCACGCTATGTCAGGATTCGAACTCTGGATCAAACTCACACACACCAGAATGTGAAACCTATTATACTATGCCAGGTTTGCTAATGGATATGAATTTTAAGTGGAGTACATATTCTTCGTACCAGAGTTCCTTCGCCTTCTAATCTCCAAAACCCATCCATCATTTTTCATAATTTATTTGAAACTAGATTTTGGCAACCATCTAAGTAAATTTACAAAAAAAAATAATAATAAAATAAAAAATTATCTTTTGTCAAAAAATTGAGCTTCGTAAGTTCGAAGTAGGATTAAAAATTAGATGCAAATCTTGCTTAGAATTGATAAAACTATATTTATTTTTACAATCAAAATCAATCGTTAATTTTTGCATCGAACTGTATCTTTACTTTTTTTTTCTAAGATTTAGTGAAGAAAATTTATTTTGGCAATTTAATATATAATTTATTAGAACACTTTTATAAAATGACGTTACATATTGTAGATCTGAGGTAGCAACAATAAATTCCATTTTTTGAATTTTTAAATTCCAAATTTTTAATTATAAATATTATGAAAAATATGATCATTAATTATAAAACTGCCACTATTGATCAGTTAAATCCTAAATTTGTTATAGATCCATACATGCACGTCGACGCCAGCAAAGACCGTGCACATTCATTACACGCTATATACGGAGCTTCTATTTTTATAGGTCTTTTAATTTGTATCTTTTATATAAAATAATACGATAAAATAAAATTTACATATTCGTAGATTGCTCGAGAAGATTAACACAACGAAACCCGCATTGCGTATTGTAGATGCTCAAATTGGAAAACAATAGTAAGCACCTAAGATAAATATATAGCTGGAATTATGATAGAAAGAAATAGATAAAATAGATACAAGATGATCTCATATCTCATATTGTATAGCTTACCTGGCTCCGACGTCCTTGAAGATGTGGCTGATTCAATGACACCCAAGTGGGCCCACTACACATATAATTTGAAGTTTATTAAAATTTTATTTTATAAAGTTATACTTTCAGGAGGGCCAAGTAGTTAATTTTTCATGTAGTTTTTTTTTTGTTCTAATTTTTTAGTAATTATGTGTTTTATGTAATTTTATTATTTTATTATTTTTTATTTTGTCAATAAATTTCTCTAATAAAACTGATAATATTTACGATAGAATTTTATTGTTTTAGTCACGTGATAAATTAGATATTACCGATAATTAAGGCGATAAGGCAAGAGGAAAAACGAAAAGAAAAGGTAGCAAGAAAGAACATGAAAGAAGAGGACGATCCCAGCAAACACGGGAGGATCAATCAACATGCAGCTCTAAGCTGAGCAATTCGTCCCTATTCATATACTGCATTAGAGCATGTCAAATGCCACCCCAAAATTGCCCATGAAAGCAAATGACAAGAGCACGCAGAAGATCAGTTGCCGGGCCAAGGAATCCCTGAAAACACGGGCGGATCGAGCCACGTTCTGTTACAATATCAGCATTGGCCGTCACGTCACATCCATGAGTCCCTCTTTATACAAAGCCTGCCCAGTGTCATCTCACGAATGGCCATGCAAGGAAAGAAAGGAAAGTATTAGGGGACGTTTCGATAGGTGTGTATACGGTAACTATGGGCACGTTTTGATAGTTATAAACATGGGAATTATGTTTTTTTTCATGGTATTTCGTTTCACAATGCTAATTATTATTCTATCAATCATATTATTTTTTTCACTTTTACCCCTACATTCTAATCATTTTCCCTACTAACTACATACGACAAACCTATTTATTTCAACTATACATCTATCATTTTCTATCAATCACACATTTTTTAAAAAATTCTCTTTTTCATTTCCCACTATTTCCCACAATCCCATCATTTTACAACTATCCAAACGTCCCCTATGTTTTTTTTCATGGTATTTCGTTTTTCAATGCTAATTATTATTCTATCAATCATACCATTTTTTCCACTTTTAACTCTATATTCCAATCATTTTTCCTACTAACTACATACAACAAACATATTTATTCCAACTATACATCTATCATTTCCTATCAATCATACATTTTTCAAAAAATTCTCTTTTTCATTTCCCACCATTTCCCACAATCTCATCATTTTACACCTATCCAAACATCCCCTTAGACATTCCAAAAAAGTACGAAGCTTGAAAGCACATGCAAGCCTTCATTACCCATTAAAATGCAAACAAGGTGACGGTGCAGCACATGCGAGTGTTCATGGCGTATTAAAATTTAAAATGCTTGACAAAATAAAATAAAATGAAAAACAGACGTATAACGTACACATTAGACGTTCGGAAGCTTGCTATTCGCGTGTCCTCAATGACATTCCTTCGGCATCTGCTAAAAGAGGGGAAATTTTCCGTTTTCTTTTAGACACCTTTTAGAATAATTTGCCATCTTAATTATCCAACCATTCTACTTTATTATTTGTTAGCTCTACATTTCCATCATATTTTATATTTATTTTCTTTTATACTAATCATTACACATGTTAAATGAATTTCTAATTTCTTCCCAATAGCCTAAAAAAGCCATATAATCAAGGGTTCCTTTAGGATGAGGTTGAAAAAAAAATAAAAATCTCTCTACCACTAAACATTACGCTATCATATTAGAGGGTTGATCCCATGCATTCAGCCGTGGAATTTTTTTTCATTTTTTTATAAATATGTAAAGTTAGGTGTGCTTAATTTATAAATTAAGTTTCACCATTTTTGAATATTTTAAATATTTTATTTTTAAATATGCGGCATCAGGAAAGTATAAAAATGTTACTGGGTTTAAAAATAAAAAAATAATTAAAAACATTCAAAAATGATAAAACTTAATTTATAGATTAAATACATCTAACTTTACATATTGATGAAAATACTAATATATATATACATATATATATATATATATATATATATATATGTTTTTAAAACCGGCCTAAGTAAGGCCTAACTTAAGTTGGCCTTAGTTGATCATCTTCCATCATATTATATTATTTTCTCATTTTTTTCTAAAATTTTTTGTAATTTTTTGCCCATCTTTTTTTTCCCTGTACCAAATGAGCATAAGATTCGTAATGGCATTCCACTCATGAGTTAAACAAGGTTTTGACAAGGTTTTACCAATCCTGCATCTTTCCGTCCCCTAAGCTTACCAGAACTTGGTGGCACCCTTACAAAAATTAAATTACCAAAATACCCTCAGACGTCTTCTTCCATCACCATTATGCGTAGTTGCCGCTTGATCTGCATTGCTTCATGCCATTGAAATGCTTTGTCCTCCAAATCCGTGGGAAAACCCATGTTTTAGTCCATGTATAATCTGATTGTCCTTTAAGGACCATAATTCATGAGCACATTATAAGATACTACTCAAGCGCTCTGCAATGGGTAGAATCTGGACTGCCAGCACCAGGCCCAGAGGCCTGGAACTGCGTTTGGACTTACGATGGCACCGGGATGTGTCCAAGTTCTTATAGTTCCGAGGCTAAGCCTAGCGCAGCGGCAAAATCCGTTAAGTTTGGTCAACTTGAAGACTAGGGTATTCAACCAGTTGCTTTTTTAATATAAAAAAACATCTGAAAAAAATCTAAACCATCATAATAATTATTACCTGGAATTTATGATTCTGATGGTCACTTTAATAAAATTTTGCGTTTTAATTATTTGCAAGTGACCATGTAGCAGTTAAATTTTGAAAATAATTATGGCATATAAAAATTGAAATATAAAAATAAAAACGTAGTGATAAATTACTATCAAATATATTTACTGATAAATGTTATAGAGACTTAGATTTTTAAAAATAAATAAATAAAAAGGCAGCCCACAACCTATTGCATGGAATCCATCTCCATGGTAGGACAAACATCTAGTTGCCCAAGATTTCGGTGAAGCTTTAGCGTAGCAGTATAGAATCTACAGATGCTAGTCAAAAAATAAATACCCTAATGACTATTGCCAACCAGCAGTAGGTGCTGTGAGGAAAATATCATAAAATCAGAATGAAAGCACGATTCCATTTTTCTTTTAGACGTCTAATGACGATGGTAATTGGTAGCAACCTACACTAATTGAGCCATACATTCGTGGCATCTGGTACACCTTATCATCAGGAGCCATGCTCTCTTCTTCATATTGCAAAGCAGCACGTATATGCAACAAGGTTCTCCCAAAGAATGTAAGCAAGAAATCTAAAATACCTTTCAAGGGCATAATCAGATGGAGGCAAATGAATCCACACCATAGCAACACCCTGACTAGAGCAGCATGGAGCTCAAACCAATATATATTGGAACATTAGGTCATTTTCTTGAGATGACAATGCCGGGTCAATTAAAAATACAGATCCAGCTGTATATGCCCCACTTGTTCTGCTTCATGTTTCCTGTTCTCTGAAAAATTGGAGCGTCTACTCACTACAATACAGGAAGGTCAATGCACATCTAACTTCTGATATTACATCACCTAGTATTTTCCCCATTTAGATTAAGATTGACGGTTAACAGAGTTCTATACATCATTGATCATAAACAGGCAACCGCTCCTCAATAGTGAACCGGCAGATCGGGCATTTTCTGCACTTTTCGGCACAGGCACTGTAACAATGACAAGCAGAATAGTAGGTCAGAAAAGGTAGCCCTGAATTTACTCAAGGGTGAAAATCAATCTTAAACAGCAACACAAGTGGATGGAAGCCGATGATTCAAAATGCCAACTGAAGCAATCACATCCATTCAGGTCTTGATGGGTAGTAGTATAGGCTCGAAAACAAAACATTATACAGACCGAAAGACAGTCTCCAGATAGTTTTAAGATAGAAGGTCCATTTGACATTAACTAGAAGAGTGAAAGTGTTGCATTAAAGCACACCTACATATTTCCAAAGAAATTGAAAGGACCACTAAACTATTGAACATTTCCCTCCAAAGTTACCCAATCAAACAATAAAGAACGGCTTTAACTCATAATTTGATCCTATAGATATTGCTGCTCAAGCCTCAATTAGACAATAGGTTTTAGGCATAAATGGTTAGGGAGGTGTACATGTTCGCAGTTCAGAGCACTAAATAAGGGATTATTACGAGACTTGTAGCGCGAGAGAGCAGGGGGGAATCGGTTTTTTGTAGAATCTAGCATAGCTTAGAGATACGGTAGTGGAGCAGGCCAGTTAGGTCAGTTCTTGATCTGGCAGAAGTAAAAAGGCCATTGTATGTATTCTTCATCTTCTTCGAAAAGATTCAATGTTCTGATCCCGGTTGTAGCTGGGATCTATCAGTAGAACCATCTTCACTGGTCTTTCCTAGTTTAGGACTACGTTTATGATTACATACACAAAACCTAAATCCACATGGAAGCATCTTTTCTCTTTAAATTCTCTAGTAAATCCATCAACTGTTTAGGCCTTTTGAATTTACGTTACTTGAAAAAAAACAGACGAAAGAAATTCTGCCAATGAGATCAAACAAAGGCTGATCATGTTCCAAGTCATTTTTGCCAACAAAGTGTTGACCACTGAACTCTATCAAACACCAATGAATGAAGTGTTTGCACTATCCTTTCCCAACAACACAGGAAAAGAGTAAATTTTGGCAGAGCAATAACACGAAGTAAACCAGTTCTACTAGCATTCTGTAGCTTTTTCCAGTATTGCTCTTTGTGCTCAGGCACATGGCACTTGAAAGAAGAGCTTTCCATGTCTACTAATCCATCGCTTTAGTAGCATCCTGTTAAGAAATGTCAAATGTACACACTAACCTGCACCTTTTTCATACTATTGTATAATGGGTAATGATTCAAATCAACTGGTTTTCTTTTTTTTGTCTATTAAATATTTTTTTTAAATATAAACCCTTTATGATATAAATCAAGAGGTATATGCTCAGGATCACAAAAACCAGTTTGATTATAAACCTTTATATCATAAATATTTAACATCATTTTAGAGTGAATATGTAACCATCAAAATCTGCAAATAAAAATATAGTATTCAAGAGTTTTCAAAATATCTGAAAGTCGACATCAAAACTACATACATATAGATGATTATAAATGGTTTAGATGTAGAAATAACAACAAAATATAAAGCAATCAGTTATTTTGAATCACTGCCTTCGTATAGTCACCCACATAGTTTGAGAATTTGCAAGTAAGCCTACAACCTTATAGTGGACCAGTAATATGCTTATCCAATGACCATTCCTTTAATAGATGACCGTCTGCTGTTTATTTTGGTAGAAAATGACAAGTTCATACCTTGTAAAGAATATTCCTACTGTATACATGTTTCTCAATATTCTTGCAAAGAAACTATCATTACAAGTCCTTAGTCATTGATGCCGTACCAGACAACAATCCAAATCAGCTTGCGCTCATCAATCATGGCTTCTATAGAACCTAATTCTTCTCGAATTTAGCTTCCCAATCTTGTGACATCATAAATCTCTACCAAAATCTCACATCCATAGAAAGAGAAGTCAAAAACTACTTAGCTGATAGCCAACTATTTGAGTCTATCCATCCAACTGAACTATGCCATCCAAAGACAAACTCCATTTGCCCAAACTAGCTGTCTGCCTGGCCATAGTAAATCCCACAGCTAACAAAGTAAATCTGTTGACTAGTCGCATCAAATCATGGATCTAATGACAGACAGCAACCTAACACAAGGCGCTACAAAGGCCTACCTCATCGTCAGATGAAACCCAACATCTTCTTCTTCTTCTTCTTCTGGAGAGCAGATGATGCTCCCAGGAAGTTCGAACCCTGGGACACTGGCATGCAAGCCATGACATGACACCAGCTGGCTATACCTAGGTTCATTGAAACCCAACATCTTGCTAACATAGCATATAGCCAAAAACTTGGAAGTTAGATCCCAACTGACTGCAACATGAGTATCTGCATGTATTATCTATCAAGAGCACTAGTGGCTGGTTACAGTAGTTATCCGCAACAAATTTTTAAATTTCACGTACAGATGTGAATCTTAGTCTCACAACTAGAACCCATTGCCAGATCCCAATTCCACAAATGAAGTCGTGTAGCAAATGAGGGTTAAAATTAACTTGCTTTGACATTCTCTCTCTAGAAACGTGGATGGATAGACCCTGACACACACGCAAAACGAAAATAGAATACCTAAAGATCCTAATCAGAAAATGCATCAACATAGGAGTGGCAATAATAGGACAACAACAGGTAATTCCTATTTTAGCATTTTATAATAAGACACTAAGCCTTAATTCTGTGGTAGTTCAGATAATGGAAATTTTGGAATTTTAAATAACATCTAAAAACCATATCAATGATAATTAAAAAAAAAAAAAAAACTCAACCATATGAATGATTCTATACTGGTTGTTAAAATCCAACTGTGCATGCTCATTTGAAATTATGATTTAAGTAATAACTAATTTCAAGTTATAACAGAAATTTAGAAATCATCTGAATTTATCTTTCGAGGCTCCATTTGGTATTGAGGGAAAAATTTGAGGAGAATTTTTTGAAGTGGGATAGTGATGTCTTATGGAAGGGTTATTAATTAGAAGCAAATAGAATAAAGTTGAAATAGATAGGGAAGTAGGGTGGTTGTATGAAAAGTATGAAAAAACGATTAACATATAGGGTGTGTTTGTTTAGAATAAAAAAGTGTCAACTAAAACTTTTCAATCTAAAACTTTTCACTCTCCATAATTACTCTATTTTTTAATTATTT
>JAXCLR010000063.1:40067833-40086527 GCA_035584095.1 Annona squamosa | reverse complement strand
AATATGTGTAAAAAATAATTAAAAAAAGAGTAGTTATGGAGAGTGAAAAGTTTTAATTTGACAACTTTTTTAAATTGCCAAACAAACCCATAGAGAATTTAAAAGTCATCGGAAATTCTGAATGATTATATACTGCTTGTCATCTTCCTGTAACTGTGTCTGCTCATTTGCAATTGCAATTAAAGACATAGGCTTGTACATTGATTTTAAACTACACAGTGAATATGAATAAGGAGAGAATTTTCAGGCTAAGATGCAAATTCCCTGCCTATCATGCTGTAGCATGTTTTAATACAAACTAGTCTTCTGAATAGCTTCCTCCATAGACATCCTATAGCAAAACTAAAACACATTTGTGACAGGGGCTTAGGCCACATGAAGCTGTCACTAAGGGTAAGCAACATATGCTACAAAGCCAAAATCAATGAAATGTTTTCTATTTTGTTTTAACTATACTTCAAATGTTCACCTGAGAAAGCGCGTGTTACTTATGGCTTGAACTTGAGACCAACATGCAAGTTACATATAGTTTTGACTTGAGATAGTGTACATGCACAGGTGCACACACAAGCAGAGTGTCAGGAACAGAGCTACACAATTCACGGATCAGTTTCAAAGAAGGAAACCTCATTACTGTCAGTGCAATCCACTGAAACCTTCATGAAGAATCCAGAAGCAACTATTCCATGACCAATATGTAAACACTGCAATCTGCTAGTTACTCAAAAGATAAATTCAAATAGCTCATCTAGTATGATTCTCTTTTTTCCATCAGTCATCTTCATCTGCACATGAAAGAAAAGCTACAAACATGCATTAACATCTCAGGAACAGTGGATTCCTCGTGAGTACAAACAATTATCTCCAGTCAATAAAAGCATTTTGAAAACATCCTGAACTCAGCATGGAGAGTACACGGTGAACGTAATTCTTTCCAATTGCCTCTCTACAGAACCTAACGAGGACAAACAGTATGGATTACCATGTGGATGTGGGGAACACAGATGAAAAAGCAAATTGCAAGAGAGATTCATTTAAAACCAAAAATTGAATATTCATGGAAATTAAGGAATAACCTGCAAAGTACATGATGCCGGCATGGAAGTAGGACCGTGCTAATAGCTCCATCAAAGCAAATTCTGCACAAAATCTTTTCCTGGCCAAGGTCCAAGGAAGATCTGTTAGCACAAACACTTCAAGCTGTGACATTTCTGACCAAACAAAACCAATGTATCACCATTGAATAAAATTCTAAAATGTTGGTTTGCACCTGATTTGGAGGCTTTACATCTTTTGGGGAAAAAAAAAAAAAAAAAAGGAGCAGCAGCAGTAGCGGACCCAATCTATGATTAATAATACACAAGTCATTGCAATCTCAATGAAAATATGCAAGGAGCAATGCATACGGATTTATTTATTGTGGGTGATTTATTTAGAATTTTAGTTAATTGAATATGTAGGGATTTGCAGTACAATCAACTTGATGAATAATTTCAGCAGCTATTTTTAATATTTCATTCAGGTTTTTATTTATTGTTGATTAACTTGAATAATTTTGACAGATGGTTTTAATATTTCATTTAGGTTTTTATTTATAGTCGAATCCATTATGGTTTTCTTCTGTGTATCTATTTCCTCTAAGAACGCATATGGCTTTTCCTTTTTTCATCAACTGAGACCAATTTGTTCCAGTTTAATTTGCTATAGGTAATCTTGTTTCTTAATCCCCAAAACTCCTACAACATAAACCCCATAAAATCAGTGTTTTCTATGTTTTTCTCTTTTTGGTATGCAGCTCGTAATGGACAACAGAAGCTAGTTAAGAGATAAAATTCCACCAATAAAGCTTGTGGCTTGACAAGTGGCAATCCCAATGCAATAAACACACTGTAATCTGCACCCTTCAATTGACGTCGCTGGATATCTTGATCTAAGCAACTAAGCCCTTCAATTGGTATGATTAGGCAACCAACATCCGTCTATTGTCAATGATTTCTATGTATCTCATATTTCTTTGGGAAGTTGGACTAAATGGTTCTTAAAGTCTCCACGTGATGGAATGGTTGTCTGATTTTCTTTTGTTGATAAGTAAGAAAATGCTAATTCATAGTCTTACTGTGTTTTACATTAGTTTCATCAAAGAGTTAATGCACTTTTTTTTTTTACATTAATTCCCTCAAAATATGTTGAATTGGTGAGCAATATCCAATATTTATTTGGAATTAATCCCCCAAACCACCATCCAGTCATCAAGAAGCATCTCTTCAATTACACCACAGGTCATCAAGACTTTTCAGACAGCACCCCTGTTTACCACTTGCAAATGAGGCTTTTTAGAAAGTTTCACATCAGGTTTCTTCAAAGATACTAATATGTATATATTTAACTCAATAGTTTTGCAGTTCCATCACCACTTAAATAGCAACTTGTGATAGCAGTGGACATTAGCGCGTGCATTGAGATTAAAAAGAACAAGAAACCAAAAAGAAAAAAAGGAAAGGCCCTTGCTAGTTGCTACCTTAATATATCATCACAATATTTTCAGCTAAATACTTCCATCCAAAAGCTCCTTTATAAGAAGGCGCTTTCCAAGGACTTCTTATATTGGTGCTTATAAAATAGTCTTCTTTAGAAGCTACAACAATGGGGAATAAACCATCAAGAAAAGAACAAATCTGCAGCATCATCTATAATTTCTTGTTGACAAGGCCATCGCCTATCATATCACCCCAAAAGTAGGTTTTTGTTTGTTGTAGCATGACTTGATTTACACAGGGAACCTTGATTAATTTCTTGAATCTAAAAATTTTAGACAAAGTAGTGCATTTTGAAATCTACTCAACATTGCAAATTTTAGAATTTGAACACAACTGAATTAGCATTCAATTAATTTCTAAAATTAACCTCAGTTAATGCTAATGAATATTACATTTTGAAGTCTCTCATACTCCTGCTGGCTGTGTCTGGTAATTTCTGTTTGCGCTCCAAGAGCTGCTTGTAGTCTCCAAACCTATATGATAGCACATATTAAGTAAGGCAAGCAAGCTGGAACCCATAGTCAATCAGCAATTTGAGATGTTTCAAAATTCAAGCAAATCATATCATATGTTGTAAAGTGGTAAAAAAAAAAAATTTTTTTTTTTAAAAAAAAAGACACGTAGTGTTAAATTATCAAAAAGGTGAAAGATTAGACAGATCATATCATAACTCCAAATGGCAAACCTGCTAGCAGATTCACACAGTATGGTACTGAAAACTGAACTAAAAATTATTTGATTTCAGTATAATAGAAAGAATAACGTTGCACCTCCTCTGCAAGATCCTTTTTAGGCATTTTCTTCACTGCTTCAGGGGAATAGCAACAGAAAGTGTTGTACCTGTCAGGTTATGTCTGAAATACATGATGATCAAAAGATATCGAAAGGATTCTCATCATAACATAGGCACTGAAAGAGGTGTAAAATTAAAATGATAGATTGTATGCAGACAACCAATAGAAAACAAAGCGTAAGTACAGTGTTACATACCCTGAGGCCTCAGCATGAAAAAGACGAGCCTGTTCCTCTTTGCTACCTTCATCAATGGACCACCAGCCAAGCAGTCTAACATGGTTAAAAGTGTATGATGGTCAAATGTAACAGGAACAACAATTCTCATATAACGTCTGATGCTTTATAGGCTCAAAAGAGTGACAACATTCATCATATCTTGCATCTCATAGCATACCTTGAACCGTGATGCAAGAACCCAAAATAATCACGAGCTCTTGATAAGATTATGAGGTTCCTTCCTGTGCAAGCTTGATTGAGAAGCAACAGAGCAATCTTCTCCACCAATCTGAACAGTGCAAACAGAATTCCAGCTCCTTGCAGCAGTAAAATTGGAGAAAAAAGAGCAGGGAGAGAAATATATCGAGCACTGCTTGGTGTTCCCTGAAATTACAAGAAGACCATTTGTAGACGGATTTAAAGGAATAGGAACCCGATTATATACACATGATGTATTTTAGCTGAAATACAACATCCATTTATTTTTATAATTAGTTGTATTTTTTTTTTATTCATAATTCCTAAGCGTATTCGATCTATATCTTAAGTTTTGCTATTTTACAATACTTTTACATATTTATTTTTTATTCTTAAAAATCAAGTTTTTAATAACTTAAGTGTCCCTGAAATTGATGATTTTTAAGAATAAAAAATAAATATGTAAAAGTATAGTAAAATAGCAAAACTTGATATGTGTGTGTGTGTGGATTAAATACACTTAAGAAAACATGTCTATGAAGAAAAATAAAATAAAATAAATGAATGTTGTATTTTAGCTTGAAATACATCATAGTGTATATAATCAAGCTCCAAAGGAATAACTATTATCATTCCAAACTCCTCAAAGTTGAGCAAGAAGAATACCTCCAAATGCATGCAAAGCAAAACCTGGAAAGTAACCAGAGGAATTTTCATGATGTGGCCACCTATTTCCTGCAGTCCACATATCCTATCCTGCTCCTGATCCTCCTCAAAAGAAACCAATATGCCATTTTTCCAATTGATATATCTAATGTTAGTAGAGGAAGAACCTGGATCCATCTGGAGAGAATATCTATGGATGATAGGATTAGACCATTTTGTGCAAACAAGGAAGGCAAAGCACTCAGCAATTCTGCATTAAGAGAAAAATTATTTAGCAGGAGAGGACATATTGAAGAGAAATTTGATAAGAAAACCAAGAATGAGACCAAAATATCAGTACCCGAAGTTTATGAATAAATCCCACCAGCCTAAAGAACCCACATCTCCTGCAATATTAGAGCACTGATCAGTAAAGGAGCAAATAAAGAATTATGTTACCAAAAAATAATTTATGTATTAAAGCATAAAACATTCATTGCCCTGTCCATTTTAGAGGTTTTTTTACTCTGGAAATCAGCTATCTGATTTAGGATTTTGTAATGGCTTGGAGAGCAATGTTCAAGTGGGGAAGTTGACATATTGTGTGAGTCATTAAGTCTACTCTCAATCCCAGTTATAAGGCAAAATATATCCCTTCCTTATTTGATGGGACGAGAGTAGCCAGAATCAAGGTGTTGATTATGTTCTGAACTCTTATCAGAGGGAATGCAATAAAATAGAATAAAACAAGCCTGTTATAAGCCAATGCTATAGACTATACAAAAGCTATTTTAACTTCAAAAAAAATAATTGATATCATGAATATTTGCTGCTTTCCGAATTTAGACGAATATTATAAAAGGTCTATTGAAGGTTTCTACCAGTAAGCCATGCTTTTAACTATGTCAAGCCAAAGGGAATCATCAATAGAAATTGCTGTGTGATTACGTATTTCAGATGGTATTTGTTCATCCCCTGATAATTGTGAATTAGGTTTATATCTACTCTTGTAATAAAGTTATAATTCTATTTCCACGTTTTTTTGAGGGTAAGTCCGACGATTGTCCACCCCAACACAAAAACAAAAAGAAAGGGGATAAACACTTGGACCTATTGTCACATATTTGAGGTGTGAGAAAAAATTTTTCATGACTAAGATCCCTGGCACTTTAAATAACAATTTGAGTATCACAAAAGAAACAGAACTGCAGAAGAGATAAGCACATAATAGTAAGCATTTTTTTTAGAGTAAGAGTAAGCATGATTTAGAATTTACTGGAGTAAACAGTTGAACATTGTTCTTATAGTCATTTCCCACTAAAGGGAGTGGAAAGAGCCAATCCTCTAAGTAAGCTAAGCCCCAAAAATGTTGGTCCTTATGAGATACAAAGGAAAATTGAACATGCCACAGTCACACTTGCTTTACACAGATAGATAATCTGAGGAGGAGAAGAAAACTAGGTTAGTTTAAGACTTTCAATGACTTTCCGTTTTCTTTTCTCTTTTTTTTTTTAACAAAGTACTGTTTTGTGTTTTTATTGCTTTTATGACAATTTTATCATGCTCAAATACCTTGATTACTTTATAAGTAAAATATTTAGGGTTTGTGTCATATGATGCTCACATGTAGAATTTGATTTAGAGCGGCTACATTTTGAAGCCTGCTAAGCCTCAATTCCTCAACCACTGGGCATTACATTTGATTCCCTTATCAATAAGCTGACAGTGTGGTTTGGTCATAGTCTATGCATCCACTCATCATCATCAGCCATTTCCCACCTAAGTGGGGTCGGCTGCATGGATTCTGTTGCGCCATTCTTGGCGATTAAGACTAAATTTTTTGTAATTTATAATATTTTTAAATCTTGTTTAATTACGTCCATCTATTTTTTTTGGGTCTTCCTCTCATTCTCCTATCACCTTCTACTTAGATAGACTCTGTTTTTCTAACCGGTGCTACTTCGGGTCTCCTTTTAACATGACCAAACCATCTTAATCGATTTTCTCTCATTTTATCACAAATTGGTCTCACTTTTAAGTTTTCTCGAATTATGTCATTCCTAATTTTATCTTTTCTTATTTTACCACTCATCCACCTTAACATTCTCATTTCCGCTACGCTCATTTTTTGTATATGTTGCTCTTTAACTGCCAACATTCTGCCCCATAAAGTGTAGTCGGTCTAATCGCAGTCTTATAAAATTTTCCTTTTAGTTTGATTGGAATTCGACGGTCACATAAAATTCCTAATACACTTCTCCGTTCTCTTGAATTATTGATCTTAAGTACTAAAAGTAATTAGTCCTTGCTACTACTTGATCTAAAATCTTAATTGGTTCCTCATCCAAGTTCTCACTATTATAAAATTACATTCCATATATTCAGTTTTTGTGCGACTAATTCCAAAACCATTAGATTCTACTGCATTCTAGAAATGCCATTGAGGATGCAATACAAAAGTGCATTAAAAAAATATATATTTCTAGTTTGCCTGCGGTCCAAATATGATTTTGGCTCCATTTCTACTATTGCCTAGAAATATTTGGGAACTTCTATTACTAGATTATGGATTATCATAATTTATATATATATATATATACAAGCTAAAATTTGTTTAGTTCAATTAGAAGATGGGCTTTTGTTTACTAATAATATTACAATCCATTCCTTTTCAAATTGCATTTTTCAAATAATGAGATGTCACATCCATAGGTGCCAATTGGGAAGAAGATAGTACTAAATGATGATTAGTAGACCTTAAATCAAGCTTTTGGGATTTTTGAGAATTCATGAATCTTAAAGTTCAGTTTCCTGATAGGTATTTTGAAGAAACGTCACTAGCAAAATTTATTATGGATTTGTCAATTGATATTTCTAGTCTCAATGCTTTGGCATGCAACACTACCATGTCACTGAGCATACGTGGGGGACATGACAAAAACAATAAAAGGATAAAACAATTGCAGAAGAAAAGTTACCACAAAGCTTTAAAAGCGTGAATGTCGTAGCTGCAACAAAAAACACCATGGAGATAGCAACCCAGAAGTGCTAGAAAAATAACAAAAACACTCACATTAGTGAATTTCATCACTATCCAGAAACATAAAAAATGTGCACCATGTGTGGTACCTAAATGCTCGCAATTTTGCATGAATCCCTATCAGCAGGTTGTCAAATTAGTTGGAGAAGAAAACGAAAAATAGAGACATATTGCTAGGAGCCTATGACCGAGGTTTTGTTTGGGTACACATTTGTAGGGCTTCCACGCTTTTCCAAAAGCTATCAAAAGAAATAGAAACTCTCATTTGGATAGACAACTGGTTTATTGCTTTCATGTAACAACTCAAGAGGGAAAAGTGTGCATTTGCAGAGCTTAAAAATATCACTTCCATCCAAAGCATGCACAAAATTTCTCAAAACAATAGTTAGTCCCACAAAGCAGGGCCAAACAGCTCTAAAAGAAAGATGTGATTCTAGAGATAAGATTCACATATTAGCATAAATACAAATGGAAGAGTATACATTCTACTACTATAAGCACATCAAATGTGGCCTAAGAATGAAAAAGAGGGTATTCATGCTAATTTTTAATTCCAATCAAATGGAAGTAAAATCTTGCCAGTCTGTTTTGCAAAATATGCAAATGTACAGGGCTTTTGCAAAAAAGTAAACTATGAGGTTCTCGACTATGCAAAGTTACAGGATCAATTTTTGTATTTAAAAAAAAAAAAACAACAACAACAACAATAACAAATGTGTTTATCAGCTCGAACAAAATCTGAACCTGTTCGAAGATGCATGAAATTGGTGGGAATGTGGAAAGTAGGTGAGAGAAAGGAATATGGAAAAGAAGTGATGTGTTGCAATAGGCAGTATTGATTTCAAATAAAATGAATAAAGATGAAATAGATAAACTATTTGTATGAAAATATTGACAATAATATTTGAAAAGGTATGTAATAATAAACAAAAGAAGGTTGTTGGACAGTTAAGTTGTCAAATCACACTAAAAGAGAAACAATAGTGATGTGGAGAAGGATGGAAGGCTTCTCCCCCAACTTTTCCACATTACCAATCCAGGGGAAACTTATTTGCGACAGATGAAATGTGAAAGACGGGTGTCAGTTCTTTCATGACAAGAGCTGCCACTTGTTTTAGACCATTTCATACATGCATCAGGATGAACCTGATGCATTACTATCTTGAATATGCAGTGTTAATTCACTATTCCTATGCAAAGATGAAAAAGGAAAAGGAATAAAAGCAACAAAATATTCAATTGAATTCCATTTTCATGTTAAAGCATACAGGAAGTGTCTCCCATATAGCTTCATCACTCAAGCTTTCCTCATCCCCAGGTATTAAAGCTCGACACATCCTGAAACAAGCAAATAGAACTGAATCAAAGATTTAAAATGTATAATGGAGAAATATAGTCACCAATATTAACAATTTCACTTCACCCCATGTCACTGGAAAACCACAGACCTAGAATCCACACACTCATCGTTGATTTCATAACAATAGACACTCATTCCACCCTCTCCAAAAAGTAACCTTCAAGACGATTGAAGGACTCTCATAAACAACAGGAAGAGCAACCCTCCCAACTAACATGTGCTCAGGCCATTCTTCAAAGTGTAAATTTCTGGTTGCTTTTGTTCCAGATCAATGCCTTCAAAAAAAGGTTTTCCACAGATCCAATTGCTTGGACACATGAAGTAACTAATGAAGAACGAGAACTTCTTTTCACTTTACAGTACACGGCAATCGAAAAAATTAATTAAACATCAATTCTAGGGTGTAAGGACAATAAAGATAGTTCATTTGTGAGAATAAGAAAATACCTGAAATTGTCAACCAAAATGATAACTTCAAGTGCCAACAAAGGAAGAAAGACAATCTTCAAGTTTACAGCTGGATAGCCATGAACTGTAGACAAACTCTTTGAACAAATGAGAAACAAGGGAGCAGTAGAAACTTTTGAGTTTGACAGACCAGTGAACAAATGTATAGATTGGCAACAGCATGCAAGTCTTGATAACCACAATACTGATTTCAGAATAAAATGCTCACTTAAAATACAGCAGTCTTTTTCTTTTTCTTTTTTTTTTGAGGGTACAGTAGTCCTAATGTTTGACTTTGACCACCAACATCAAAAGCACTCACACAAGGTACTATGACCATGTTAAAGGTCTAATTTAGAGCAGATATCTTCAAACTACGTGCAGACAACTTGAACACATTTGTGAAGTAAATTGAACAGAATGCTTGATTGTACAGATAATGGTTCTATTGATTTACCTTGCATGCTCTCAAGATATGTACAAACGAGTATCTCAAATGCAATAAGCAATGGCATCGAAACAATGGCATGGCAAGGTGCCCACTGCCCAGGCAAGAGATGCGCACATAATTAGTAAACAGTATACCTTATGGGTTATGTTCATGTGCAACCAATTGCGTGGCATGAGCACATGCAATCAGTTTTATTAAATCCAAACCAATCATGATATTTTTCTATATGTATTGTTCGTGATGTTAAAAATTTATATATTGGAAACCTTTAGGTCATATATTCATTTTCAAATTTTAACAGTTACAAATTTACTCTCAAATAAGTTCAATTTTTTAGAACATGTAACTTTCAGATCAAATTTATTTCTATAATCATGAATAAATAAATATTATTGAATATTATGACTGATTACGTTTAACTAAAATACTATATTACAAAATTGAACTGGTTGCACATGAACATTACCCTATCTTGAGATGGAAATGACTATTTTTCACAAACTAGATGGAAATCATACATGTCGATCATGGGGCGCTGCTGGAGCCGGTAAAGAAAATCTGCCGCGTGCAACAACTGAATGAAATAGCCACAGTGGGAGAAAAATGACCCTGAATTGTTAAACCAAAAAGAAGAATTAATAAACTCTTGAATCAATTCTATTGCAAGATATATTGTACAATCTATTGCAAGATGAACATAATTGAATTTTCGTCACCGACGCAGCCAGATTTCTCCCAACACAAATGCAATACCAAAGACTCATCGGGTCCATGTCTGTCGTCCAAGTCTATCCAATCCAAATCTTTTTCCATCATTCTGCTCTCTCTAGAACCACATTCTCAGTGGAACCATAACGCTCCTAACATTTTCATGTCCACAATTCCAACAAACATCTCCTGAACTACACCAAAACCTAGAATAGATAAGTACATGCAGTGCCTACCTGTTTTCCTGGACAAGTCAGAATAACAGGAAAATTCGCGTATAAAACTTCAAAATGATAACTAAATCGATCATATGAGCAATTGATTCTTAGTCTTCAGTCCGGCTAGGCTGACCTACCAAATTCCACAATACTTCCATGCAATGAGTTTGATGTGTAACTGAAATTTCTTGATCTCCGGCATCGGAAAGAAATGCACTGGGACTTCAGGAAAAAAAATGAAGAGAGGAGAGGAACAAACCACCATGAGTAGGAGACAGCTCCGTCGAGCTTGGAAATGAGAAGAACGGTGAATACGTGAAGCAAGACATACGCAGCGAGAGCCTGCGCCGACTTCCCCGCGCTCCGCCACGTTGTCGCTCTCCGCCGAACCATCGGTTCCGCAGGTAGAAGAAGAAGGAATATTGCAAAAGGCTGAGGAGAAAAACGCAGGAAGCAGTGAAGAGAGGCGATGAAAAGCTTAAAGCCATGGCGCCGTTCAACTCGCTTTTAGAAAGAGGAGAGAACTGTGGGGGCAACAAAAATACGTTACTCCGTTCGCAGTCACACTTGATACACGGGCTCTCAGTCTCCACAAGGCGTAACGATTGTTATGATCATTATTTGGTGAATGAGATACAGTGGCACAAAAATTGGTGAAGCCGGCGAGAATATAAGAACAAGTTTTCAATGGATTGCATGTGGTTGTGTATGTAAACAAATATGCAACCTTGGCACCAGTAAAAGAGAGACAATTCCTGTTCAGAGTTAAGAGTTCGGAGATTAGAACCGTGCATGGTCAGTTCGAGGTCGGGCGAGTTGTACGAGTTTACATGAATCTTAATCCTAAGCCAGTTGAATTTTTTTGAACTTAAATCTTAACTCTAATGTTAAAATTTAAATTCGGGTCGGAGTCTTAGTTTTAAGATTGAAATTTGGATTACTTTCAAATCATAGAAATTGAAATTTATCAATAAAAATGACAAACTCTTTAAACATTATTGCATTCTCACCAACTAATTCTAAAATATATTTTCAAGAATGATAACTTATTTATTCATAATTTACACATAAACATATTTTTTATTAAAACACTTGAACATATTTATGTGCTTTATGATATCTTCTTTTGATAGTAAATCTATGATATATTTGATTTTGATAAAATTAATCATCTAATTAAAAGATAATGTTAAGTATAACGAATGTAATAAATTTATCATTGACAATCAAGGAAAGGAAAATAAGCAGAACTATATAAAATCACTATCTCAGTAAGTTTAACAAAATTGAGAATTATATATCTCATAATTAATTAATATGTATGCAATAATTTATAAAATTAGTATATTTATAATTATTTATGAATAAAGTTGACATAGATACAATAGATTCAATTTTTTATGGGCAAACCGAGATGACATTTAGTTTAGCATAAATATTTTACCCCTTAATTAGTTGACAATTACATAGAAGAATTTTTATTACAATTATAATTAAAATGTTTAATACATAAGCTAATATAATTCTTTTAGGGTGTGTTTGTTATATTATAAAACTTTTCAAGTAAAACTTTTTACTATATATAACTATCATGTTTTTTAATTATTTTTTTATATATTCCTATACAAACTACTCTACTTTTTAATTATTTCTATACAACATACATACAATTAGCATATTTATTTTTACTTTATTTTATTTATTCTTCATCATTACCTCTATCATATCACATAATTTTCTCACATTTTAAAAACTTTTTACACTAAAAATGTTTCATCTAAAAGTTTTATCAGTTCCCAAACGCACTCTTAACAAATTAGAAAGAATACTAAGCTCAAACCAGGTCGGGTTTTAGTATTAAGTTGATGTAAACTTGTTATTAATTTTGATTTCACACGGGTTGGATTGAAGTCAAGTTTATTTTGAAAAAAAAATATTCTAAAAATAAAATTCAAACTTAGGTTTTAAAGTGAATTAGATCTAGCATGTTGAACAAACCTGGTACGAAGTTATACCCTTAGTTATTTACTTGGATAATCTAAGGTGCAACTAGGGTGGAGCTCGGGTGGCATTGAATTTACCCTTGTTTTGTTTTTAACAATTTCTATCATATTTTATTTTAGGTCGAGTAGAATCTAGACATATTTTACTCTATTGTTAAGGTTGATCCGGTTTTACTTCCCGTTCTAAATTGGTTCTTTATATTAATCTTTATATTATATCTAAAAATCATAATCCTAATTTAAATTTTATTTTAAAAACTTATAATCAATATGATAGTTATAAGTATAGATTTATTAAATACATTTATTATTTTTTAAAATATATGTATTAAATATACTAAATAATAGATAAATTTAAAAGTATATATTTTTAAAAAAAATACATTTGTATCTTTAGTAATAGAATATATCCCCAAAGAAATATTAAAATATATTAATAATTTAGGTTGATCCTAGTTAACTAGACTGTGGCACCTATCTTATCCTAATTTACACGGGGTATTTTTTATTTAAAACATACTCTATCTTATGAGTAAAAAATAATAATATATTGTTCTTGTTTTAAGTTCCCTACCAAGTTAACTCATAAATACCTTACCGAAGTTGCTCTTCTGAAGTAATGTAATAATGAAGTTTAAGGAACAGGTGATAAGTGATCCAGGAGGTCGAGGTTAGGATGTTTGTTGCATAAATATTACACCAGCTATTAGAATAAGGATTGTAATATAAATATTTCAGTGTAGAGGGAAGACTTTGATAGTCCACGGTGAATGGATCGAGGTGGCTAGGATGTATGGTTGCGTAAATATTGCACAATCAATTAGAATAAAGATTATAATACCAACCAACCGAGCCGTCACCCCAGGCGTGGTGGAGTTGTGCATGCGCTGGGTTTCGCGGTTCGAATCCCGCATACGGGATTTCGGTCAGAAGGAGAAAGTTGTTAGTATGAGTTACGGTCTTTTGTTTGGTTATTGGAAGTTGTATCTTCCTTATTCTTTGGCGGAGTTGTGTTTCTGAATTTCTTGAAGGGAGCCGAGTGTTTCCAAATTTATAAGAATGTCTTAGAACTTCAATGTAATATATATTAAGATATATGTAAAATATACAAATAAAAAAAAGATTGTAATACAGATATTTTACTGTAGTGGGAAGACTTCCATGGTCCACCAATCTATATGTGCTGAGATGTATATAAAATATACTAATAAAAAAAATGCAATACAGATATTTTACTGTAGTGGGAAGACTTTGATGGTCCACCGATCTAATTAATTCCGTGGGAGACTGGTAGCTTTATAAAGCTATTACTTATATATATATATATATACGAAGAGAAATGTTTGTCAATATTCGGCATATACCAGGTGTTCCCATGTCGCCATTCCTCAGTTGAGGTGAATTATTTATTTTACATGGATAATGTTCCTTGTTCATCTCAAGGCTCGATCAGCTGATTCAGTCCACAGATCACAGTCTCATAGAGCGATTTACTGGTGGTTGAAATTTTTTTTATTTTTTTATTTTTTACAAATGTGTAAGGCCCACCTTTTCCTTACTTACATAGAATTTGTTAATTTTTTGAATTTATTTATTATTTTTTTATTTTTAAAAATCAAATTGGGGCACATGTATCCATGCTTCTAATTTTCAAAAAATAATTGTAATTTAAAAATTGTCGAATCTCATAAAAGTTAAAATCTAGATGAGCTTACATATTTATAAAATAAAAAGTAAAAATATTTTTTCAGTCGCAAGATTTACTGGCAGCCGTAACCCTGAAGTCTAATATAGAAAATACATTTTGGGTTGATTTTGAAAGGAAAAGGTAAGAAAAAAAATAAGCTTGGTACAATTTATCCATGGGAAGTGTTCACTTAAAGCGGGAATAGAGTCCTTTCTCAAAAAAGAAAAAAAAAGAGGCGGGAATAGAGTCAAGTAGGCCCCGTTTACCCCATTTTATGAGATCGTTTCCTACATTATATTTAAGATATTATATTTAATTAAAAAATATATTTTAAACTTAATTTAAAAATAAATACCGTTGGATCACAAAATAAATATAGCTTTAGAATGAACATGACCCGTTAAAATCTTTATCCAATGTGAGGCCCACACAACTTCCCCAATAGAATGTCAATTAGGGGAGAGTTCAATTATAATTTTAATCCGTTTAAAATATCTTAATCCTAATTCATTTATTAATTCATTTAAAAAATATCAACTCTAATTCATTTACAATTTATTTAATAAAGATTTAGACTCTGCTAGATAACAATTTTACCGAAAGAGATGAAAGAATGTTTTCGACACAAGAGAAATGAAAATAAGACCGTAACAAAAAATAAAATTAGGAATTAAGACAATGGCAAAAAAATGAAAATTAAGTAACAAAAGAAAGATTTAGCAAGAAAAAATAACTAAGATATTTATATTTATATATATAACTTTAATAGATTATTTAAATTAAAGGGTTGAACGGATTATACAAGTTAAACAAGCTACTAAATGAGTTGACAAATTATCAAATTTCTACCTTAATCCATTTATTTAATTAAATAACTTATGTGTTAGCGGTTCATAACTTATTTATTCAAAAATTTCAACTCAAACTTACTTATAAATGGGTTAACCATGATCATTAACATCCCAAATGTCAACACATGGATGAAAGTTAAGCTGGCATGAGTGCGTGAGTGTCGAAGAGGCCCAAAGTTAAAAATGGGATTGGGACATTAACCTCCATTCAGATTTAAAAAGTTCCAACCAAAATGATATTGAGTGTATGTGTATTATTAAAAAATAAAATCAGAGAAATTAAATGGATGACATGAATGCTCTTAAATGGTGCAAATGGCTTTAAGTGAAGGCTGCCTTATTCATATGTATTAGAAGGTAATACATGAATGACTTTACGTAATAATCGGGAAAAGAAAATTCTTGCTCATGACCATCCTCCATCCTAGGAATCCAATTCAAATTCCACCCAACATATGACCATCCTTTTTCGTTATCTTATATTATTTTAACCTTATTGATTTTATATTATTTCTAGCAAACCCATTAACCGGACAAGCCCTAAGCAAGCCCATAAATAAGTGGTGCAAATTCAACCATCTTGGATTGACGTCTACTCAATACAGTTTGGGGTCCAATTTCGTCCCAAGTATGTTCGGCCATCAGCATATATATCAGCCCATCTTTTAATCCTAAAACCCACTTCTCACGCGCTGCCTAATTGGGTGAGTTTTAGCAAAAGAGGATCATACCTGAAGCCCACAACTACAACGACCTAGTAAGATTCATCATTTGCCAGCGAAAGTAAATCCGACGAATTAATGTTGGCCAGAGATCCATGAGACTTGCAATGGTTTTTTGCATTTTCGTCATTTTAACTCTATGCATCTACATTTTAATTTATGAGTTTTACATATTTGCTTTTTAAATCCTGTTCGCCCTATTCGTATTTTAGACCTTGCCATCAAAATACTCAACTACCGGCTGTTATTTAC
This sequence comes from Annona squamosa, assembly GCA_035584095.1. NCBI lineage: Eukaryota > Viridiplantae > Streptophyta > Magnoliopsida > Magnoliales > Annonaceae > Annona > Annona squamosa. Next base: position 40,070,397 of record JAXCLR010000063.1, on the reverse strand, counting down.
AAGTGAAAATTCTCAAATACACTTATGACTTTGTTAAGTTAAAGTTGACTCAACTCATATATGCAGTCAAGATAATTTTATATGATTTAGATGAATTGACTCACTCCATTAAGGCAATATTGTCGTTTAAAAATTTATAATATCAGTTAAAAAAATTATGTATAGTTAGTGAGATTAAAATGCAAATAACACTTGCAACCGTCATATTGTTGCACAGCACAAATGATTGAAAAAATAATATTTTTTTAAAAATCATTTGCAAATGTATGAATCCCATTTTCTTTCTTTCTTTTTTATCGATGGAAGTTAATACCCAAGTTTTGGTTTCAACCTTGAACCTCTTACATAATTACACATAATAATTGTATCAACCATTTGGGTCCTGTAAAATGTAATAGATCTCAGATTTGTTTTTTATTTTGATTGTTGAAAATAAAAAGCATTGATGTGCGCCACACAGGGTAAATTATATTTTTTTAGTGTGAATCCTAGATACTTTTAAAGTGATAAAACTTTTTAAAGAAAATCTATCAATGCTAGAGTTTGATGATAAAGTTTTTGATATTGGAGAAATAATGTAATAAGATAAGGTAACAATGATAATTAAAGAGACTAAAGTTAAAATAGATAATTAGTTATGTGAATAATTATATAGAAATGATCGAAAAGTAAAATAATTATTTAAAAAAATGCAAAAAAATGATTAAAAAATAAGACAGTCATGAAAATAGAAAGTAAAAAGTTTTATATTAAAATTTTTTTGTAGTAGCCAAACATATAAATATGCTCGCAAACTTTTTATAATCCTCTTATCCCACATATTTTGCATATAAATATGCTCACAAACTTTTTATAATCCTCTTATCCCACATATTTTGCCAAGAAACCTATTTACGCTCATGTTGTCAAGAATGACCATTAGCTTATTTATGAAATGACAATATTGTTCATGTCATAATTTCTACCTTAATCAGCAAGTCCATGGAAATTAGGGCATGAACTACAAATTAGGTTAGAAATCATGGCATGTACAATTTTATCATTTCACACAGGCTAATAATCTATTTACAAAGTTTTAATGGAGTAAGTATAAATAAGATTTGAGCAAAATACCTATATACTATAGAAATTATTAAAAGTTCATAGGTATGTTTAGAATAAGATGCAAGACTAGTGGATATATTTGGAATAGTAAAATTTTATAAAATATCTATTTTAACTTGAATTTTATTACCATCACTTAAATACGCCACGATTCAATAAACGAATTTTTTTTATTCTTCTACAAGCATTGGATAATGCTTCCATGGGAAAGCATGTGGAAATTCATATCATTCTTATAAGACATTATCTACTATAAGAAAAGGGAACTTCAGCCAGAAAATGGATATTCTCACCATGTCCATATACTGCAAAGTAACAAAAGGCTTTATTATTCACTTAAAATTAGTTTAAAGGACTATTAACACAAATTATCAATTCAAATCTGACCTAAAACTAATTTAAAATTTTAGGTTTGGGTTAAGTTTTTTAAAACCGGTTAAAATTGGGGTGCTTTTTCAATAATTAATTAATCATTGTTATCTTTTACTTTATTTAGAAATTCTAATCATTTTACTTTAAGCCATGTTACATGTATCTTCAACCATTGCTATGAAATAATGTTGATATACGTATCAGATATTCAGATTGTTCCATAAGGACATTAAGACAGGAATATTGCACAAATGGTTACTATTTTTTACAGTGCTTGCAGTGTACTCATTATCTCAGGGAATCTGAAAATTTAACTATTAACACAGTTTTTTAACTTCCAATCACGACAAAAAAAAATCCATTTACGCAGCAAATATAACTGTTGCATTTTGACATTTGCAGAAGAGATTTAGCTGCTAAGTAGCCATATATGCACCATGATATATAGTTAAGAGGGCCGATTATATATAATAAGTTGTATATATGTTTAACTTCCCATATTTATTTTTAAAATTTAATTATTATTTATTTTTCTTTGTAAAAATTTTTTTCTAAGTTCTTTAATCTATATATAAAGTTTTGCTATTTTATCGTGCTTTTACGTATTTTTTTATTTTTAAAAATAAATTTTTAAGAAATAAAAAATGATTTATATGCTCATGAGTTAAATTGATAATTTTTAAAAATAAAAAAATACATAAAACATTATAAAATGATAAAACTTAGAATATGAAGTAGATACACTTAGGAAACATGTTTGTGGAGAAAGATAAATATATATATATATATATATATATATATATATTCTAAGTTAAACATACATATAACTAACGGTATATTATCGGGCCTCTATAGTTAAGTATAACAATAGCCATAGGTGAGAAAACGTGCAACTACATTATGACGCATAAGTGCACAACTGGTTTATATATATATATAGAGAGAGAGAGATCCAATCCTGTGCAGTCCGCTGTAAAATGGATCCCACACATATTAGATTATAATGAAACCTTATACACTCATTTATCCATATATAAATCATACTTTAGACAGTTTAGATGTTGAAAAAACCACTTTAAACTTGATAT
>JAXCLR010000063.1:40026083-40066036 GCA_035584095.1 Annona squamosa | reverse complement strand
GAGCGAAGAGCCGCGAACGCTTTGGGCGGTAAGACGGCCAGGGCCTGCGACGGCTGCCTCCACAAACGCGCGCGCTGGTTCTGCGCCGCGGACGACGCCTTCCTCTGCCAGGCCTGCGACGCTTCCGTTCACTCCGCCAACCCGCTGGCGCAGCGCCACGAGCGCCTCCGCCTCAAGACGGCGTCGCTCAAGCCGAGCAGCGGGGAGAGAGATGTCGGGGAGGCTCTACCCGCATGGCACCAGGGGTTCAGGCGCAAGGCCCGCACCCCTCGCCACTCCAAAGCCCACGCCAACGCGGCGCTGCTGCAGGTGCCCAAGACGGAGGAACGGGTCGCGAATCCACTGGTTGTGCCAGAGCTCGGCGGAGACGAACTGCACTCGCCGTCAGATGAGAACGAGGAGCAGCTTCTCTACCGCGTCCCGATCTTCGATCCTGTGCTCTCGGAGTTCTGCACTTCCGCGGCGGCGGCCGCCGACGTGGGCGCGCACGAATCGAAGCCCGTAGTTTCTCCTGACTGCGCTGACAACAGCGGGGCGGCGGCGGCTGCCGATGCCCTACCAGGGTTTCTCCCGTCGGACGTCGATCTGGCGGAGTTCGCTGCTGACGTGGAGAGCTTACTGGGAACCGGAATGGACGAGGAGTCGTTCCGCATGCAGGGGCTGGGGTTGGGGCTGCTGGAGACGAAAGAAGAAGAGGGAGAAAGGAGCAGCTGGTTGGATAATAAGAAAGGCAGGGCAGTGAAGGTGAAGGAGGAGAACGAGGAGGAAGGAGAGGACCGCATGATTAGCCTGGCCGTTTGCCATTTCGATGCGGAGCAGGACTCGGGGAGGGATACGCTGGACTTGAATTTCGATTACGCGTCGACGGGGGAAGAGGAGGAGGAGGAGGCGAAGGTGGGTGCGGTGGAGGGGTGCAACAGGATGGCACTTCGTCTCAACTACGACGCGGTCATCACGGCGTGGGCGAGCCAGGGATCGCCGTGGACGAACGGGCTTCGGCCCCAGGTGAATCCCGACGACTGTTGGCATGACTTCATGGTACGTGATTGAGAAAATCGAGTTTTTTTTTTCCCCCAATTCCAATCTTTGAAACTTGAAAATGAGATCAAAATTGAAGAATTTATTTTTAATTTTTATTTTCGTTGTTGTTGGTTGTAGCAGAGCACGTGTGGTTCGGAGCTCCGGCAGCTCGGAGGAGAGATGGTGGTGGGGTGCCAGGGGACGGTGGTAGACGGAGGGAGAGAGGCGAGGGTGTCTCGATACAGAGAGAAGCGACGGACGCGGCTCTTCTCGAAGAAGATCAGGTACGAGGTTAGGAAACTGAACGCAGAGAAGAGACCGAGGATGAAGGGTCGATTTGTGAAGAGGGCGTCCTTCGCCGGCCCACCTTTTCCCTTCTGATGATATATCGTCATGACATCAAATCAGCTAGCTTAGTTTTATATACGTATAGAAATAATGAGCATGGTTCGTGCATGGTGAACTACTTAAGGGGATGGAAGGTGTGCATGGCCATGCCTTTATGTGGCTACACACCTTAAATAAAATCCTTGATATTTTTTGGTTTTGGTTTTTGTATTTTGTTAGTCTGTAAATGGTTTCGTCCATCTTTGTTCACTTAACTAACTTCCCTTCTCCCCCATTTTGCCATTTCTTCTCCTATACGTATTATGGACGTCTTCGTTGCTAGTTATGCCAATTCGCGTGTGCCATGAACTCTGTGGATAACTGTATATCATGTGAATATTAGATGTTCTTGGAAGGCCAAAGGCATTAATGATCAGTGCAAGTGCCGTTTCATCACAAGTATATATGTGCGGAACCTGGATTAATTAAGCGATTTGACCTTATATACACATGCATGATAGGAAATTGAATATAATTAGCTTTTGGCATAATCTATTTTAGCTAGTTTCGATCCATTGCACAAGAAAATTATGCTTTAGCAATGAACCTTAGTCATAGCTAAATTTAAAATTTCATTCCTAAATAGCATTATGAACTATATAATTTTCCATTATAAAAAAAACTACATAATTTTCCGTTAAAATCCTGTTAAAAGAAGGCTTAGAAAAAATTATATTAACAATAAGAAAAAGCCGTTGGCTAAAGCAATGAGTTAATGAAATTTCTTATAGATCTTTGGTTAATGATTCAATATATATATATATATATATCACATATGAACTAAGTTTCAAGGACTGATTAAAAAAAAAATTTTCAAGGGCTCCACTTACATCAAAGATGTTCTTTGTAATCCCTTTCAAATTCAAAATTTCGATATTTAATGTAAAATTCAATTTATCATTATAGAAGACCAAATTTCATCCAAATCAAGTATGTACATGGGTCACGCTTATTAAAAAACATATTTTCATGTGTAAAAAGCTTAAATTTAGTTATATGTATTCCAAGACAAAGATACTCTATAGAATCATTTATGTAGATGGTAATTATATTTTGGATAATTTAGATATTAAAAATAAAATTTTAAAATTGACATTTGGCATTAAAATATTTTATTATATCTATTTTAGGTATTTTTAGATAGAACCCATTTATAGTAATATTAGATAAATGAAATGATTTTTCATGATAATGTAAATAAAAATTTTATTATCATTAAGATATTAAAAATGAAAGAGATTACATAAAAATAAGGTTTTATAAAAGCAAGACCCTACATACAAATGTTTTTAGCTTCTTTGTATTTCTTTTATTTTTAAATGGGCCCATTGTAAACTTTATATATGCTAAAATTTTACCATTGTTTAATATTTTTTTTGCAATTTAAAAAGCAATAACTTCCACCCATATTTCTGTGAGAACTAGGTATTTTATTTTATTTTATTTTATTTTATTTTATTTTATTTTAAACCCTTCTCTACTTATGATGTAACTTATGAACATGCTAGGAAGAATTTATGATGTTAATGGATACATAACATATATGGACACGACATCTAGGGGATGTATAGTGCATATGTGCATGTATTATGATCTTAGCACATTGAGTATAAATTTAAAAGTGTATGATTAGCGTTCCATTGATAAGCACTATGATTATTGTTCCCCTCGCAAAGTAGGTACGGGGTTTGACCTGCCCAGTCAGGTTGCAGGGGTTAAGGGGATAGTGCCCCTTGCGGAGGTGAAGGGGGCAGCATCCCCGGAGAAATTTTTAATTATTAAGTCGTATGGGTGGAAGAGTAAATTACTAATTGCAATTAAACCTGACCCATGCTTCGACCCGACTCGATGAGAGTTCAGTAATAAGGAAAGTCCGTGCACTAGGGTTTATTTTCATCCCGCACCCGGCTATCTTTCCTTCTTCTTCTCTTCTCGTTCTCTGCTTTTTCTCTTCTTTCTCTACCATTCAGTTCGATCTAGCCATAGATTCCTTTAAGAAAACTCTACCGACTGCTTAAAGATCATCGACTCCAATTGTGGAAGTTCAGAATCTCTGCGATCCAAGTTAAGATTACTATTTTTGGGAAAAATTACGATCCAGGTAAGTAGATGCCGCCCCTTCTTAATTTAGTGATGAAATCTCATGCTAAACGTGATGTGGGACTGATGGGAGTGTGTAACATTGAATAATTTTACGGTATGGGGCATAGGGCTCGTAACAGTTAGGGTAAGTTGGGTTCACGAGGAATTTGCTATGAATGTGTGATTTCTAGGAAGTAAAGGATACGTTAACAATTTCTAATTGTTAAATATGACGTTAATCAATTCGGCTCAAACGAGAGTATGAATTGAGGGTTCCCTTATTTTGCGCCTATCATGTGTTTAGTAAAATGCTTATATGACAGTTTTGTATGTTGAATTTAAAGTAAACTTTGCCAATGTTGTATGTATGGTTTGTGGCATTTATCCTTGTCTGTTACGTATAATGTGTTGTTTAAAATGATTTGTTGTAAAGGGTTGTTCATAACCCCGATTGACATGAGGAGAGGGTTGTTCATGACCTTTGATAGGCATAAGTAGATGATTTCTATTTATATGTGGTTTTATGCATACGATATTGGGAATGGGTATTTGAACCCATATGTCTTATCATGAATACAACATATGCATCCAGAATTTATTTATTTTCACTTTGTGCTAACCACTATCTACTTGCTGAGTCTATTTAGACTCATATCGTTTGTTATTTTGGTTTTAGATCATAGGCCAAATAGAGAACTTCAAGATAGAAAAAGTTGAAGATCACATTTGGGAGACCATAGCACAATAACTTTAATTTCAGTTCTTTTAAAATTTGTGCTCTTGATATCGTATATGTAGACGATTATTGAGATGGATTTACTTTGATAAATAATTATATTTGGTATTTCGAATTGGATTATAATCTTTGTGGATACACGTATGCATGATCATTAGGTTTGCTTGATGTGTATGGGTAACATTCAATGATTTTCTTTCTATGAATGTCTTTATTATATGAAGATGCAAGTATATAAATATAGGATTAAATGTTACAAATTAAAATGTTTATAAATATCAGGTCATGTATTCCATATTACCCCTTATATATTATGGAGAGATGCTGCCGAATTTTTCTTATGTTATCTAGTACTCATTGACTAGTTATTGAGTATTTCTAGGAATGGAGCATTACAATTTATCATTTATGTTAAATGAGAGAAAAAATATTAATTTTGAAAATTATATAGTAATGTATACAAAACTTTAAAATAACAAAATTTGTTATATAAACTAAATAGATGTGAGTACATAAAAATGAAAAAGACTTAATATAGAGGCTTGGTAGATATATATATTAAATCATTAGTCTAAATCTATCTTGAAAAGAAGAGATGAATGCTAAAGTGAAAGTTTATTAATTAAGTAGTCCATAGTCTATAAGCTAATGTATCTTTAGAGGACAAAATTTTAGGTAGTTTATTGAATCATTTATTTATATACGAATGGTATTTTAAATATTAAATACAAACTTTAAATAGAAATAGAAATAGAAATTTTTTTAGTGGAATATATTTACATACATCTCAACACATATTACACTGAAGTTCTGAGACATTCTTACAAATCTGGAGACACTGCTCCACCAAATAATCAGAAGATGAAGCTTCCAACAACCAATCGGGAGACCACTGCTCCTATAAACAACCGAACGGGAGACTATAGCTCCCACTAATAATTTTTTACTCTTTTTTAGGCCGAAATCCCAAATGCGAGATTCGAATCCACGACCCAACACTGCGACGGTTCCGTAATGCACGTGCTGACCAACCGAGCACGGCTCGGTTGATAATAGAAATAGAAATTAAATTATTGTATTATACTTATTTCAAATCATCATAAATGTTAGCAAAAATAGATGAGTTCATATGAAAAACTTTGATATAACATGGTTATATAAAAGTAAAACCTGTGTAAAAAATACGTTGCTAAATTTTGTTGTAATTAACTTATTGTAAGTGATTAATAATGATGTCATAATAAATAATACACATATTAAATTATCCATATATTAATAATATTTATTATCACTAATTGTCTATTTGCTCATAGTGATTTTTGAAAAAATGGGTACGCAGCAAGAAAAGTTTTTTTATATGCATATGATAACTCTTTATTATTTTGCATCAAATATGAATTACATCATTTAAGATGTGTTTGGTAAGGTGAGAGAAGAAAGAGCTGAAAGTAAAAAGTGTAAAAGTGATATATATAACAAGGGTAAAGTATGAATAAATGAGGTAATTATGTAAGAAAGTAATTAAAATATAAGGGTTAAAATAAAAAATTAGAATAGTTAAAGTAACTAGAATAATTGAAGTAAATAGGAAAATATATTCCCTTCCTCATATTTTTCTTCCTCACCTTACCAAATTCACCCTTCATACTATGGAAGTATAGGCAAATTTATTTATAGGTAGCAAAATTTTCTTTACAAATAATATTATATACAATAAATTTTTTAAATGGTTCTATTTGAATAGACGAAATAACTCTTTTTTATGGAATAAACAAAATAATTCTTTTTTTATATTTTGTATACACATCATGATATTATAATAAAGCGCATTGACACACCCCTTACACCATGAAGGGAATTTTTTCCTAAGCATCCACCACAATAGGAAAATTATAAACCTCTACAATGGGAGGAAATTTTACCACCCTCATTACAGAGGGACTAATCTGTAAAATTAGATTTTTTATTGAAACTGCATACAATAGCCACCACAGAGTGGCTTCAGATGTTACCACGCCACCATTGGTTTTGTGGCTAAACGAAATAACTAATTTTTTTAAAAAAGTAAAATGAACTAACTCTTTAAGTAGCCAAGTAAGCTATATTTTTTATGACTATGGTGTCGTGGCTAAACAAAATAACTCTTTTTTTTTTAAGTAAAAACGAAATAACTCTTAAGCAGTCAAGTAAGCAATATTTTTATGACTGCATTTTTGCTGCCATTTATATTTTATATACACTAAAATTCATCTTTTATTTAACCAAATTAAATATTGAATGCATTTAATAACATTTAGGATGTGTTTAGTACATGATTACGTTTTTGAAAGAAAAATTTTAATTTAAAGTTTTCAAAATGTGATATGAAAGTGATAATGATAAGATTAAAGATAATAAAATTAAAACAGACAAGATGGTTGCATGAAAATTATAAAAAAATTGAAAAATAAAGTAATTATGTAGAAAAATGTAAAAAAATATTGTTAGGTTTTTTATCAAATGCACCCAGATGCACTTAACCCTTTTTCATTTTTTATTTTTTTTATAAAACTGATAATTTAAATGTATTTAAGATATAAGAAATGACTAAAGTGCACCTTTATAAAATCCAAAAAAATATTTATGAATCTCAAAAAATATTAAAACTTGTTATATATATATGTTAAATATATTTAGATTAATAGTTGTATAAAAAATTTCAAAAATAAAAAAATAAATTTTTACACGCACATGCACTAAAGCTATCAGATCCATATTGTTATGGCAACAAAATAAGTCCTTGGCGAAAGGTATAGCACCAACATCCTGGCCAAATTAAAGCGTTTACAAAAACATTTTAGTTGCCACAGGAACGTGTTAGATTCAAACATTTTGTTGTCAAAAAATAAATTAATTAGTGGCGATAAGGATGGAGGATCTCTTGAGCAGCAATTTTTGTTTTAAGATATCAAATAGTATATACTAATTAAGATAAAGAAATTATTATATTTCTACCCAATAACATGTTATATTAAATATTTAAATAACTTTGCATAAAACCAATTCTAATAACTATAAGGAAATTTCTTATATTCAACTATGCATTTGATGAGAAATAGTTGTAAATATTGGTTAATGCAGTCAACTTAAAAACATTCATTTGATGGTAACTTATTTGCCCAGCCATAAAGTTGGCATAATTTTCAAGTCTTTTGTCCTCATTAATTATTTGAGAGTTGTATTTTTTTATTTCTTTTGTGGAGTTGTGTCTTCAGGTCATATTAAGTAGAATTTTTTTTAGATTTGTAAAAATGTATCAGAAGAGATATTGAAATATATGTAAAGATACCAATAAAATAAAATAGCATTCATTTGCTGGGAACCTTTAACAATATTAGAAGTCAAGCAATGGCTGCATTTATTCATATACGACAAATACGAGAAATAGTATTTTCAGCAACAAAAGTGGTTACAAACTTCATTACTGCTCTTCAGTTGCACATCTCCAGGGGTAATGAAAATTCGGCAAATTTACCGTCCGAGTGTAGCTTGGTTGTCAAAACCTTGGGATGCAACGGCGTCGGGGTTTCGCACACGTGAAGGTAAAATTCTGGCTCCCATTGTGAGAGCAATTGGACCTCCCTTCATAAAGGAAAATTTATAAGAGAATATTGGTGGTTTGTAAGATAAAATGGGCTTGATTATAATATATAAATTTAAAATGAGATGAGATGTCTATAGTAGGACCGATTAAAAAATTCAGCAAATTTTTTGCCAAAGGAGATAATAGGTAATATGGTAACGAAAATTCCTATTTAGTTGTGTAAGCTTAGACGCAATGCAACACTTGTTACAAGATTAGCAATAAAATCTTACTAAATTTGTTGATGATACTCAATTTTGTTGTAGCCAACTGTTCATATGTAGCCAAATATGCAACTAAGAAAATACCTGGCTAGGCGGTTTACATGTGTATGCAGCGTATAAGTGTATGGATGTGTGAGGTCTAAGGTTTGAAATCCGACGGGGACGATAGCCTCCATTCAGCCTAAAGAAAAAGGTTTGCTTGCCATGTATCCTTGTTCGAAGCAAAATAACAACTAAATTTCATGTTATGTGCAACTAAATTAGTATTGGTGTATAACACTACTAAAGACTAGAGCATCTTAATTTCGCGGTCCAATGCTAACTTTCTACTCACCATGAGCCACCTGCTCTAACAATTAGAATAACAAAAGTTTGCTAGTTTTCTCATTATTTTCCCAGGTTTTTCCAATTTTCTAAGGAGAGCCATGGCTCCTCATTTAGGTGATAGAAAATGCTTCTATGAAATCAGGTTGCATAGAAATGACTTTCTGAAACTTTCTTCTTTTTTAAATTGCTAATAATTAATATATAATCTAATCCGTTTATTATATTTAACATTATTTATTTAGTTAAGAAACCAAGTTTCATCCAAATCCAATATATGCATAAGCTACATTTGCTTGAAAATAAATACATTTATATGTAAATTAAAAAAATTTCTTAAACATATTCATATATATTATCATGTAGTAATATTTTATAGAATCGTTTATTCACACAATAGTGATATTATAGAATGATTTAGATGTTAACAATACTACTTAAAATTAATATTTAGCATTAAATTATTGTATTGTGTTGATTTTACACGTTTGTAAATGGAGCCCGTATGTAGTAATATTAAACAAACGAAAATTTTTTTATGACAATATAAATGTTGTTAAATATAATAGATATGAATTTTTTATTAACCATATAAATGTTAAAAATAAAGAAAGTTCTATTGAAATATTCTTATTACACGATTGACTTTAGTTGCAATTTCCTACCAAAGTCATGGCTCTCCATTTACGTGATAGCCTTTGAAAAAGTCACGAAAATAAGAAATTTGAAAAAAAATAAAAAAATGCTGTCATTTTAGTTGTCCCCAAAGATCCAAGTGTCGACTTCAAATCCTTGTCACTATGGTAGAAGGAGACAAATCGCACTAGAAAGGTAACAATATCGCACTGGCCCACCACCAATCCGGTATGGATAGCATGTCGTTGTCATTGTAATTTTGTCAGCTCCCCCACATGACTTCTTTTGTTGGCATGCAAGAAATTCGAATTTCGAAATACTTCGGCTCCTGGAATATCGTTCTCCAGAAGAAACGCTGGATTCGCGATTGGGTAATTTCCATACAGAGACTTTCTTGTCCCCTTCCCTTTAGTCTGGCCGTCCACAGATAGCATCAAATCTGTTTGTTGTTGCTCGATCGATCCAATCAATTGGGAGGGACCCACGTCGGATGAGAAGTGTCGTCAGAAAAGAAAGAGTGTTTTTTTTTTTTTTCTTTCCGAGTACATCCGAGCCCCAAGATTTAATTTATCGATGTCAGAAGCATAGACCTTTTATTTCAATGTTTTCAAATAAATTATTTAACATAACACTTGCCTCTGGTTCCTCGTGTACTCCTAATATTTAATAATTTTTTTATTTCATTCTAAATTTTTCTCATATTCACACTGTCAATGCAACCGATATCTATAGTATTGGAAAGATAATTTTGTCCATTTAAAATTTTTTAATTAAGATAATTAACCTTAATATAATTCAATTGATGGTCGTAAATTATTAAATATGACATTAGATAATTTAAGAGTTATATTAAGGTTGAATTATTTTAATTACAAAATCTTTAAAATGGCAGAATCACATTTTCACTGAGATAGATAATGGTTGTATCAATGGTGTGAGTATAATTAGAATTTAAGATAAAATGTTATGGGTATAAAAGGAATTTGTGACATGTTGCTAGTGGCGTAGAAAATAAGTGAAAATGTTGTTTGTATAAAAAGAATTCTCTCTAAATTTACATTATTTAAAATATTTAAATATATAAAATATTTGAAATATCAACATGTTTAGTATAAAGTATTAATATATCCCATATAAATATGGATAATGAATTTGTATGCTTAGTTGTTACTTAGCTAAGTAACAAATTTTATATTATATGTATTTTGTTTTTACGTGGGTCTATGTGAACCTAGATCATATTTCATAATTTACCAATTTTGTTTTCTTGTATAAACGTCTCATAAATTTTCAAAAATAAAAAATTTGCTATTTTTCTTATGTAAAAGAGCGTGAGAATGGTGAAAACTATTTTTTTATACAAGAATTCAAATGGTAAACTTTGGTGTATCAACAAAATATATGTGAGCCAACACAAAAATAAAGGTTAAAAGTATATAAGATCTAATTAACAACTAACAACCCGTTACAGGAACACTATTCTGTATATATAGCATCATTATAAAACTAAGTAATAACTTCTTGGTTTTTATGTTTAAATTTTTTATTAAAAATCTACAGTATTTACAATATTCTTCTTTATGCATATATTTACAATGCCATAGTTCAATCTGATTAGAAGCTTATATATTATTGAGTGCCTTTAAAATGGATATGAAACTAATTCATCAAAAAAATGGATATGAACCTATATTAACATTTAAAAATAAATCTGTAATATATAAATGTTTCCAATCAAAGAAAATTTTAACATGATAAATATATGCGTACAAAAGAATAGTATCAATGGTTTATATGTGAAAAATCTTTTAAGCATAAAAAGTAGTAACTGGTTGTATATGATTATTATGCATATATATAAATTATGATCCTGAATAACTGGCAAGTAATAACCATTGTATTTTATTTTTGAGTAGTTTGCTGATATACCTATTTAGTTGACTCTAATTGCTGATATACCCACATTATTTCAGAATTTCATATTACCCTATAAAGTTTCACAAAAATTACTTGCATACCCCTGTTAACGATTATTAAATAAAAATATAATTTATTGATATACCCATTAAGTTTGACACTAATTGTTGATATACCCGTATTATTTTACAAATTTCATACTACCCCTACAACATTTCACCAAAATTGTTTGTGTACCTATGATAACATTTTGTTCTAAACGTGCATTAAAATTTTGAATAATGAAAAAAATAACTCTATTTGAAGTTACATTAAAATCTCACAGTTTATAAATACACAATTGTACAGTGGAAGGGATTTATAAAACACTCATGTTAATTATGTTATCTTCTTCCACCTATATAATTAGGTCATTCTTGTTATTATCCAAAATTCTAATGTACATTTGGCGACAAAAATGTATCATGAGTACACAATCAATTTTCATAAAACTTTTTTGGGGGTAATTTACAATTCATGAAACAATGTGGATATATCAATAATTAGCATCAAACTTAATGGGTATATCTGTAAATTACATTTTCTATTTAACAATCATTAAATTTTAGCTATTAATAGGGGTACGTAATCAATTTTGTGAAACTTCGTAGGGATAATATGCAATTTATAAAATAATGTGAGTATATTGACAATTAGCATCCTGGGTATATCAGCAAATTACCCTTTATTTTTTAAATTTTGATTTATGTTGAGCAACGTGTATTTAATTTATATATCAAAATCTACTATTTTATTCTTGTCTTTTTTTGAAAAATGTTACAAACTTTCCCTGAGCGTGGAGAGTAAGAAGAATGAAATTTTTATTTTTTGAAATTTTATAAAAAAAAATCCAAAAATTTAAAATTGGTAATTTTTATACGTGAATTAAATACATATAATTCACATAAAAATGAAAGAAGAAAATAAAAAATAAGAATAAGGACGTGTCTCGTAATCATGATTCAACGCAATAGGTGCATTGAGCTTCAACGCCTGCGCTTGCATAAACCATGATTCCTTTTTTTAAAAAAAAAGAAAATTTTAACACACATGTCCCAAACATATTTCACTTACCATAGCTAACTTTTTGGCTATATATAGCGTGTATTTGGTCGATAAGATGTATTTTAGCTACAATTGAATATTTAACTACAAATAACTAATTGCTTTTGAGTAGCAGCATTTTCCTTCAATGTACCAATTCTCAAAAAAATAACATGTAATATAGCTATTAAAATTTGACTATGAATCTTCCATAATTTTTTTTTTTACTTTAAATCATGATAAAAAGATTATCTACAAATAATAATAAAATTTTAGCTACAGTTAATAAAGTATTTGGCTGGATTTGATCAAATGGCTTTAAATGTAGCTAAATCTGTAGCAATATTTGATCAAACGTAAACAAATTGAAAAGACTGCAGAAAGTTTTGGTCATATGTACTGCTTTTTTTGCTCACTGATTGGGTGGGTGCATATTTCTAGTCTCTCGGTGTGTCACTGTCAGGCCAAGCAACGGTAGCATTGAATTTTCTTCAGTACAAATCATAAATCAATAGCATGGCATCACATCCACGGACAGATGTCACACTGCTCAAACACGTATGTAAAGATGTTTATTTCACTGTTCTTAGAAAAAATCGCCCTAAAGATGTCAAGAATCGATAGCAATTCATCAAATCCACGGATAGATGTCCGACTGATCAACACGTAATAACATTGTTCTTAGAAAAATGGCCGCGGGGATAAGGCAGGATGACAGAGAAGGGATGTTGACGTATTATGGCTGAAAATGAAATTCAAGTGGAAGATACGAGGCTATATATATATTTTCTTTCTTTCAATTCTCATGATTCTAACTGGTGACCCGGACTTTGATGTAAAGCTATAACTTGTTATGCTTTTATTATTTTCTACCGTAACCTCACGTAACTCCTTTAAAATTAAAGATATTGATGATTAATTTAAATTTTAATTTATTAATTATATTTAATATCATTTATTTATCTAGAAGAATGAATTTCATCACAATTAAGTATGTTTATTTTAAAGATATCGATGATTAATTTAAAACTTAATTCATTAATTATATTTAATATCATTTATTTATCTAGAAGAATGAGTTTCATCCCAATTAAGTATGTTTATTTTAAAGATATTAATGATTAATTCAAAATTTAATTCATTAATTATATTTAATATCATTTATTTACCTAGAAGAACTAATTTCATCCCAATTAAGTATATTTATTTTAAAGATATTGATGATTAATTCAAAATTTAATTTATTAATTATATTTAATATCATTTATTTATCTAGAAGAACTAGTTTCATCCCAATTAAGTATGTTTGAAAAATATATTATTTATGTGTAAATTATAAAAAATATTTAGATCTATTTACACGTATATTAGAATGTAATAATACTTTATACAATCATTTATTCATGTAAAAATGATATTTTTAGACGAGTTAGATTTTCAAAATATAATTTTAAAATTGATATTTAACATTAAACTATTTTATTACGTTAATTTTTAATGGAGCCCATGCACAATTATATTAGACAAATAAAAGAGTTTTCAAAGTATTATAAATAATACTAAATACAATAGACGGAGTAGATTTTCATCAACCATCAAAATATTAAAAATGGATGCAGTTACATATAAAAAGAGTTTGATGGAAGTGAAACGAATCACATACGCTTTAATTCCTCATTGGATAGAACAAGTGTCAATGAAATATGGATTTATTTCATTTATCATCAAGCCAAATCCTAGAATGAAGTAAATTCTTTAAGGGTAACAATAGTTAGGTTCCACCTAACAAAGTTAACATTGATGCAAAATGTTTAAAAATTCATTGATATAAATGCAAAAATTAAAAAATGAGTTGGCATAAAGCCAATCATTTTATATTTAAATTAGCATAATGCAAATATCCCTTCTTATTATTATTGAGGTATTTTCCTAAATATCTTTATTACATTCTAATTCCAAATATACCATTATATTTTAAAAATTCAAAATATAACGACTACATTTGCATCTAATCTCAAAAATGCCCACTTCGTTACAAATGTTAGTAAACATCGTTAACTCATTTGTGAAATTACCAATATGCCTATCAAATTTAAGATTTGATTCAAAATTTTGAATATAATAACTCATTGCTACCCTAATTGCACAAGAGTTTTAAATTTGAAGAGCTATAATTTCATTTTCATTTTCATTTTATTTCATTTCATCTTTTATTATTTTACACGAGAGGTATTTTAGTCATTTATTAAAATATAATCGGCATTTATATAATTGACTGTTCACTTAACGATTTTTAACAGAATAGATATTTTTAGGATTTGATATAAATATAGTAAGTATATTTAGAATTTTTGAAACATAATAAGCATATTTAGAATTAAAATTAAATGTAGTAGATTTACTCGGAAAAAGTCCTATTATTACTGATGTTTCCATTTTATGTGGTACAGAACTAGGGGTGCAACTTGGGTTCATAAAATTCAGGTTTACCTCAACCTTAACCCTAACCCTATTTATCAAAACATCACCCTAACCTTATATGTAAAACCTAAACCCTAACCCTATTATTGAAAATCGGATTTGGGTTGAGTTTCAGGTCGAAATTTAGGTTGATAAATTCACATTTTCTTTAAGAGTGATGGGCCTAAAATGTTGTGTAAATGTATAATAATAACTAATCATATAAGTAAACATAATAATATACAGTCAAACCACATATTTTTCAAAAAATATAACGATATAAAGTAGAGAAATGATTCTATTAGCCCAAGCTAAACAAATGTCCCGCTTAGCCCACCTAAAAAAATTTATTTACAATAATTTTTTTTGTTTTTCTCTTTGTCAACTTGTTTATCTAAGTGTATTTAACATATAAACTAAGTTTTACCATTTTTGATTATGTGTATATTTTTTTGAGATTTTTAAACATCTATGTATATATGTACTTAAAATACCCTTATCTTTAAAAATCTAAAAATATATATATACACATATCCAAAAATTGTAAAACTTGTTTTATATGTTAAATATACTTAGATAAATAAGTGTATGAAGTAAAAACAAAAAAAAAGTTGTAAAAGAGTTTTTCGAAATAGTCTAAGTAGGACATTTGCTTAGCCCAGGTTAATAAAATTATTCATCTATAAAGAATATCTTTAGAAAAATTTAACATAAAAAACAAGATAAATGAAGAAGATTATAAAAAGAAAAGATAAATATAAATGAAAATAATATACTTTATTTATAATACAATTACAATACGTTAAACATGTATTTATAAATATAAATAACATAAAATACAAAAAATATAAAGAAATATTGTTTAGATATCATATATAAAATATATATTATAATACATAAAATAGAAATCGGGCTCGGGTTCACTTGAACCCAAACCTTATCACATTTACAAATCGGGTTTACCGGGTTTATATTCTCTGGCTTGGGTTGTGGAAAAGCAAGTTCTAACATTGTTAAAAATTGGGTTCGGCGGGTCAAGTTCGGGCTCAACCCGGCCCAAGTTGCACCCCTACGCAGAATGGAAGGGATTAAAAATGGCTGGACAGTTACAAATTATGGAGAGGCCTAAGTTGGTGGGAAAAAGTAATTTGGAAGTAATAAATTAAGGGCCGGTGGGCCGGGCAATAGAATTACCGCACAGCTCTGGTTGTGGAAAAGTCTTATTACTTCCAAATATGTCTAAAAAACCAAGAATTTCAGCGTCCCTAAAAGAAATTATATTGTAGAAATTCTCTTATTAATGAGTATTATTTACCGTCATGAACCTTGACCTTTTCACACTTAAGACCATCACAAACTAATTTCCATCTTTATTTTTGTTATCTTTAAAAAAATCGAGTATTTCCAAATAGATCCTGCAACTTTACATAACCTTGAATTAGTACATGTATTTTGAGTATTCACATATTACTCTCCATGTTTTCGAATATTATAAAATAGAAATTATTAACCAACAAAGGCTAAGTTAGAGTGATGATTTGGCGTAGTAAACTTCCAAAATCTATTTGCCAAAAAAAAAGTGCAAATTAAAGCCTGTAAGTTTCATATATTGCATTTCAAATCTTAAACATTCATTTCTTTATGCTCTGTTAGGTAATAATTGCAATGTTTAAAACTTAGAGGGTTTACCTTTTATATATATATATATATATATCAAAATCAAATATTTTAGTTATGCGCAGCAAATTAGGAACGCGATTCACTTTGCAAAAGGTCAAAGAGGTCGCCCAAAAATCTACTTCACTACTTACCGATTATGTTGCATCTACACGGAAGTTACAATTGGGATCTGGGAAAAAGACTGTACTACTGCTGTAGCTTGGTAAAGTAAGGCCATTATGGGGAAAAAAAATTCACTCTCCACGACTACTTTATTTTTTACATCTTTTTATATAATTATCCTATTTTTAATTATTTTTACACAACTACTCTTATAATTAACTTTATCTTTTTTAATTATTCTCTTTATTTCTAATTGTTACGTTGATCATATTGTAATATTTTTTACAAATTAAAAAAATTTTACACCAAAAACTTTTTATTCAAAAGTTTTATCATTTTCTAAATGCACCATAAACTAAAAATTTAAGTGACAATAGACAAAATAAATATTGTGGACATGGTGTATTCATTCCAATAGGTGTCACATTTGTGATCAGATGCTCACTTGATTTTCATTTCTCGAATATATTGTTTTATTATTAGGAGTGTTAATAGATTAGGTTGGATTTATTAGATCTTAATTCTAATTCTAATTCATTTTAAAAAAATTCAAATTAATCTGTGTATTAACTCATTAAAAAAAACCCTAACCCTATCCCATTTAAAACCTATTTAACAAATGGGTTGATTGTGTATCAACGAGTTGTGTGTGTATATATATTATAAACAAGTAAAAACTAAATTAATCAAGTTGAACATGTGTTGTTGTAATTGTCATGGTCGATTGATCTACACTAATAGGATACACACTCGTAGTCAAATCTTCATCAAAAGAGGTGTGTATATTTGACACATTAATATAAAGAAAAATAGCAACTCGACAAGACCAATGTTGTCATAACTGAACCGGTGATTGAACTGGAAAAGGAATTAGTCTGGTTTGAACCGGTGACATCAGCATGATATATTTATGATGTCATAACTATTAAATTATTTTTAAATTTTAAATAAATATATTGATAAAATTATATTTTCATAAATCCTAAATACATATGTTAGATTTTAAAAATCACAATATAAGTACAAAATATGCAAAAAAAAATTAATAGCAAGATTTAAAAAATCTCTAAACATTTCCTAGTATATATTCGACCATTAGCTAGTATTCTGTATTTAACATGTGGTAGGCCTTAGGTAATGTAGACAATAAATATCCGAGCACTGATCCTTTTCGACCAGTGAAAAAATATATATTTTTGCTTTTTTGAAAAATATTTTTATAAACATGTTAATCTAGTTATATTTAATTTATAAACCAAGTTTTACCATTTTTGGATATGTATATATATTTATTTTTGATTTTTTTATAAAAATATTTTTCAAAAAAACAAAAAATATATTTTTCATCGGTTTGGGATCATCAGATTTTAGACCGGTCGGTAATGATCATTCGGCTAGATATCCCCCTTCATATTCTCTCGGACCAGAATGCAGTCGCCAGAAATGGAGAGGTTGCAACTCTGTTGAATGTCGCTACTCTACTTGTCACTGAAAATGAAAAGGAGGTTGCTGCTCGTCACCGAAAATGGAGGTCGCTGCTTTGCTGTCACCGAATGACGTTCAGACAAGATGAAGAAGCCTAGACGTTGTGAGCTAGGGTAGCACCGCAGCAGGAGATTGCTGATTGGGGCTTCTCGTGGTTGATCGGACGTCCCTGCTCTACTGGTCACCGAGAATGGAAAGGAGGTCTCTGCTCATTGCCGAAAATGGAGAGATCGCGGCTCTACTGGTCGCCGAACGCCTATCGGACGTTGCTGCTCTACTAGTTGCCGAAAATGGATAGATCATTGCTCGTCGCCGAAAATGGAGAGGTCGCTACTTTGCTGTTGCTGAATGCCGGTCAGAAAAGATGAAGAAGCTTAGGACAGCACCGCAGCAGGAAGTTGTTGTTGTCGATTTGGGGCTTCTTGTGGTCGATGACAACGATGATAGTCGCGATTCTTTTTTTAAAATTTCCACAAAATCGACGAACCAATCACATATAGTTGAACCACGATGTCTGATTCGACCGTCGGTTCTATAATTTGAACGGTTTAATATAATTAAACCAAACCATAGGTAAACAAAGTAGACATTGGACCAGTTGGACCAGTCGGTCCGGTCCGATTCTAACAACACTGGACAAGATAAATAGGCAGACAGAAAGAGAACAAAGATAAGGAAATAGTAATAGAAATAAATAAGTGAATGATCGGAACGAAAGAAGAGAGATGAAAGGAAGGAGAGATAGAGAGAGAAATGTGGAAATAGCGAAAGAGATGAAAAGAGGATGATGGAAGATAAAGATGAAGAGAGAGAAGATAAAGATAAAAGACAAAATCTTACCAACATTTGCAAGTTGAGATAGTAATGATGATAGTAATGTCACAGCAGGACAACATGGAAGATATAGTAGAGTTATACGTGAAGAAAGAAAAATAAAAATGCGAAAATAGATTTGGGTTTAAAAAAAATATACCTTTTTTAAAAGAGATGTAAATGGGTTGAAGAGTTACTAAATGGGTCGACTGATTATAAAATCTCAACATTAATTCGTTTATTTATTTAAATAATTGAATAGATTAGCGGACAATAAACCATTGATTCAACAATTTCAATCCAAACTCATTTATAAGTTAGTTAGACAAGTGGGTTGACAGATTAACTATGACCATTAAAACCCCTAGTCATCATATCTTCTCCTTGCAAGACATTTACATCAATAAATATATTGGTTGTATAGAACCTTGGAAATTCTTAGATGAGATGGTGAATAAGATTGCCCGTAGGTATTTTGAGTCTTGATCAGGTGCACCTGAGTACAAATACTTATTTTTTTATTTTTTAAAATCTTTTACATGACTGTTAATCTAAGTGTATTTAACATATGTGTCAATTTTTAATAATTTTGGAGGTTTTATCTTTTTAAAAATTAATGTCATTGATTTTTATAAATCAAAAAAATAAAATCTCCAAAAATATTAAAAATAGACACACATGTTACATATACTTAGATCAAAAGTTTTATAAAATAATTTTCAAAAAATAAAAAATGAATTAAAGACACTCGGTTACACTGAAGCTCAATGCACCTCAGTGCATGTAATACACCCTAAGTATTTTTAGTATTTTTTGTATTTCTACATCTTGCTTTTGGTAACATTGTTATAAAATGGGATAATGGGAAAGTGTAGAAAATTACAAAAGAAATGTTTTAAAAAATGTGTGAATGATATAATATGATGGCGGTAAAATTAGAACAAATAGAGTAGTTTGAAAATTAATTAAAGTACAGGGATAATACTGAAAGAAGCAAAGTTATTATATAGTTAAGATGTCAAATTATTTATAGAAAAAATATATAGGATAGAGAAGAAAACCGTGGGAAAACATCCATAGTGATGACCAAATATGGAATATCATTAACATAAAAAATTTATTTAAAAATCTATTTTTTATTCATAAGTCATGCTAATAAAAGTTGTCCTTGTTAAAATGTTTTTTTTCCTTTCCACCCCCAATAAACAAATTATGATGTATTTGGATAAAAGATTAGTCTTTCCACCAAAGTTAGTACTAAGTAATAATCAATTCCACTGACAAGTGCAAATAGGGTTGGTCATAACCCAAACTCTACTAATCTAACTCAATTTATGATAGGATTAGGTTAGGTATCTTGAAAAAAATAAACTACATAACTTATTTTAAACTAACTCGATTTCAAAAGCAAGTTGGCTTGGGTTATGTTTGTTAATTTGACCAGATTCGTATATTAACGTAAAATATGATAGGTTTTTTAAAAATAGTCATATAAAATCAACAATGATCATATGATACATAAGTATTAATTAGATATCATTACTTTGAAATATGGATACTTAGCAAATATGTTACTATATAAGTCATATATTGGAAGATATTCTCATAAAAGGATTAATTTTATTATTATTAAATTTTAGATTTTAAAATTAATTTGATTAAGCAAAAATTTTAAATATTGTATATTTATTAGCTCGATTTGTAACTCGAACTAAACCAATTTATATATGTTTAATTTAAAATGGAGTTGAAATTTAAAAAATAAAATTGAATATAAAGTTAGGCTGCATTTTACAAAAAAGGATTAAATTGATAGCACCCAGACCTCATTTACACCCCGATTTCCACCTAAGTGTCGGTACTCGGTACATGATAAATTGATACGCAGAAACAATATAAATATCAAATAGCGGTCTATTGTCCGGACATCTCGAATATTCCATCGATAAATAAATTACATCAATATTTTTTTTTCGATATTCACTATACATTATGATAACTTGATATTTCAATGGAGCACATGCATACCTTCACAGCATAGAGAGAATTTTTTTTCCTTCCTTAAACCCCCCACACGGGGCAAATTATAAACGCCCGTAACAGGGTGAAATTATAAAACTACTAATTTATAAAAATGCCGCAATACACTGTTACTGCCGTGATTCGAACCAGGCACCGCCCACCGCTGGGTCAGGCGTGGTTAACACGTCGTGGCAATAAATTACGTCAATTGATGCAACGACTTTAAAGGCTACGTACTGCGGATGTAGAAGTCTGTGGACAACGGGTACATAATTACATCACTGTCGCAAGCTTTCCATCTTTCAGGCCAAAAGCAGTACTGGCTGAGACGATTCCATGTGGGTTGGATGACGTTGAACCTTTTAGACTTTTAGCAATTTTGTGCAATTTTTAGGATTTTCTGAATTTATTTGAGTTAATTTCAAATATACCCACTACATTTATCCTTAATTACAAATATACTCACTAAATTTGAAAACTTTCATATATACCCACTAGGTATGAGTGAAATTTCAAATATACCGGTTATGACAGTTATAAATGTTTAATAATTTTAAAATCCCAAAATATTTCTGATTAATCTAACATTTATTATAATTTGTGCAATATCCAGAACATTAAGACTTATTATGTATAATTTTTTTCACATTAAATGTGTTTCTATTATATTATTCAACTTTTATTATAGTCGAATGACTATTATTATTAAATAATAAATGGCATTTTGGACATTTAATATGATAGGCAAAGGCGAATTTTTTTATATATGATAGAATGGGTATTGATGAAATTTCACCTATACTTATCGAATATATTTGTAATTAAAGGTAAATATAGTAGGTATATTTAAAATTACTCAATTTATTTACTGAGCTCCTATTGCTTCGAAATTTTTCATAACGAGCTTTACTATCAATTGTAGTGTCTAGCTAATATTATTATTTTGAAATAACAAAACAGCCCCCGTAGTATATCAAACAATGAGATTTTCTGGTATTTAAATATATTTTTCAATACAGAATTATCGAACAATGAGATTTTCCAGTATTTAAATATATTTTTCAATACAGAATATATGCTAGGGAAAGAGGTGAAATTTCGGGGGTGAGTAGGGGTAATTTTAGGCGTTAATGGTCTTGCATGCAAAGAGGGAAAAAAAGTTTCAAAGACCTAGTGAGCACTACAGACGAAAGTAGCGGTATAACCGGACTGCGTAAATCAGTGACCTGGCTAATTGAACTCATCAACCCGTTTAAATGACCTGTTTAAATACTATAAAATCCGTTTACAAGCATACTTAAAAGAGTTAATATTTTTGTTATGCTTATTTTACAAATTATAACTAATTATGGACGAAGAAACCAACATTTCAATTGAAAAAAAATTTGAAAATCGATCTTTTTAAATTAGAGTAAATCACTAGCATTGAAAGTCTTTTTATGATTACATCTTACATAGTCATCATTTTATTACTTTTTATTTTTCAACCTATTAGCAACCCACTTTGCCATTCCGTTAACCCGCAACCAGATTCATTTATATTAAATGGATTATGGTTTGGATTGAGAATTTTTATGAATGGATTGTAACTAGCGTAGGGTTGAAATTTCTAAAGTAAGTTAAAAGAGTGAACGTTCACATATAAACCATATAAGTACATATTACCAGACCAGGAACACCCCAGGAAAAGGTTAAAGAAGATTGCGAGGCTGCTGGTTGGCTGATTCGCAGGGTGCTCATTTTCGGCTTTATGACTGGTGGTGAAAGCAGCTCGGGAAGAAATTAGTGGTCCTGTACTCCTGTTTCAATTACTGAATGAAGTCACATATCGAATCCGCCCATTCTGCTCTGTTGTTTGTGGGCTAGATCATTGAAAACCTAGAGGTGAATTCAACAAAACAACGTGGGCATGTGATCAAGAGGACTAGATCAACTAAAAATTTCCCAGAGCTTAGGTGTTTCCTCTCCCGGAGTATTATGTTTCTCTGCAATGGCAGGATAGAAACCAGCGCGAGGGCCACATATGCTTTCGCTGATGTAAATGAGAACTGCAAAAGCTTGCCAGAGAATTGTAATCACAAGGCGTCCGGACAATGCATGCTGCAGCTGTAGAAAGACCTCATGGATCAATTGGGGGCGATGATAAAGTCTGAAGAAATTTCTCCTTTCCCCCTCTGGTCAAGTTTGTTTCTCTAGTAGTCGCAAAAGAACCGAAAGGCCCAAAATAATAATAATAATAACGAAAAAAGCTGAAAATGTAGGTGGTGGACCGTAGGCAAACAAGAAAGAGCACCCACAAAAAAATGTAAAAGCCTGCCAAATAGGGCTAAAGATATTTACTGCCATCTGCCGGTTTTAAGGATGAAAAAAGATGTTCTCATGGCCTGTTGGAAAAAGTGCCTCAGCCTCACTAACATATGATCCCATGACGATGAAGCTAATCTATTATCATGAAAAGAAAAGAAAGAAAACAAGAAAATATTCTGAATGGATACACTGGCTACAGCATCATAGAGCCCTTCTACTCAAGGAAGATTGAGGTGAAAGTACTTTTTCCTGTGAAGCTTCCCTTTCCTCAAACGATCAAGTCCACCATTGAGAAGATGGTACATCAACCTCTTGCGGCCCCATTTCCACCATATTGGAATGAACACTCGCTTTCTATTCTTGGTCCTCCTCTCTGGAAAGCATCAAAGGACCATCCCCATTAGTAAGGAAACAAATCTCCATCTTTGTGATCGGTTTTTAAGATTGGCCTCCAGAGATTACTGTTTCATAAATTTTATAATTCAATGATAACTGAACACCCTCTCCCCCTCCCTGTCCATATTTGAATTATGAAAGCTCAAGATTCCTCTCAACTTGTCCAAGAGATTCGTAACCCAAGCATCACAAACCTACCACATCAGAACAAGGATACCAGACTGAAAACAAAATTTTAATGCCCACCCTCATCTATGAAACCACTTTCGAGTCTAATCCTAAGCTATCAATGCCGAGAAGCCAGGAAAGGTAAAGAAGAATGCCAAACTTTAGTGCAACATATAGATAAGGCTAAAATGTTGTTTGATGCATCAAAGTTCCATGGTGTTATAATCCCAAACTGTACTCCATATAGAATTACAATTCTACTAGGTGCATCCAACAATTCGAGCATGTGATAAGCATTCCCTTGATCTAACAAACACACACCAGACTAAACAAATTTCTCCGTGGTTTCATTACAACAACATAATGACATTCAACCTAAAATTATCAAGGTTTAACAAATTGATACAGTTATAACAAATTCAACAGCGTACTCCATGCTCTGTAAAATCAAACCGGCACAACTAAGAAAGATTGCTACATTATACAAGAAAATTGGGGTGAAAATCAGTATACACGATTTACTCACTTCTTGTCTCTAAAGCAAGCGACTTCCACTGTGATAGCAACTGAGTATGACTTGACTCAAGGACGGGCCAGAATTTTTGTTGAATTTGCAGGACTTCTAGAACAGTTTGCAATCCCGCTTTCGAGGGCACAGCACTGTTGATATCGTATGATGAATTCCCACCTATCAGTACCTAGGAAAATAAATAAAATCAAGAATAGCACCAAAGAATTCAGAAATCCAAGTACATCATTTAAGCAACCGCATCAAGTACTTCATTCAAAATATTTCTTCTTGCCATGGTTTGCCTCACAGATGACAGTAATAAAATTCACTTGTCAAGTTATTGTTCCAGATCAGGTCTTTTGTCAGCATAAAACTGTACCAATTTTATGCTTTCTAACTTCATGTCAAAAGTCTAACAAGATGCTAAAATCTGTCATATGGATTAGTGCTAAAGATTAATAAATGTTATTATGATCTAAAAGAGATCGATTGATTTTTATTCTTGAATACCCTCTGATGAACATTCAAGCTAAAGCTTGAAGGTGGAAATACAGTACTTGGGATTTTAACCCCATCATTGTTCCATAAATAGTCCACATGTGGATCCAACAAAAGTCTCATAATTGTAGATGATTCCCAAAAAATACTTCTTTTCACTGATTAGGATCAAATTCACACTGATAAACTGCAAATCCATTCCAGTGAGGTCAATAACTGAAAATTTATCATTTCAAATTATAAAAAATTAAGAAAATACCAGAGTCCACAACAAAAGGTGTTTTTGCAGGATGTAAAGGAGCTATGACAACTAGAAAGGTGAGTGCTATCGTGTGATGGTGCTAGAGACAGATATAGCAATAGTGATGATGGACGCCTGAGCAAAAGGCAACTACGGATGGTGGTGAAAAAAGCAACAATATGGTGATCAAAACAGACATAATGATATGAAGACAATATCGATGGTGATTATAGCAACATCGACAATATGGTGATCATGATTATCAATATCATTGTTTGAAAATGATGATAAGAACATGGTGATGAGTGCAAAAAGCAACAATATGGTGATCGAAACAGACAATGATATGAAGACGATAGCGATGGTGATTACAGCAACATCAACAATATGGTGATCATGATACGAAGATTGTGATTACAATAACAGCAATCAAAACGGAAACAATGATATTGAAAATCATGATAATAGAAAAAATGATGACGAACACGTGGGAGAAACAAAGAATTATGTAAATAACGATGACAACAAAGATGGCCATAAATAATGATAACCATGAAGAAAATGGGGAATAATGGGATAAAGAAGATAATAATGTGGACGATGGTCGCTGTGCCAACTGTTACTGTTGAAGCTTATCAACCTTCATGAGTGATATTTTCAACATTTTCCACTTTTGTTTAATCCATAAGACAATTATGAGGATAATTTGCAAGCAAGTTTTTTTGGGGCATGGAAAACATCAGAAATTTAAAGACATGCAAAAATCTCTTCCCCTAAATTCTTCTTGCCTCAAATGATTTGCTAATACATCAATATTGGATATGAACAGTTGCACAAAATTTACAGAAACCCAACTAAAAAATTATAAAATGATATGCACAAGGCTCATGGTTTCCATGTAAATGGCTTAATTAACATGGTAGTTAAGATCTTACAAAAAACGTACTTTTAAAAGGCAAGACTTCGAGTGATTATCCAACAAAGGTAGCACATATAAACACACCAACCAACTCATTGAACTAGAAGAATTCTTTCAAAAATTTTGTTATTCGGACTTATTTGGAAATATTGCAGATCATGCCTTTACCTTTATCACCGCTACAGCTGAAGCTGATATTGAATGGAGATTATAACTGCAAATGAAAAATAGATTCAAACGATGATATTCCAAGAATGTTCACATTTTCATAGGGAAAGGATACTAACCCTCCCTCAAGTATAACAAGCAATTTTCCTTGAGAAAGACAAGTCAGCATGCATGTCATTTGAGCAAACCCAGTCGGGGTTACCTGTAAAAGATGAATCTTCAGAAGTAAAGATATCTACTAACTATTGAAGGCGAAATATGACTCCCAACAATAACCAATACTATTAAACAGACAGCTAGAAGCTGAAACACATGGGGATATGTACAGAAGTATGACTTCATTTGGCCCATGTTTGGTGGCTTGAAAGTACTATTTTTAAAGTATTTTTAAATTACCGTTAGGATAAGCAAGCACTGTGCACAGATCCCATACAAAAATACACTTAACAAGTACTATTAGAGGAAGCCACCTGAAACTGCTTGTCCTTGAAGGTGCTGCACTAGTGGCTGGAAGCCTATAATGAGTACCCAAGAGAGCAAAGAAAAATATTAGCATCATGGGAGGAGAAATTTCTCTTACATTGCAGCCACCGAGGGGATCACCTCTTGCCGCATCAAAACCAGCGGATATAATGGTTAAATCTGGATCAAACTCCAAAGCTGCAATAAAACCACAAAGAAAAGCAAAAGATTATGGCTATTTGTTGGCTTGTGGCAGAACAGTAAATAAACTGACATACACACATGATGAACTATAACACTTAAACCAATCTGAACAACATCCTAACCCACTATAACAAAAGAGAGCATGTCGTTCAATCTGCTACAATGCTGTCAAAGTCTGAACATCAAACCCTTTACAAAAAAATATAGACGTAGGGAAGAGTTCCCTCCCATTATAAACAAGTAAGACTCGCAAAAGGAACCCCATTAAGGTTATATCCCTAGGAATGGATCAATTCAATTCAAAAATCAATTGTCTGACACTCAATATGCTTCAGTTTCAAACAAACTATAAGAATGCTATGTTTTGGTATGTTTGATGCCAGGGGTGCAATTTTATTGATCCTACACATTAAGTAGAACTAGCACAGCAGAATGCAGATTGTAGCAGCTGTCATTTCATAAACTCAACCAAATTTATTATGCCTTAACCAAAAAATTACATGTAAATATCATGATATTACTTAAGAGAGGTGTCATAGAGCTATAACGAATGCAAGGATTCCGAATGAAGACACAAGTGAGATTTCACTATGTACATCTACCCTATGATTTGCCTCCAAGCCCTTATCTTTTAGTCATGAGAGAGCAGACAATTACACCAAAAGGTGCTATGGTATTTATTATTTACATATGATGCTTTTCTCAAAATTGAGAAACGAGAATCTGTAAACTTGAATGATAGTTTTGCTACATGAGATCAGATAAACCACAAATTTAATGAATGACATTGTGTTCCCACATGAGATAAGAGAATTCGTAATCTTGAAGCCATACATACGGTGATATGCTTTATAATTTGAGGATATGTCAGAATTAAGGTTCCATTTTGTAATCCAGAAAGCTTCTGCTCTCTTTTCTCTTCTTACCACCCCCCTCTTTTTCCCACCTCTTTTACTTGCTGCAACATTTTGGTCCTCCAGCAATCCTATTTTTACCTTATATTACCTGTACTTCCAATTACTGCTATATATTTTAGTTTGAGAAATTTATCAACTTGATCTTTATTGATTTTATTATTAATTATTAATCCATATCTAGTCATATTATTTCTACCCCTTTCCTCCACTTCTCCTAACTATTCCTGATCTTTCCTACTCTCTTTTACGAATGTCTCCCAAACAGTTCCTTAAAAAGTTTTAAAATTAGTTGAACATAAATGAGATAAATGGTATGTGACTTTAACTAGAAAAGCCAGTTAAGATTTAATATCAAGCAGTATGATAAAATGACCAGTTTCAGTATCTGGGATGAATAGTTTATGAAAGCAGAGAAATGAAAGAGTCACAGCAAAAAAGAATACAGGCCAGGTGGGATTGTGTTTTTGCTTGAAGAATTCCAAGTGGTTGGAAAATATCAATTAAATTATTTTTTTAAAAAAAAGATTTCACAGGACAGCTATACAACTAGCTATGCATCATAAGGTGGAATGTTGGCAGCTTAATAATGACATAACAATAATATGTGAAGCTGAGGATGCTGAGCCAGATTATAATAAATGAGGATAAAATCAGAAATGAGGTAATTCAAGATAATCTAAAGGCAGAATCAATACACTATAGAATAAGGGAAAATAGTCAGATTCAGCTGGTCATGTGCAACAGAAACTATATTTACGTAGTTAAGATGGCTGAGTTTCAACAAAAGGCTAAGAGAATGAAACATAGGCTCAGAAGAAGATGAACAAGGTTAATAAAGGGATATGAAAGTGGGCCATATTAAGGCTGTAACAAAGATTGATAGGAAAACAGAACAGGATCCCTGCAGCAGACCCTATTTGCCTCAGAAACAGCTTACCACGATGATGATTAAACAAATCTATAAGTATGCAGCATCAAAACATATGTACTGAATCAAATTAGAGAATAGAAAAGAAACATTTTCTTTTCAATACTTAAAAAATAATGTAGGACCTATAGGAAGCACAATATGCTGAAATGCAAACATATAGTCACTATCTCCAACTCCACCACACTTCCATGGTATATTTACGGAATATCCTTCTGCACCCATGATACCAACCTGTTTGGAAAAACAAATATATGACCAATTAAAAGTCTTTTAGAAAAAACAAAAATCATGCTTCGAAGTCATGAAAACTGAGATTAGAAAAAACAGATTGACTAACAAAAGGTCAATATACCTAAGAGAAATAAACTGCAAAACGAGAGGGGAAAAAGGAAACAAGCATCAAATTGGTAGTTATAACACTACAAATTACAGTTAGATCTGGTTAGATCTAGTAAGAGATAACCATAAGGGCAATCAGATGTGACAATTCCAAAAATATAGATAGATATAGTATAGGAATAAACTATAGAATGAAGTCCCACAATGCCCTCACCTCTAAGCATTATTACCGCAAGGGAAACAAAATCACAAAGAAAGTGAAGCGTGAAGAAAAGATCTTGTGAAATATCTGTATCTATTCACCATATGAATGCTTCCAACCACAATTTAATACCAATTCCTGCAAACTTCAATCATGATTATCATATTGGGAAATCATAAGTTCGTTAACTCATAAAAACACCTCATCCAATGGAATGAACTTAGTACAGAACTCATGGGATATCCATAACCAGTTCTCATGTTAGTTCTTTATTTTTTAATACAATTCCTCTTTTTTTTTTTTTTTTGAAGTAAATGTACAATTTCTCATGTTAGTTCTTAGCTATAAAATCGTCTAGGGATTAGCTTCATCACCAATACTTCCATTGTTATCTCATTTGAGATATCACAAAAGCTAAAAAATGGTAATGAATTATCTTCCTGGAAACCAGGATAAAGCTATACAGAATTCCTTGTATCACAATAGCGTAAATTTACCATACACAAAAGGCACAGGAAGCCACTATTGAATCACACACCACTTTCCACAGATTCTTCGAAAAAGTTTACTCAAATCACAAGACAATCAGATTCTTAAAGAGAACAAAAGATTAAAAATGCATATATGTACCTCATGAGCAGCACCAGTGCCAGGATAAAACATTCCATGATCATGCCTATGTAAAGATATATACAATACCTAAAACAATAACACAAACTGTTCAGTAAGAAGTCAAACAAAAGGATACAAAAATAGAAAACACCAAACAAATCATAAAACCATAGCGTAACAATCACCATGAACTAGCAGTGCAGCTCTGGTCATTTGGTTTCCAGTTGAGCCCAACCCTAATCCTAACCCTCACCGACCCTATTTTTAAAATCTCAACCACAACCATGCTTTAATAACGGGTGAAATTTTGGATTAGAAAAGGATTATAGTGATTATTCTCACAATCAAGAATATGCAGAGAGAATAGTCTGATAATTCCTCTAACAGCAAACACACAACAGAGATTTGTCAGACAATTCTCCAATGTAGAATCTGTACTACGGAATAGTCAGGCAAGCTTAACTTTTAAACATGTTAAAAGCAGTAGCATTAGAATAATATCTGAAGGCTCACCGATTTGTTTCCATAAAAAATTTCTTGTGTGCCATTGCCATGATGTACGTCCTAAAGATAATAAAAAGAATACGTCAAAAAAAAAAAAAAAAATAGTGATAAAAATTTGAAAACATTACATGCAACATGCTCATCACGCAAAAACAAAGTGTTGGAGGCAAAAGCAAAAACCCAGCACAAGGCATCAAAAACACTTTAGAATGAAGTAACAGAGTTGCCAAATTTACCCAATCAACAATTAAGACTTTTTTTGCACCTGCGGACTGAGCTGCCAACACACCAACTGCTGCATTATTGTGAAGACAGAACCCCATGGGATGTTTTATTCCCGCATGATGCCCAGGAGGTCTAACCTGAATCATGCGATTGCAAAGAACTTGATCAGAACCATAGTAACTCTAAGTTGTGGAGCTTTTATTTCCTTTTCTTTTCAAGCAAGCAGGACTTTAGTAGAGAAGTTAATTTTACCTACCAAGGCAAAACCATTTTTAGCTCGCCCAGACAAAATTGAAGTTGCAAGATCCGCACAAAGACCCGCGGCAAGTCTTGCAGCATATGCTGAGTGCTCATTCGCATATGTGTCTGGAGTGAAATAGCTGCCGCTCAAATGCAATAAATCAAATTCTAAATTATTCCTCAATTATAACCATATACAAGGTTCAAGATGAATCCATCAAACTGAAAAGCAAAATTAGTTAAAAGAAAGTTGTTCTCTTTGGACGGACGAGAATGTTTTGTTTGCTTTGGAGAGATAAACAGAATTCCATTTTGCATATTGCAAACTGAAGTCTTGAATCATTTTGTGTAAGCACTGGGAATTATCAATTCTTGAGTAACCTCATCAGCCACAATCAGTCACAATGTAAATTTTACCAAAATATTTAGATTCATATGCCCCAAAATTTACCTCGATGCACATTATATTGTCAATTTAAACTATGCTTAGATTGAGGCACATAAATGAAACCAATGCTAAGGAAAACCATTATGATGTCATCAACGAAGAAGAAAATCACATCATTCCATATCCCTATTAATAATATTACAAATGGAAAATTGAAGAAATGCATGGCTTTTCCCTTGATCCAGTTTGCTTTTCAATCGAAGATATAAGATTTACTGTCAGCCTAATCTTCTATTCAAATTACCATGTCCAGGAAGTTAAATTTTCCACTGTCGGTGTCAGCACCATGCACAAAAAAGTTTTAGAATTTCCATTTTGAATTAAATTATTCCTTTTCCTTCAATCAACTCCATAGTTCACTCTTGGCATTGCTTATCCTAATAAACGTTATGCTTTTCTCCTTTATTTGATGTAACAGCCATAAACTATAATAACTCTTACCTCTTCAACATATTAACCTATGTTCTCCATTATTACCCATATATCTTTCCCATTGAAAACTAATATTTACTTTATCTTAGTTCATATTTAAAATTAATTTTCCTTCTAACATCATTTCAGAAGACAAACATTCTTTTCATGCGCTCCAAACAAGCCTAAAACAAACAGGTAGAATGTCCCTACATGTCTCATATTTCTCCATTTTCCCTCAAATAATGCTGATCAAACACAAAAATAGGATATCTATATGACAGGCAATTCCTTGTCACATTTTCTATAGACAAGTAAATCATTCACATTGCTTATATGTCTCATTTCACTTCGTTTTCCATCAAATAGTACCTAACCAAACACAACAATAGGACTTCTATGTTTCATGCAATTCTTTCTCACATTGCCTAGATAAAAGCAAAATCATTTTCATTGCTGAATAAAACTTATTAATCGTTCCCAACTAGAATTGAGTGTTTGATGTAATGTAGAATTTGCTTCAGGCTGAAAGAAGGGTAAAAGCTCCTTTTTCTCCCCTTTGTGCTAATATGATACTTAAAAACCTCCAACTACCCATAATTACATCACTAGTTACCATTATCTATCTTTTTCAAAAAAAAAAAAAAAAAAAAAAAAAAAATCCATCGATTACACTTTGTTTGCTTTATCAGCAGCATTGTCCTTACATTACTGACATAATTAGTTCCCTTTTACATTACTTTTCCTCCCATCTACCTTAAACAAAACACGCCCTAAAAAAAGTTTTAAAAAATAAAATAAAATAATGCATCAAATCATTCCGACCTAAGATAGCCCCACGAAAGGTTCAACTCTCTGCCCACTGAATAAAGCTCTTTGTTCCATGAAAATGCATCCCATAAACTACTCATCTCTACAAAAGGCCAGATCTCCTCCAAGTTTTCCCAGACAGAAAGAAACACTGATGTCCAAGTTCTATCATTTTTCTCAACCCACCTTCAGTGCCTTCCAGATATGAACCGAGAATCACAGCATGAATGGGTCGATCCAAAGCCAATTATTCATTCAGCAGCTTTGCCAAATTGTCATTGAAAGTTTGAAACTACAATGTGGGCCATGATCACAGATTTCACTTCCATCACATGCATTATGAATATGCTGTCAAAAACAAAATTCATTTCAAGAATGACCTATAGTCAGAATCTTTTGTTTTGAAGCTAGCCATCAAAATAATGAAACCCAGGGTGTCCCTAAAAAGAACAAATCAGTCACCCAGGATATAAGAAGCATTTCGTTAAACTCTTTAAATTTAAAAACAAAAGGGGTTTCACTGGTCGTTGCAAACCAACTCCTCCTCCTGCACCTGCCTACAAGAATCCGGCCTATCCACCTGGAAAGGCCAATTGAGAACATTGTCTCCAAACCTGCAAAATTCCTCTGGTTCCATTTTTATCAAAATTTTGGCATCCAAATTCATTTTCCTGGATACATTCAAAACAGCCTCTCGAAAACAAATTTCAAAATATTCTTCTCTCTATTTTTCCCCCCTAGTATCTAAAATTTTAACAAGGTATGAAAGAAGTAGCAACCGTGTGGATAAAAAAAAAGTGATATTGCTACAAATTAAAGGACAATATCTGCACCTGAACAGCATTGAGCTTGTGAGTTCAACAATTTCAATGTGCTCCATCGAGTGGACCTGCACATACAAAACGAAAATGACTTCAAGAATCAGAACTTGACAAGCTGAAATTTTGATTTAAAAGATCAAACTAAATGCAGCACGGCTTGAATTTAACAATCGACCATGCAAAAATGCAAATGTAGAGTTTGCCTCCTTTACAAAATATAACTCAAGAAACTTTCAATGACTGGCCACGATTCTATTAGCCCAGGCTAGCAGGAACTCCAGTTAGTCCAGGCACATAGGTATATTATTTTTATCTTTTTTGCTTTCCCCCCCCCCCCCCCCCATGAAACTATGAGCCCAAATCATATACCAAATTTTACAACTTTTGTATATGTGTATATAATTTTTTTCTGAATTTCAAAAATAACAGTTTTAGAGAGTATTCAAGTAACTTTCACCCCCTCAAAAAATTGTTGATTTTTGAAATTTAGAATATATATATATACACACACATTCAAAAATTGTAAAATTTGACATGTGAATTAAATACACTTGGGCTCATAGTTTCACAGAAAAATTTTAGGGGGTGTTTGGGAAAACTACAAAACTTTTTCAACTGAAATTTTTCAATCTAAAACTTTTCACTTTCTATAACTTCCTTACTTTTCAATCATTTCTACAAAATTACCTATACGGCCAACCTATTTATCTTAACTTTATTCTTTTTACTCCTCGTCATTACCCCTATTATATCACATTATTTTCTGTTAATGTAATAACTTTTACACTAAAAACTTTTCATCAAAGATTTTATCATTTCCCAAACACACCATTAATAAATACATGCACCTGGGCTGACAGTATCATATCCCTTCAATGAAACCAGTCAATCAAGCATTAAAAGGAAACCTAGATGTAAATCAGTGGTATTTCACACTTAAAAATTATAAAGAAAAAAATAAATAGCTCGAAGCTCATCCAAAAAATCTCTTTCCAGGAATTTCAGTTCCATCAAAATAAGGGGCTGATTGGTTGGATGGAAATAAAAGGAGATTATATATATGCATAAAGAAAGCATGTCAGTAATATGGAATGTCTTATTAGCAATAACATAAATATCGATAATATAGAAAGCCTTTTTTTATGAGAATGATAGTTATATCTGCAAAACTGTAAGGTTGTCAAGGTAGTTATTTGTCACATCAAAGTGATGCTAATATTTTTCTTGAATTTCTTTTCCTTTCTATAAACCTAAAAGATTTTTGTAGTCTGCCTTCATTGCCACTTGCCAAGTGCCATAGAACTTTAGAATTTCAAAGAGGGCTTCAATTCAACAGTCAATACTAGTAGACTTTGGTTTAAATAAATTGTCATGATTCTGTTCTGTGAGTTTGTATAATTTCTTTTTTTCTACATTTAGTCATTTGAGTATCTTGGAAATTATTTGATTATTTAAATGAGTTTGCAGTCAAGCATTGTTCTTTGCTTCCTGAAATAGCAGAACAGTAAACATGCATTTTTTAAAAATTTTGCTGTGGTTCTTGAGACAAACTAACTACTGATTCTCTCACCATTACTTATCAATATATTGGTCTTAAATTGCATAAATTTTCCACAGTAATGAAAATAGAGAGCCATAAATTCCGGTCACAGAAAATTTTATTACACTGAGAATTAAAAAATAAAATAAAAAAGATTCCATGTTTCGTGTACACTCCTGCAATGTGACAGTTCAATTGTGTATTTTGGCTTTGATTTCAAAAAAACAAAGGAAATTGACTTACCATCCGGAGTTCTTCATGAGTAATTTCTCTTGCAGGTAATAAGAAGCATCTTCCAGGAAATATTCCTGCAAGCCTCCAAAAGAATAAGCAATAATCTTTGCAAACAATTTTATAGGGCTAAGGCACCAACAAAGTAGATTATTCAAATTACAGCAAACTACTTCATAATTAGAATGAAAAGAAAAAAAAACAATAGCAGTGAAGAATCAGGGAAAAGCTTTCCAAGAAACAAATAACTTCTGCTTTTGGTTGCTGCAGTTCATATTAGAAATCGCTCCAGCAACAACTACTTTAGTCATTCCATAAAGGAAACAAGCCACTTCCAAGTTCTCCAGAATTCTCCTTCATGGGAATCTCTCACTTGTCCAAGTTCCGGGCATCCATTGAAATTCTAGTAGAGAAAAGAAAGATATCAGTGTTCAATACTAGCACTTTTCATACCGGAAGTAGCAAGGTTGGCCATAATTGCTCGAAGCCGATCTGGCCTTTCTGGGTGTGGATGTGACTTCATTTCAACCTGTCCTAGTCACAATAAACCACCAAAAAAAAGTACTTCAAGTGCCCTGGGAAAACTTCATCGAAAAAAAAGGGGAAACATAAAGAATAAAAAATAAGGATTCACTTATATCGCACTGGTCCATGGGGGGGCCTCGTGATGTGCTAATGTGCATAGCATCCAACAGATCCAGTATATACCCCAGACAACAACCCATTGAGCCAACTAATTTAGGTAAGAGGATTATAAAAATTACCAGTTGTCAAAGCAAATCGAGGTGGAGGACTTCTATCTATTTAATTGGGCAGTTGTAAGATAATTATCAATGGATGCATCTTATGACTTTACAAAGGTCACACCATTTATTAAAGTTGTGTAGGAACTGTCCATCATTTAAAACTATCATGTTCGCCTTTAAAATGAAAATCTCCGAACATTTACACATTCCAGTTTACCCGAGTTTGCATTGGCCTCGTTCAGATGTTGATGGGTTTAGAATTACCTGTAAATTTGCCTTGTTAGAATTTTGAGCATTTTAAATAACAATTATTTTAAGGATGTTTTCACATATTATCACAAACTTAACAACATAAGTGTATTAGCACAGAACATAAACTTTGTTTGGTTAATTTGTGTTTCCTTAAACTCTGCAAGTACTCTTATAATTATGAATAAAACATGTAGTTACAAGCTGCAAATATCCCTCTTTTTCTGTTTGCATGAGGCACCAGACTTTGGGTTGATTCCATCATTGAGGCTTTCTATTAATTGTTGGTCCAACAAAGATTTGTTTTGACAGTGAAACAATGACGAAAGAATTTTTAAAAAAAAAAATTAAGTAAATTGAAAGGCCACCCAATTCCTGGAGGGTATAGCCATTGTCTCCCAACAATTAACAGGTAACAAGTTCAACAACTATTTACAATCTAGCTTTTAAATTCCTTGTAAATAGACCTCCAATGGTATTTTCAATCTTTGTAGTCAATAAATCAACACAATTTAGCAAACTTGCTGATGAGATATAAAATGAGCCATGGAATTCCAGCCGCAACTTGCACAAAAATCATACAAGGTATCAACTGGAGAATAATACTATAGTAAGAGAACCTCGTCAAATCACTGAATTGCAGATAAATACCTCCGAGTGAAGTAGCATCCTCTCATCAAAACCAATCACTGTGTGATCGCCCAAGGTAGCTTCATCTGTACATGAGACTCAACGGATTTCAGAAGTATATTCCAGAAATTGTGCTTGTGGTTGTAAAAATCTAACAAACAAATTATTTGATATGACGCAATGCTGCTATTGCTGCTGCCGATACTGTGCAAGTGAAATGAAAATTCAAAACACAGGAAGGAGATAATAGCTCCCATGGCAGCTACTCCCCAATAATCTTGACAATTGGCATGAAAGTATACGTGCCTTCCAAGTACAAGAAAAGACAAGCCACATGCATAAAGCCCATAATAACGAACCGTGGTACCTCAACGACCCTATTAAGTATGCGAAAACAACTTGCTAGAACTTCACTAGAACCATTTCTGAAATGATCAACTAAAGCTTGCATATAAATGTGGAATATCTCAGCGGATTCGACGAAGTGCAAAAGAAAAAAAAAAAAAAAAAAGTAAAGCCAATCTTGCCAAGAAGACTCGCGGTCATCCAATCCTCTGCCAACACTTTAGTCGAATACAGCAATCCTACCTCCAGGACTCTCTCTTATTTTCGAATGCAAGTCAGTGAGCAGTGATGAAGGAAAACCATGGACTTGGATTTCAGACTCCTTGAATTCACCACAGCCCTGCATGAAACAAAGATAGTTACAGCGCAACGATGTAAACGGTTAACAATGAGGGGGAAAAAATACTAATAAAAAAATAGTTTGTTTAAAAACCGTTAAGACATGCAAAGAAGTGACGAACCATACATTGCAGTGGAGATCCTCTTCAAAGTTTCCCATCGTACAATTCACGCAAAACCATTTCTTGACGCTAACTACGGTTTCAATTGCTGCTGCTGGTTCCCAATCACTGTCATCCTCGTCGTCGTCGAAGTTTGCCTGACCGTACACGTCTTCCAAGGTCATTCCCGCCTGCTGCCGCAGGCAACTTCCGGCCACGCCGCCCTCCGTAGTTTCACTGCCCAGACTATCTCCACAATCGGCCGCTCGGTTTTCTGGCACAAAATCGAGCTGAGCGGTAGCGTTGCTAGAACTTGCTGGCACTTCGCCATCGGAAAATTTTCGACCACCGGTTCCTTGGGGCGTGGAGAAACCATGTTTTCCATTTAAGCATGGAGAAGAGCCACTTCCGCCGTGAGATTGATCGACTCGTTTGTTCTCGCCGCTGAAAGCCTGAACACCGTTTGTATAACTCATCTCTTGGAAATGATTCGCATTCCTGGACAACGATTCCGTCCACAGCTTCAAAAAATTTCCCAAAAAAAAAAAAAAAAAACACACAAATTGCAAAGAAAGTGCCTTCGATTGGGGTATTCGGAGGACGGATTCAGGCTTTTCCCGGAGCTAGGGTTTCGTCAGATGCAGGGGAGGAAGAAGGGGACCGCTTCGAGACAAGCGTGACAAGTTGCAACGTGCAAGCGATCAAAGGGTGTGGGCTGCAACATTTGAGAGAAAGGGAGGAAGGCAGGGGTAGAGAGCGCGCCCGCGCGCGCCGATCTGGACTCAGGTGTTGGGAATCAGCGGAGAGGGGCGGCGGAATCCGGTTGGCGCGGTCGACGTGAGCGGTTGCAATTTTAGTATGTAAAAAGATTTTATAATTATCTTATTTTCAAAATTTTTTATATATTTCTGGACAATTATATTACTTTTTAAATCTTTCAATACAACTAATTTTAATATCTCTTTACTCTTCATGGTTACTCTAATCATATTATATTATTTACTTCCATATAAAAAATTATATTCAAAAAACTTTTGGTTGAAATTGTATGTTTAGAAGTAATAAAATTTCTACCCGGAAAGTTTTCATTGTAAAAAATTTTAAAATTAAAAAAATGATGTGATGTGATGTAATATAGGTAATGATGATAAATAGAAAATTAAAATTAAAATAAATTAATTAATTGTACAAATAGTTATATAAAAATGATTGAAAACTATGATATCTGTACAAGAAAATGCAAAAAAAAAAATTAAAAATATGATGGTTACGGAGAGTATAAAGTTTTAACTTTAAAAAAATACTCTTAAAAGTCATATCACTTTACAAGCAAGCTCTTTTATTTCATCAAGCATTTACTATGGGTATACATTAAATTAGGTTGACTCGGGCCAAGTAAAGATAACTCTAACTTTTCTGGTAAAATTTCAATTCGACCATATTTTTAATCTTATTTTTCATATCTTAACCCAACTCTATTTCAACTCTATAGAAACAAATTCAATTCGGGTTAGCAATTGGGTTAATAAACATACAATGTTTAAAAATAATGCTTTATTAAATGTATTTTAAAATATAAATTCATATGAAAAATAAAAATTAATCTTATTCATAATAATATTTTTCTATTTACGACTTATATAACAATATAATTATTAAATAATCTTATTTCAAAACAATAATATCTTATTAATTTTTATATATTATGTTCTAATGTACAACTACTTTCTTAATAATCTATTAGATTTTACAATGATACATGAAATTAGGTCAAGGTGTTAGGCTAACAATTGTCTAACTTAAACTAACCTACTGTTAAACTAACCTACTCAGGCACGGATGTCAAATCACTTGACTATGCATAGTGAATCTAGTGATGGTTATGAATAACTTTAATTTGATGAAAATTGGTCTATTTATTAAACAAATTAGGATAAGTACACTAAATATAACAGATTTTTCTTATCAATTATCAAAGTAAGAAAAATTGATAATGTTACATGAAACACTTTTATGTTATCCCTTGCTATGTCCATCCTGTAGTATCTGAAGAATTGAATTGTGGACTTTGAGTCATTGATGTTAACGTTTTGAAACCATTATTCTCAATTACCACATCCAACACAAATAAGCATGTTTTATTTAGGATAATTTGTAAGTATATTTATATAGTTTGATCATAATTATAAATGGAAACTGATTTTTTCCGTCCGGGCGAACTCCCGTTTTGTGCGTCCGCTGCTCGCCCCGCGCCTCGGCGCCGTTGGATCGGGTGGGTTTGATATCCACCACACGATCGGAATTTTGCAAAATAGTCCCCGCCCAAATACTGTTTCTAGCCCGAATCGCCTAAATTGCAGGATTCCCGCCCAAAACAGCTCTTCTGCCCCGCGCGCGGAACCTCTCCGGTCTCTCTCCTCTCCGCATTCTCCCTCCTCTCTGCTCCAGCGCGATCAACCTCTCCGTTCAAATTGCTGCCCCGGTCCTCTCTCTCCTCTTCGGTCTCTCTCCTCTCTGCTCCAGTCCTCTCTCTCCTCTCCGCATTCTCCCTCCTCTCTGCTCCGGTCGCTGGTCCGGTCTCTCCCTTCTCTGCTTCCGTCTCTCCTCTCCGTGATCTCTCTCCTCTCTGCTCCAGTCTCCCTCACAGCACCCCCATTTTTCGCCCCTCCTTATACCCCATTCCGATTACGCTGCGGCAGCCCCTACAGCTCTCGTCTCCATTGACAGAAATTATAGATTTCATTCCGATTGGTGGCTTTCATTCTGACTGGATTTGGTTTCGATCTCCAAATATAACTTCATCGAACATCAGGTAAAACTTTACCATTCTGATTGATTTTAAATG
>JAXCLR010000063.1:39966391-40009109 GCA_035584095.1 Annona squamosa | reverse complement strand
TGTGTTGGTAGTTGTGTAGAAATGATTAAAAAGTAGGTTAGTTGTATAGAAAAATGTGAAGAAATGATTAAAAAATAGGATAGTTATAGAGAGTAAAAAGTTTTAGATTGACAAGTTTTAACTTGACAACTTTTTGTTGTTAACAAACACACCCTTTATTTTTTGAATTTAAAGGGATTACCAAGAGGAGAAGTGTGAAAATGGCATCAATCAGTGAATTGGATACTCATTTGATCACTTTCTACAAATCATATCTGATACAAATTGCTGTTAATCATGCATGAAAGATTCAAATGACCGGGAACAGTTATTTTTCTAAAATTGTTTTAGGTACCTCTAGATACTCTTAATTTTCTGCTTAGTTACTGGGTTCATTGTCAGACTCTCACCCAAAGTATTTAAACAATAGATTGAAGTGAATATCACTTCATGATAGAATCGATAAATTTATTAGCAGATGAAAAATGTCATTGATGTGATAAATAAGAAACAATAGCTGTATTTTTTGTACTGTTTCATGAACTTGGATACCCACTCCAAATATTTTGCAGGCAACTCTTCCAGGATTCTTGTCCAAGGGACTGTCCATTGGAGAAGCTGAATCCTTACTACAAAAGAGCGTCCAACTGGCTGTTGAAGCACGGGACCAGTTTTGGGAACTCATACAAGGGATACCCGGGCACAAGTATAACCGTGCTTTGGTGGCTGCATCCATTGGTAGCTATGGAGCATATCTTGCTGATGGCTCTGAGTACAGGTGACTTTACCTCCCCCTTTTTGTCTAGTCTCTAAGCTAAACTTTTAGTTAATTTGAAGAGGGAACGAACAACTTCGATATGGATTTATTGTTCTTTTGATTTGATTTATTTTCTGTGTGGCAACTGTTTTGCATCAGTGGGCAGTATGGCCCTGATGTCAGTTTGGTGAAGCTAAAGGACTTCCATAGAAGGAGATTGCAAGTTCTTGTTGATGCAGGTCCAGATTTGCTTGCTTTTGAGACCATCCCAAACAAACTTGAAGCCCAGGTTCTCTCTGTATTCCCCCAACACACCCTCCCAACATGTGTACGTTCTTGTGCTGTTAAAATCAAGCTGGTCTTGTTAGGAAATGGTGTTGCAGATAACTTATATTTTGGACTAGAGGAAAATCATTATAAAATAATTGACTGGAAGAAGCTCGTGGGATTGCACCTGAATGAACCATCGGTCTTTTTTTTTTTTTTCCATGATGGCTCAGCTATTTCCATTTTTAGTCTGGTACTGGATGGTATCTTTATCTGTTTGATTTACAAATCAGTCATTATGGGTGTCTAATTATTGCGAATAAAAAATTATATTGAATTGATCTTGTGGAGTGGTTTGTAGTAACAGAAAATTGCTGACTTATATGAGACTAATAGAAATTGCCAATGGGAAAAATGCTAGAATTTGGAATTAGATAAGATCGGGAGTAGAAAAATTGTTCAGGAAAGAAACTCAAAAACCTCAATACCGAAGGACTATTTTTTGCAAGATTGATGGGAAGCTTGATCCTAGCATCCATTTTATTGGCAAGCAACTTGCTTGACAGATAATTTACATTTACCTAATGATACCCATAGTATTTAAATTCGCTTGTCATCAGATTACGAGTATTAAGTTTATTAGCCAG
Source organism: Annona squamosa (assembly GCA_035584095.1). Lineage (NCBI taxonomy): Eukaryota > Viridiplantae > Streptophyta > Magnoliopsida > Magnoliales > Annonaceae > Annona > Annona squamosa. The sequence continues at coordinate 40,007,459 of JAXCLR010000063.1, read as the reverse complement.
CTTTATTCATCTCAAATTTCTCTCTTCGGCATCTTGCCTCATTTACCGGATGAATGCTGCATTCATCATCTGCTACGAGTCTCATGGTCATACTTGTAAACTCCCAATAATGAATATGCGTATGCGGCATGATTATGTCCACACTGAAGGGATAAACTTTTTCGTTTTCAGTATGAGTCTAATTCTTTCTTTAAAACCAGAATACTGTACTGCCTGAAACAAAGCATTGATAATACACCGTTTGAATGTAACTACTATTGTTTCTATTTTGTGGGTGTATTCGGAGATTTAGGAAAGCGATATATCTTAACAATTTCAGAAAGTTGTGTTACTTTTAATTTATCCATGTATGTTCTCTATATAACAATATTCACAGGCCTGTGTGGAGCTGCTCGAAGAAGAAAATATTGAAATACCATCCTGGATCTGCTTTAGTTCTGTAGATGGCCTGCATGCATCTTCAGGCGAGAGTTTTGAAGAATGCCTTGACCTACTAAACAAGAGTGACAAAGTGAATGTTGTTGGAATAAATTGCACACCGCCCCAGTTCATTGGAAACCTTATCTGCAAATTCAGGAAGGTGAGACGGTACAACTTTGCACGTTACTGAAAATAACTTCATCTGCAAATTCAGTGAGGTAAGACACTATAAACTGTGCACGTTACTTGGTATACCTGAACAGAATGATGATCAGTGTCCCTTCAAAAACAATATGATAAGACTCTTCTTCCTCTTTTGATATCTGAATTCCAAGTCTGACTTAAATTTCTAATCAGCTAACTGAGAAGTTAATAGCCGTTTATCCGAACAGTGGTGAAGCATGGGATGGAAGAGCAAAGAGATGGCTGGTTAGTGCAGTTTTTTCTTCTTTCTTGTGTACTCGCTTTGGGCTGCTTTTGGAGCAACGATACCAACTGTTCTCTCCTTTCTTTTTGCTGTTTGCCCCCTGGTTGCAGGCTTACTGTGATCTTTGTTTTTTTTGAAATCACAGACTTCCGACTCTTTTGACGACCAAAGATTTGAGTTATCAGTTAGTAAATGGCGTGAGTCGGGTGCAAGCTTCATAGGCGGATGTTGTAGGACGACCCCAGCGACCATACGTGCCCTTTCAAAAGTTCTCAGAGATCCTAATTTCTAGTTTATAGAATTGTATTGGCTATGATTAGCTGCCTTTTCCACCAGCTTTTGTATTTTTTTTCCTTGTTATCTACGCCGGATGCAGACGTGCAATTCTAATCAATTTTTATGTATCACTAACAAAATTTCTTTCATTGCACAGGGTCAGATCAGATCAATGTTTTCGAGGTATGTTATCGGTTATGGAAAATTCCAACTATTATGTTTGGAACCGTGGGGGCTGGCTTTGATGCATGAAATTGGAGAGGAGAACCAAGCAATGCATTTGATACAGGTTCCAGTTTCGGGGAATGGATGGATTTGGGCCATCTTGACCATGCATCATAAATCTAACCCATCCTGTATTTAATATGATTTGATTAATCAAGAATATAAATTTTATTTAAATAAAATATTTATATGAGTTGTTGTTACTGAATAGTTAACATCAATGTATTAAAATTATTTTCTATTATATAACCAAAATCCAACATACGTGATATGAAATCTGATCACATTTTTTGCTTTTGTTTTCCAAATGCGACCACGTTGGTAATATTCTTCAATAATAATATCAAAAGGCAACATATTTGTTTTCATATTTTCAGGAATTCGACAAATATTCAGTATACGTGATCAATTATATTAAACAGTGGCAAAATATGTGGTTGAATTTAATATTATTAAAGTGTGTGGTCCTATTTAGAATATCATATAAGATGTGGTTATATTTGAAGGGTTTTGATCGTATGCGACTATGAGAAACTTAACCGCTACCATATATGAAAAGGACTTCTTTAGTAGAATGGATTGCAATTCTATGAAAAATATGTTTTCGGGATATTTTTCATAACATTTCTATTTTTTCATTATAATGTTTTCCATCATTAATTTTCATGGATTTTTGACTTAATTTATTTCTACTATTCCCCTTACGGCTCACATATCTGTATAATTTCCTCTCCCCAAGGATACGCAGCCTAGCTATCTGATGGCCTGACAGGATTATTTCTTGTCTTTTACAAAGATAATTAATGCAATATTTGGGGAGTTCTATTTTCTAATGGTGAGCTTCCTTTTTGATATCTCGGTGAATGGGAATTTTAATAAAATGTCGGTTGTTTTATTATTCTTAAGAAGTCAAGGTTGAATTTTCCATTATTTTCCTTCTATGAAGCGAAATAAAATAATTTTTACAAAATTTTTGAGAATTATATTAAGGGTATATTTAGGAAATGATAAAATTTTTGATTAAAAAATTTTTAATATAAAAATTTGTGAAATGGAAGAAAGTAATGTGATATAAGTCGTATAGCAAAGCTAATGATGAAGAGTAAAAAAAATTAAAATAGATAAGTTAATATAATTAAGCAGTCGTATAGAAATAATTGAAAATAGATTAGTTGTATAGGAATATATGAAGAAATAACTAAGAAATAAGATAACTATGGAGAGTGAAAAATATTAAAATGAAAATTTTTAAGGTAAACAAATACATCTTAAATGTACAATTAATTACTTTTCAGTTGTTTCAAGAGTCGTATATTATAATGGTTGGCAGCATCCAGGCGTCAGAATCACAATCAACCATATCGAAGAGAATCGAAAGTGATTATTGGAACTTTATTATTCCCTAGCCATTTCTGTTCCTGATTTTCTAGTGCTTTTCAGCCCATATCTATATTTAGGGGGACGGCTAGGATCATATCACAGGTGGCTGAATTGATGGATTTGAAATCATTATGAGAGTTAAATGGTGGAAGGAAGAGAACGAATGTAAAATCTTGGTTGCTCAGCTAGCCCTTTTAAACATACTTCTTCACGGATTTTTTCATAAAAGTTATATTACATGGAGTCATTTGTTCTCTAACAGGGTATGTTTGGGAAGTTAGTAAGTGATAAAATTTTTGATGAAAAATTTTTAGCGTAAAAGTTTTTAAAGTATGAGAAAATAATATAATATAATAAGGATGATAATGAAAAGTAAAGAGAATAAATTTAAAATAGGCAGGTTAGTTGTAAGGATAGTCGCATAGAAATGATTGAAAAGTAAGATAATTATATAGGAAGATGAAAAAAAAGATAAAAAAATAAATTAATTGTGGAGATTAAAAAGTTTTGATTTGAAATATATTAAATATCAACAAATACTCCCCTAGATTCGAAGTTAGGGTTATATGCACACACTCACAATGTGAAAGCCTTGGTTCACAAAATAGGATAGTTATGCCATGAACATTCTATAATATAAGTTATTGATATTTATGGGTTTTCGGTTCTCATACCATATTATGGGGAATAATCAGGAATAAGATAAAAACTTCAAAAATATATAAGGGTCCTTCGAGATAGGCGCTTTGACGCTCAAGTTAGTGGGGAGAACAATAGTACATCAAGTAGGGGAAAGTTATGGCTCAAATTAGCATATCTAGGGTGTGTTTGGCAACAATAAAAAGTTGTCGATTTAAAACTTTTCAATCTAAAACTTTTTATTCTCCACAACTACCCTATTTTTTAATTATTTCTTCACATTTTTCTATACAACTACCCTACTTTTCAATCATTTCTACACAACTACCAACACAACAAACCTATCTATTTCAACTTTATTCTATTTATTCCTCATCATTACCCCTATTATATCACATCATTTAATTTTCATCGAAAGTTTTATCCATTCCCAAACACACATCTACTGTGAATGACACTCCTTTTTATGGATGCTCGCGAACTTAGGATAACTAATATCAAGTAATCATATAGTGCTTTTGTCATCTTAGTTATAGTAGAGAACTCCTTTGTATGGTTACAAATATAATAATAAAAGTGGAATTCAGGTTATACATAGCAATCATAGCTCCAGCATGCCACTCTTCCTTAGCATCGAAGGCTCCCAATGTCCATTTTGCAATTTGTTACCTGGATTGCTTATTGGAGGAGCTGGGGTTATCCAATCTACCATCAATTGCTTTAAGTCTTAGGATCTTACCTCCTTATCATGTGTTAGCTTGGCCGATGGCTAAGCTATTGTCACCTTAGGGTCGATAACTCCCATATAGTAAAATTGTTGGTATGGTAACCTATTCTAAGAATACGTGAGATGGCAACAGAAATTAGTCTGACGATTATCCCCAACACATGTCCTCCTTTTCATTACTTTATGTTAGACTAGTGCCTAGCGAGTGAACGCAAAATGATTGACAGATCTTCTTAAGATAGCAACCAATATTTCAAAAGGAAGTTTCAAAATATTTTCCAGATAAACTTCCATGAACAGATGCATCAAAAGGACGAACGAACCCGAATAGACAAATTAAAATGAGTAGTCATCTTTGGAGTCTGGACTTCCATTGCAACTGCTCGAATAGCACTACATATCTTGGGACAGTTGATATTGACAAATTTTCATGAAGAAAGATGTTTTTTAACGCCCGCTATTTCATTGTGAATGTTTAACATTTATTGCTCTCACTAAACGTATAGTTGTTGAGATTATATAATGGTGGAAACATTGGTCTCCATACATTTTTCTCGCAATGAGAAACATTCCTTCTTATATTCTTCCAATTTTTGAAAACAAAAAGTTTTCTTTTGTCAACTCTTGAGAAATTATAAAAGGGGAAAATTCTTTTGCTTCATTTGCTAGCATGCTTCCTTCCCCAAAATAAGAGCATAAGGACAATTCTTTTGCCTCCTCTACCAAGAATGTGAATTAAAGATGTTACGTGTATTTCGTATTTTGTGTATTTTAATTATGTTAGTTTGGGGTTGTATATTAATTCTACTCAAGAGCCCATAATAATATTATTTATAGGCATATCAGTTAGGAATTTGGTGGAGTTTTAAGAGGTGTTTCATTGGAGCGTAAGAGGAGTTATTAAAGTGTCTTTGTTTGGAGTGTATTTGGGGTATTTAGAGAATTTGTGTGAAGTATTCCATTTATATTTTTGTAATTTATTTATCATGGTAGATTTATCTGTCTCTCATTGTTTTTTTTTTTTTTAGGTTGATGTGTTTTACATATAAATTTTGACATCTCTTGCATAGACTTAAAAAAGTGACTATTGGACTTGACGCACAGAATGCACAAAAATGACTTTTGAGCCTGTGGGTTATGAGCCTCATAATGTAATATCATCTGCTCTGGCTTTACAGCTTAGCTACACGGTTTTAAAATACATCATACCAAGTTTAACTTGAGACCACTTATAAAATACCAAGAACTTTCTCATCCTTTTGATGCAAGGTTCGGTTATGGGCTATTATAAACCTACCAACTTCTGCTTGGTTTGTTCTCGAACCACAACTCAACTTGAGCTTCTATCTGCAATTTTGACTTTCACTGACTTAACTCTTTGAACTACATTGCTGAAGGTGGTTCGCTTTGATGCTAATTGTCATGCAAAGACTCAAAAGTGACCATTGGGCCTGACGTATAGAATACATATATCCAGAAAAAACTATTGAGCCTGTGGGTTATGAGCTTAATAACGTGATATTGTCTGCTCTTGCTTGACAACTTAACTACTGTTTTAAAATATGTCACGCCATGTTTGACTCGAGACCCATTTATAAATCACGAAAAACTTTCTTTACTTTTCGATATAGGATTCTATTCTAGGCTATTACACTTATGTATGATATTGTTTATTTAAATTTATTTTATTGTGTATGCTTTGGTCGAAATCTATTTCATCTTGAATCGTATTTCTTAATAAGTGGTATCAGGTCTATAGTTTTCAGATCAATATAGGTGATTTTGGAAAGTGCTTTTGTGTTCGGATTAATTTTTTTAAGGAGCCAGATCGTGGTAATGATTGCAAAAGGTACAAGTTTGCATGACGTGTAGATCTGGAGATGCTCAGATCTGGTGTGCCAGTGTTTGAAGCATTTATGCAGCAACAACAGTAGGGTGTTGCGTACGTGGGGCGTGCAATTTTAGGCAGAAAAAAATGTAGGTGATAGGCGGTGGCCGCACAAGTGATAATGGCATGAAACGAGAGCTCCGGTAGCGTCAAGATCTTTTGTAGGTCTAGGAAGGACGACATGGATTGGTCACTAATGAGGCATGGAAAACCATAGGGCGTGAACAGAGGTTGCAAACAAGGGGTGACAACAACAACATGGTGGCTGTGGAGATTGCCGTGGCTACATCTAGTTCGTAGCGGCGTGACCTATTTTGATGAATGTGGGTCGTGGAGATTGTGTAGATCTAGGCAGTTTCCTGTGAGCAGATAACTATGGCTATCCATGACAGATCGAAGGTGGAAGATGGGTCTACTGTAGATGAGATCCGCGTGTGGTAGCAGTACATGGGTAGCCGTAGTAGCCAACAAGTGACGCCTGGCGGTGACTATGAGGCAATGACCAAGCATGTACGCGGGAAATTTTCTATTCTGGGAAGAAAGATGATGCGCACATGCATTGGTGGAGCGTGAGAGCAAGTGTGCACATGCCGTTTATTTTGTTTGATTCTGGCGTTGTAAATAGTTTTCTACATTTTTGGGTGCTTTGAATTCGATGTGAGTTAGTCTGGGGAGATTTTGCATAGAGTTGTTTCAGATCAAGTTCATGGAGCTATGTATGTTCTGTATTATTTTGGTAGTCTATATTTGTGCTAATGCTAAAGATGCATAGAGAACACATGGAGATAAACTGGATTTTTTCGAGCTCCACATTGGACGGTGGTTGTGAGATCATGAGAAATTGACATTGAATCATGGAGTCCTTGGGAGTCCTATGGATGTGATGATATTGGAAAATGAGTGTAGTTCATGTTGTTTATGACTGATGCATGATCGAGTACAAGGTTAATGCCCTAATGTAGGTTGAAGCACATGTGTAGAAAATTTATTCTAAGGTGGAGGTTTATTAGGTGCATCTTGTATTCTATTTATTTTAGTTCTATGAGTTTAAAATTGTGTATTGGTTCTATGTAGGAGCTCATAGGAGTTCGACTTATAAGTGTATCAGTTGAGGATTTAGTATAGCCTTAAGAAATGTCCTGTTGAGCTTGAGAGAGGGGCTATCAGGGTATTTTTGTTTAGGAAGTGTGTAAGGCATAAAGAGAATGTATGTGAGGCATTCTGTTTATATTTTTGTAACTTATTTATCATAGTGGATCATTATCTTTCTTCTGTAGTTTTTTCTTTCTAGGTTGAAAAATTTTCGATGCAAATCTTGGTGTCTTTTGTGTATGATTTTGTTATTGTTTATTCACTCTTATTTCATTATATTTGCTTTTGTAGGAATCCATTTAATATCTTTGCACTATCTCACCTCTTAACCTTTGACTATGGCAAGCCATGCACTGATTTACTTATGAAATCTCAAATCTCTCTTGATGCAAAGAATACTTCATTTGACTTGGAAGTGTTTAGCATCTCATGGAAGTATTATGATTTAAGCTTCTTAGGTAGTGATTACTTTCATTCCTTGTGGTGTATTTGCTATTTCGGTAACTCTCAACTTTATCCAAGTTATGGATAAATTATTCACGGTTGGGTTCATAACTTTCTATTAAAATTTTATCAATCCATTGAATCACATGGAATCTTTATTTTACAGAAAAGTTCCATAAGGGGATCTAAACTATATTTTTTTGTTGTTGCCTCCATTGCATCAATGATCTGAAGCTTGCATTGCAAGGATTCGTGCTGTTTAATATTGGTTATACAACTTCTTTTTGAAGTGAGACCGATTCGAAGTTAGTCTCATTGTTGCTATAGTGGATACACTCAATTGACAGAGGAAGGAGGTAGATTTGATAAAAGTGGTTGATTACTCAAATTGGCATTATAAGGCTTTAATTGCTTTTCTTTTATGTGAAGGATTTTGATGATTGCAATTGAAGCATGTTAATAGGCTACATTGCCCTCCTTCGTTTAATCACATAGCAATGTTCCACCATCTATTGATTGATAGCGGCTACATGTTGAAGGAAAGATTCATTTCAATCTCCTATAAGTCTACAACATGAGTCTGTGCTAGCTAATATTGTGTTATTGTGCATCTTAGTCATTATAGGAGGACCTTTATATAGTTAAAGATATACTCAAAGTAAGATTCTAGCCATAGATAACAAGTATAGTTATAGTATTCTATATTTCCTTAGTGTGAAATATAACTTTTTTGGTCAAGTTTGTAATACTTTGTGTAGACTGATTGTTAGAGGGGTTAAAGGTTGCTCTTAGCCATTAGTCATGTTGTTTTTTTGCAAATAAGATGAAATGAAACAATATTATGTTTTTTCATTTCCCACATCTAACTATATATATATATATATATTTAATCTCATTTCATTTGTGGACAAGAAAAAACTGATGTCGTGCTTTCGTGCAATGTATTATCTTGAAGTATGTTTGAGAAGTAATAAAACTTTTGGATGAAAAGTTTTAGATAAAATATTTATTAAATTAAAGGAAAATAATGTGACATAATTGAGATAATAATAAAAAATAAAGAAAATAAAATTAAAATAAATAGATTAGTTATATAGATAGTTGTATAATAATAATTGAAAAATAAAATAATTATATAAGAAAATATAAAAAAATAATTAAAAATAAAAGAATTATAAAAAATGAAAAATTTTCTACGCACAGCAACATTTTTACATATGGCTATGAGTGAGTTGCGGTGACCATCCCGCTAACGGGTGACATGATCGAAGAGAGTGACATGACAGAAGAGATTGACATGACATCCGTTACCACTTGCCAACAACTTTCGACTTTAAGCCCATGCTATGGTGGTGCGTACAAAAGAGACTTGCATGGCCCAGCTTATTGCAGAAGATGTGCGGCACAAATAATGAGCTTCGTGGCATTCCAGCTTCATCCACCACTAGGCCCATCAAATCAAACCGGATTGGGAGTTGACTAACAGGTGAGTAAACGTTTCAATTGTGATCAGTGGGGCCTAATAATCACATCGGCAGAAGAGAACCAATCGTGGATTTTGAAAATTCCATTCTATAAACAGCCAAGGACAAGCAGTAGTGCCCTTGATTTTATTTATTTATTTTCTATGGAATCGCTTGATTTTATTTGGTCTTACTCTTTCTGTATAAAATTATATAATTGAAGGTGAAAAATACTAATAAAGATGAGTGATCCTGTTTGTCTTACTTAGCCCATCTTAAGAAGCTTATTTACAACAATTTTTTTTTAACTTTTTTCTTTGTGCGCTTGTTTATCTAAATGTATTCAACGTATAAATTAAGTTTTACCATTTTTGAATATATTAATTTATTTTTTTGAAAATTTTAAACATCGATGTGTATATATGTACTTAAAATACTCTTATTTTTAATTTTTTTTTTGAAATATACAGATATCCAAAAATGGTAAAACTTGTTTGTATTTTAAATACACTTAGATAAACAAGTGTATGAAAAAAATAAAAATAAGTTGTTTTAAATAGGATTTTGGAGGTGGGCTAAGTGAAACATTTACTTAATCCGGGTTAACAGGATCATTCATCATTAATAAATTATTAGAAATTTTTGCAAATATGTTTATAAGGTCAGTTTGACCAATATTGCATACATATTTCTAAGTTCACCGATATTGTAAACATACCTACAAAGTTTGTATGAAATTATAAACATTTCCTTTTGTTACTCTGTTGTTAGAATTTTCTCTAAAATGACAATAATGTCTTTTAAGCTAAGTGATATACTTACAATTTTTGTTGATGTTATAAATATATTTGCAAAAAATCTAAAATAATAATATATGTAAAAATATATAAAACAATGAAATAGAAAATACGCTTATAATATTTGGAAAATTGTAAGTTTATCATTTGATTTAAAGGACGTTATCATCATTTTACAAAAATTTTAATGGTTTCCTGATAGAAGGGATACATTTGTAATTTTATGCAAAATTTATGAATATGTTTGCAATATTAGCAAACTCAGGAACATGGTACAATATTGGTTGAACTTTGTGGGCATATCTGCAAAAATTCCTATTTATTAAGATGGTTATGTATTAAAATAAAAAAGATTGAGTAGAGATAGAAGAAAATTTTTAAAACTAAGAATTTTAAGTATAAAATCCAAATAGGCATGAAGATATGTTTTATTCATCTGGTGTTCTGGCAATGCGCTTACTTTTGACCGAAAGTTTGAGGAAGGTGGTCAATGACAATCATTTTGCATTTCCTGTAAAATAATAATAATAATAATAACAACAAAAACATCAATAAGAAGAAAAAAGAAAGGATTCTCGCAGATGGGGAGTATTAAGTAGGTAATTTAAATACATGTGGAAACTGTAGAGAAAATTTTAATGAAAAGCAGATAGTGGAGGAGGCTGTGGTGGTGGAGCATATGATCATATGAAGTTGTTTTTTGTTTTTGGAAAGGAGTAGGGTTTTATGATTTTGACTTCTTATGAGAAGACTGTTGTGGGAAGTGGTCAGTCCCACGTGTGATAGTGACAATGATCATGAGAATCCTGATTTGTTTTATGCTGCGCACCTCCTCTTAGAGCCCCACTCGTGCACAGCAGCACAAGATATGGAAAAATAATAATTAATTAACAAAGAAAAGAGGGAAAAGAAAGGTATTTTGGGACCTAATCATCATGGGATAATCTCTTTTCTAATGGTTCGTTTCGCTTTCGTGTTTGCACATGTCAAACTGGCATTGGTTTTCATCATGACCTACGTATATAAAACCATAGTCATTAATTACATGGCTTGTATCTACTATGCTGTTCGTGTGCACCTGACTAGAGAATAGCTAAGGGCCACATGTTAAAGCACTATCAAAAGAAAAATTCTTTGGAGAGAAAAAAATATAAATTGTATAGAACATCCTTTAAGCTTCTTTTCACTTAACGATTGTTTATAGTTCTCCGATTATTATATATACACACTACCAGCTAATGTTGGATTATGATCCTATGCTCCCGGGAACATTGAACCTTAATGCTTTTGGGCGCGTATGTTTATTAAAAATTTTTTTTTTTCAAAATTTTTTTTACAAGATTGTTAATCTAGGTGTATTTAACCTATGTATTAATTTTTACCATTTTTGGAGCATTTTAGATATTTATTTTTGATTTTTGAAAAATTAATGGCATTTTAGCTGATTTTAAATTACTAAAATGCCACTTATTTTTAAAAATCCAAAATAAATATCTAAAAAAATTCAAAAATAATAAAAATTGATACATATGTTAAATATACTTAGTTTAACAAGTTCATAAAAAATTTTAAAAAAAAAATCAAAAAATAGATATATGCGCCCGGGAGCATTAAGGCAGAGCATAGAATCCAGCTATGTTGGGTAGTTAATGATTGTCCATGTGGCCCTGATTATTGTACAATGGCGCGTGTGCAGATATTTCGTGAATTCCTGTCGTATCATGTTATCAAAAACGAATCATCGATCAAACAGTTTAATGGCCGAGTTCGGTATAAACCAGTTCGTGGATCAATGTTTGAACAGGAACTAGAGCAAACCAAAATATCGTCATTATGTAAATATATTGTAATTAACATCACCCTAACAGACTTTATTCTTTGCAACTAAATTCAACTTTGTGTTGCCTACAAGCAGCTATGAGCATATACTCTTAGGCAAAAGATATTGTCCATTGCACAGGCTTATATAAGAAAACCCGTTCAGGTCGACTTGTTGTCCTGATTTTGTAGACAGTCAAGGTAAAGATTTTGATTTGATGGGGTAGGGCAGGCGAAGATTTTAGACCTACGTATTAATTGTAAGGGCGGTGCGGGTCGATCATGTCTCTACTCACCTTAACTCTCCCTGATACGCAACGTGTAAATTATTTTTATAAATTATGTAACTTATTTATGTGAATGTTGTTTTGTTAGATAAATATATTTAACTTTATAATTTATTAATGTGAATATGATTTACGTTGATGTATATTTAATTTTATAACTTGTTTATACTGATAAATTTTTATTTCTTAATTGCATATATGTTGTTTAAGTTATTTCATTCACATATTTATCAATAAAATAAATATATATAATCTATATTATTTATATATTACAAGAATAAATATTATTATTCTATTTAACAGTTTTAATTGTAATTTAAAATTTATATCAATATCTTTTTTAAGGTTGACACACATATTTATCAAGGTTAAGTTGTAAATGAAATTATTAATTTTTTTTACTAATGCTTTGTTATGACAATTGTATTTTACACACTAAATAGTAAAATATTAAATCATTTAACTTTTAAATTTATCATAGATATGAGTTTATATTGATATGTATATAAAATTTTAACTTTGATAAGCTTTTTTAACTTAGCTCATTGTCCTGATATCAACCCGTAATTAATCCGAAATTTGTCTCGAGATCTATTAAAGAAATGTGAGGGTCGGATCGACTTTGTCTTAATCTAGTATAAAAAATATGATCAAATATAACTTTTAAAATATAGGATTAGGGTTGGGCACATCTTGACCTACATTGATTTTCACACCTAATTCCAACGATTTTTGTACACAAAAAAGTTACTATTGTATATTGATTGACGCACCTTGATTTTATTACAAATATTTATAAAAGGTATAAAATAACCTGGACCAACCAATCGGTCAATCTAATTGGTTTAGTTGAGAGGTCCGATTGGTTCCTTTATTGGTCTATTATATTCATATTCTATTTGTAAAATTTTTATTTATAGATTGTTTTAATTTTTAATCTATCTTCCCCTATCCATGTCAAAGTTAGTTTTACGTTTCCAACTATTAAACACTAATGTCATCATATTAAAATAATATCAAGCAAATACAAAAAAGAAAAATATATTTTTCAAATCTATAGTTACTAAATAACAAGAAATATTTACATAGCTCAAAATGTAATTAAACAAACAAATGGAGTTATATATTAAACAATTAAAAAAGTCGTATAAGAATCAAAATTTCTGGAAGGAATTTTTGCAGATACATCTACAATGTTTGACCAATATTGCATATATATTCTTAATTTATAAAAATACAAATATACTCACAAAGTTTATCTATGATGTTTGATCAACATTGCATATATATTCTTAATTTATAAAATTACAAATGCACCCACAAAGTTTGCCGAAAATTACAAGAAGTGTATTCTTTTTGCGAAGATGCAATTAGAATTTTCTGTAAACGATGAAAATGTCCAGAAAATTCTAATAGCATCATGATAAAGAAGACACATATGCAATTTTATGCAAATTAGGTATCCAACGGATACCGAATAAGTTTTGGCTACCAATTATAGAACTATCTTACCCAGTTTTTTTTCTTTTTAACTTTTTTATTCTACCATACTGTATGGAAATTAGGTATCCAACAGGTACCGAATCAGTTTTGGCTACCAATTATAGAACTATCTTACCCAGTTTTTTATTTTTTTTTTTTCCTTTTTAAATTTTTTATTCTACCCTACTGTATGGACATTTTTTCTTTCCCTGTGTTACCCAAATTAGGGTAGTGTCTGTGGGTGCTACCCAGGCTACACCCCCGGTATAGACTGACTGGTTTGCATGCTTTAACGAGTAAATTGTAAACAGGATCAGACTGGTTTCCGGTGGGTTCAGTCGGATCAGACTGGTAGGTTCAGTTTGACCCAGCAGTCCAATTAGGAGAAATAATTCTATAATCTTATTAACAAATATGTGTGTAGATGTATTTAAAAATGCGGTCTAATTAATCCTATGAAAACCGTTCAATGAATTTGAATCATAGAATTCTCTATCTGGAGCACCTTCATGATTATGTATAATCTATTCCGTTTATTACTTCCACTATTATTTTTTTAATTAGGGAACCAAGTTTCATCTCAATCAAAGATGATCACGTGTCCTTTCTAACAAAAAATTAAAATCAGCTCAATAAAATTTCTTGATTTATACACTAATTTTACTGCTTTTAATTCAACGTCTAAATTATCCAAAGCATTCTTTGTATGCTATGAATGATTTTATAAGTTACTGTAATTTCTAATGTGTCTATTAATGAATCTAAGTATTTTTCATAATTTACATATGATTATATATTTTTAATATTTTAAAGCATTTATTGCCCTATAACTTGAATGGAAATGTTTCTGTTACCATGACTAAACAACGTGACAAGCTGGATTTCAATTTCTTCATCAATACGCCCCAAATTAAGAGGTTACATGAATTTGAGTGACTATCACTACAAATGAATGCTTATCTTTACCCACTATCAATAGAAATTTTGCAACCACCGAGTTGCTATTAGCCGTTTGCACCAAAGCCGATTTGATTCCCTCTATTTTGAACTTATAGCCATATTAAGAATATTTTTAGAAGGTAGTAATGTTTAAATCAAAGACTTGGGTGGTGTGCAACTATACTCCTATAGTTTAATTATAATTGCAAATATACTCATATCGATTACATAATAGCAAATTAATTCTCATTAATTGTAAATATAAATTTGTAGTGGTATTCATGTCATAACTTTTTTTTTAAAATCTTAGAGTAGTTATGGTGTGGTTATGCTTATAAATTTATGCAAACAAAGAGGGTATTTACTATTTTGCAAATAATGTGTGTATATTAACCATACAATCAAATATAGTTTACAAATTATCCTTTTAAAATAATTTTCTCATATAAATAAAATTTTGAATTATAAAATCAAAAATTTTTAGAGTTATTTAAGTAATATTTAGAAGTGTAACTTAAATATAGGATACTTTACAAACTAACCCTGATTTGGGTAGGATAGGATATGATAAATTTCATATTACATATACACCTAGAATCAACCCAAATAGGTATTCTTGTGAGTGTCTTTGGTTGTAGTTAACAATTTTAAACATTTAAATTGTTATTTTAGTGATTTAAACTTTTTTTGAGTGTGATTTTATTATTTAGCCAATAGAATTTTCTGTTTACTTGCATGTTAAACATTATAAACATTTTTCATGATTTAATGATTGTGGTTTTAATGCATCTACCTTTCTTTTTTTGGTTTGTTTGGTACTATCTAAATATTATATTGTTACTTTTGGTTGATTAAGAAACTAATTTAGAATTAAAATTGGATTTACTAGAACTTCATATGGATAAGATGGAGTAGACTAGAAATAAAACCAATCTACGGATAGGATGTGATAGAATTTTGACAAGTAAAGTATGATAAAATAGATCAAGAACAAAATATAATTTACTGGAGTTGCACCCCTAGTAATTTTCGCTTCAAAACTAGTGATTCTTAAGATTCAAAAAAAGATAGGGTACTTGTAAACAAAGTGAGGGTAATTTTTCTTACATATCTAAATTGATGTTCATAGGTACTTTAATGAAGTTGCACCCCCTAAAAATTACTCGAACTTTAAAAATTATTAATTTTCGAAATTCAGAATATATAGTTATAAAAAAGATAATTTATAAATATACCCCAACAATTTGATTGTATTACGGACATGTCTACATTATTTTCAAAGCAACAAATTATCCTCATCATTTGCACAAATTTGTAAGTGTATCTATGCCACTATAGTGCCATATGAAAAAGAGATGACATGGACATGCTTGCAAATCGATGTAAATAATTGGGGTAAGTTGCTATTTCGCAAACACTGTGAGTATGCTTACAATTACACTCAAACTATGGGGTATTCTTGCAAATTACCTAAAAACTTTGAAAATCATATCGAAGGTGGACCATTTTAACATTAAAGATAGCCATCAAATGGTAATAACCCAAGCAAACACTTGATTTTAGATAAATTTGTACTTCAACAAAATAAATTATTTTAAATGAAATGGTTGAAATGGATTATTATTTAATAATCCAGGCAGGCCTCAGTCAACAATTTCCATGAATTGAATCACCGTAACGGGTTCAATTGGAAATTGCAACCCATAAGATTTTTCAGTTGTGAATAAAGGTACAGGTAAAATTTACTAATACCCATTGCACAGTGGCTGTATGTGAAAGGCAACTACCCAGCAGGTTGTTCATCACTTCATCTCGAGTCTCGAGAATTAATAAACTGAGGGGTTGGGAGGCATTTTGATTTTAAAAAGTGGAATGAGGCCGTGGGTCCCGAGGATTTTGTTATAAGCCAACTTGGCAAGCTTCGAAATAAAAGGGGAGCACTTGCACAAAATCAATTCCGGAGGGCCAGAATCGATCTGTGATTGTTAGGCGCATCGAGCGAAAAGACCCACCCTTCCTCTGCTTTAATTTTAATTTAATTTTCCTCCTCGTGGCCACGCTGGCTTATCTGTTCCTGCGTGCCACAGCTTTCAAGCCTTACATTCTCTCAGAGACCCTTTACAAACAGTATGCTAAAATCAGTGGGCAATATCGAATTTAATTGATGGATGCTGTTCCTGATAATAATATTTAATTAGATGATAATTTGTCATCTATCATACATTTATTCAGACCTTTTTTTATATAAAAAGCCAATTTACTAATTTGCCTTTGGCTTCTCCTTTCCTCTTGTTGATTTTCATTCCTCTTCTATCTGCTGTCCGATCATTTCTGCCTCACAAGAATTAACTCAATTTCCCACTGGCCCAAAAACATAAAAGAAAAAAGAAAAGGGATCAAGCCGCTGTCAACTGATTACGTCTCTTCCTTGTCTGTAGCTGGGAATGGATGGTGGGGGAAAAAAGGAAGTCATGGTGAGTTGGAATCATGGGAGGGGAGAGGCTTCAAGTAGACCTGCACCCCATGTTTGGGCTTGAGGGTTAGGACGCTGATGGGGGCATGGCGGTAGTTTCTTGAAATGGTGAAGGTGAAGCTGGAGAGAAGCATGGCCATGATGATCTTGGCCTCCATCAGGGCGTATGCCTGGCCCACGCAGTTGCGTGGCCCCATCGAGAAGGGCATGAAGTGGCGTCCGGGCGCGAACGACTTGCCCGCGAACCGCTCCGGGTTGAACTCGTTCACGTCTCTGCCCCACAGCTGCTCGTTGTGGTGGATGGCCAGGACAGGTATCCAGATGGACAGGCCCTTGGGGATGAGGAGTTCCCCAAGCTTGATGTCTTCGAACGCCATTCGGGGGAGAAGAGATGCAGGTGGATACAGCCTCATCGTTTCATTCAATATCATATTCAACTGCAGGCAACAAAAACAAACACTTGTCAGAAAATTGAAATAAAATAAACCCAAATGGAATTCATGCAGTCATGCTAGCTAGCTGTAATTTTTCTTACGAGGGAGAGCTTGGGCAGATGTTCGCAGGAGGGAGGTTGCTTGCCGCAGACCTGGAAGACCTCCTCCCGGGCCTTGTCTTGCCACGTGGGGTTGGTGGCCAGCAGCATGACAGTCCAGGTGAGAAGGAGAGCGGTGGTCTCGTGTCCCGTGAAGAAGAAGGTCTTGCATTCGTCCATGAGCAGCTGGAGGTTGAAGCTGAAGCCCTCCCTCTTCTTCTGCATCTCTTCCAACAGCATCCCCAGCAGGTCCTTCCCGTACGAACTGCTCCGCCCAACCTCCACCCCGTCCTTCCGGCTCTGAATTATCTCCATCAGCAGTCTCTCCACCTCAGCCTTCAATGCCTTGATTTCCCTGTTGAACTTGCTGGGAAAGAAGCTGCAGAAGCATGCAAGAAATCACAATCGTCCGAAACGAACAACACCCAATAAGAAAAGAGCCGGCCGGCAAAGATATATATGCTCACCGGCTGCCGGGGAGGCATAGATGCCGGGTCGATTGGGCGCACAGCTGCTGCAAGGACGAGAGGAGATCGAATATTCTTTTCCCTTTCTCGTAGCTGCTATCGAACTCTGTACGGGAGATGATGTCCACGGTGAGCCTGGTGAGGTGGGCGCTTATCTCGAACTCGGTCTGGCCTGATTCCAAGGCGGTCCGAAGGGATTCGATCATCTTCGACGTGCAGTCTAACATGTAACCCGTGTATCCCTTAATTTTCAGACGCCAAATACAAGCAATTCATCACGTCAGGACTCATAACTATACATACATATTCGATCAAAAAAAAAAAAAAAAAAAAAAAACTATATGTATATAAGTGAGTGATAGAAAAAAGAAAAAGAAAAGTGCGGTACTTTGAGCTTCTCTGCCATGAATGCTGGGGCGACGATGTGGCGCTGCTGGACCCAGTCGTGGCCGTTGGCCATGAGCAGGCCTCGTCCTATGAAGTGCTTGGATCCCTGCTGCTGGAGCCACGATTTGCCAGACACAAGGCTGTACTTGGATGAGAGCAGCTCTTTTATCATTTCCGTCTCTGTCAAGCACATCCTCGGCTCGCTTCCGTTCCAATATATAAATCGCTTGCCTGCAAATACCCACATCAGAAAATTTCTCGTTTTCAAGGTAATATTAAACAATTAATTTGGTGCCCATTATTTTATTTTATTTTTTTTGAATACCATATTGTTTGGACCAAAGAACATAATGTGGGAGGACTCGGGAAACGATGTCATGGTGGATGGAGTCCATGTCAGAGGAGGTGGATTTGGAGATGATGGAAGCCATGTCGAAGAGATTTCCAACCAAGAACCGGGGTTTCGGCCCACGAATTCCTTGCTTCTCCATCACCTTGCGGATGCGTCTCGGAGTCCACCAGTAGCAGGAGATGGTCACAACAGCTACTCGGATTCCGAAGCAAACACCTGCAAGCAACGCCAACCACAGCATCCCCCACAACGCCATCGTAGCAGCTTTCTAACTAGCTTCCTACCTCTAACCTGATTCTTAGGCCGCTCTCCTTTCCATTTTCACTTCCCTCATACCCCTTTTATAGGCCACGGCTCAAACGGCAATATCCAGCATTAGAAAAGAAAATCTCTGGCAGATGTGCTCGTAGTCCTCCACTAAAAATATTATATTATCGTTAGATTTTTTTACCGATAGTGAGCTCGGCTTTCGTGAATCCTCATTCATTTTTCTTAATTGATAATTGATATAAAATTCACTTTATTTATTATATTCAAAATTATTTGTATTATTATGAAAATTCTGTTATTTATCTGGTGTTATTGTGCAAGTGTCCAAGATATAAATGTGGAAAATCAACTTAATAAAATAATTAGATGATAAATATCAATTTTAAAATTGTAGTTTTAACATCCACATTGTTTAAAATGTTATTAATATATAGAGAAATGATCATCCAAATTGTTTAAAATGTTATTAATATATAAAGAAATGATTCTACAAAGTATTGTTCTATTTCAATGTATGTGTGAATAGATCTAAATATTTTTTTATAATTTATTCCTAAATATATGTTTTCAAGTAAATGAAGGTCCTGAGCATCTTTGATTTGTACCAAGTTTGGTTTTCTAACTAAACAACTGCTGTTAAATACAATAAATGAATTAAATTTTCATCACTAATCAAAATAGAAGAAATGGATAATATTATATAATCTAGATACATAGAAATATGACTCTTATTTTACATATAAGAATATGCTTGGGAGCCCGGAAGAGGAGCTGTATAATGAGGGAAGAGACTCAGTTCTGAGGTGGATTTGCCCAACTATTGGTTTTTGAAACTGAATGTGAATGGCCATAGATTCACAAATGGAAACTGCATAGGTCCAGGGGCTATTTTACAGAATTCTAAGGGCGATTTCATTGGTGTAAGAAGCTGAAAAATTGAGGGATTGGAGGATATGTTGAATATGGATGCATCAGCAATCTTGTTTAGCATCGGATGAGGTCTGAGATGAACATTCAGTAGTTGATATCGAAGCCTGACTTAAGCATCCTGGTGAGTTTTTTAAATGAAGATTGCCAAAATTTGTCCAGTATTAGCAACAAAATCATTGAAATCCAATCTTGTATTCCTATTTCTGTTTATGTTCATGTCTCCCAAGTGTGAAGGGCAGGAAACCAATGTGGCCACCATATTACTGATATAATTGTCAGATCTTTTGCCCCTTGTCAAACGTAATGGGGATGCCCACCTAACTCTATTTTTAATTTTTTAGGATCACTTCTAAGTGGCACGAATATATATATACATACATACCTTTTGTTAAAAAAAAATATGCTAGGGAAATGATAAAATTTTTGCACAAAAAGTTTTTGAAGTAAAAATTTTTAAAATGGGAAAATAATGTGATATGATAATGAAGAAGATTGAAGAAAATAGAATTAAAATAGATAAATTAATCATATGGATAGTTGTGTAGAAATGATTGAAAAGTAAGATAATTATATAGAAAGTAAGTCAATTATATAGGAAGACATGTAGAAATAATTAAAAATTAGGATACCTGTGGAGAGTAAAAAATTTTAATATAAAAAGTTTTTGATGTAGCTAGACATGACCTAAGAAGGCATATTTATAAACAAAGTAAATATAGTATATATATTTGCTATACGTGCAAATACATGACACCAATTTTAACTATGTATTTTTCATCAAAATGCTCTAGATTAAAACTCATACATTGGAGTTAACACCAACATAACCTAGTAGGTAAAAATCCAAACTTGTGTTCAGGTGGTTGAAGTTTCAATGCTTGCCGGGAGCATTATTTCTCCCATTTGAGGAGTAGTATTAAACTACTCATTGTGTTTATTAATGTGAATTTAGTTAATATTTCAAAGATTACCTTATGATCAATTTTAAAATAATTTCATAAATTTATATTTATTACATCCTCAAAGTAATCAAATCATGATATTTTTGGTATATTAACTAAATTCATGTTAATAAACATCATGGGTAGTTTAAATTTATTAAAAGTTGACAACATTAATGAAAATTAAGATGTTGAAACTTAAAATAGGTATAATTGCATATAATTTAAAGAGGGGTAATCCCCTTAAGCTAGCCAACCACAAAATCAATTTTTTTTATAAACAGGTTAAGTTATTGTATTCAATTTATAAATCAAGTTTTATTATTTTTGTATATCTTTATATATATATTTTTGAGTTTTAAACATGTTGTGGTAATTTTTTTTTAAAAAAAAAATCAATTAAACCGTGGGGGAGCTCCCCTCTATTTTAAATATTAGTAGGCACATCTATTTTGAGTTTCAAAT
This sequence comes from Annona squamosa, assembly GCA_035584095.1. NCBI lineage: Eukaryota > Viridiplantae > Streptophyta > Magnoliopsida > Magnoliales > Annonaceae > Annona > Annona squamosa. The sequence goes on along the minus strand of JAXCLR010000063.1, from coordinate 39,986,338 downwards.
CTTAGATATAACACAAATTTATGTAAAAATTTATAGGAACTAAAGAAAATAACCCTTTTAAGTTTTAGCCAAAGGCATTCGGTTAGGACTACATAGGTAAAAACTGATAGAATTGCTATATTTGAAAATTTAGTGAAAACACGTAGTCATATTTATTATTTTTATAAATTTGTGGTTATATCTAAATGGATATTTATATAATTGACGAAAAATTGTAGATGCAGCCCTTAATTTCATAATTATTAAATATCCCATAACATTTGCATGAGATGACAAACATGTCCATTTCGTTGAGACGAATGACACTTAAATTTTTAATAAAATGACAAAATGCTATTTAATAATAGAATAATAAATTTATTAATTAATTTACTATTAACATGAGAAATTTCATCATTTTATTACAGAAAGGATACATTTATATAGGATATTTTACAATTTTGTGAAACTAAACCATACATTTGCAGTTTGTCAACAAATATGCAGATACTGAAGCAAACACCTCTCTCTATAAATAGAGGTAAAACTTATGGTTATATTTGAAATGAAACTTTTTATTGCCTTCCGCCTTTGATCTAAACCGTTCATTAAGTTGAATCCAATACTGAAATTTCGTCCCATGATTTCAGGATTATCTGATTTAAGGCCTTTGTATTGGTCGGTAATCTATATACATCTGTCGCATGTTTTCGGTCACGCTGTTCATGTCGTCGTATCAGTTCTAACCTCAACAGACGCGCCATGCTGCTTATAGGAAGATGTATGGCAAAACCGTTTCTAGCCAGGATGGACGCGGTTTATGCAACCCAATTATCGTGCTTGGGTATTTAATTCCTTGGATAGTATTTACTGAAAACTTTCTTACTTCTATAAGAAATGAATGTCGATGTAAATTATCAAGAGATAAAATTACAGTGGTGCTTTTATAATAGGTGATACCTCTTTTAAAATCATGCCACCGAATTTTATTATTTTATTTTTTTATATTGATTGATTGATTGATTTAAATTTATTTATTTAAACTGTTATAATATTATTTTAAAAACCTATGACTTAAATTAATATAATTTTTTTGAATACAAAAATTAATATAATTAAAGAGCATCGTTGCATTGCAAGGGAACCATATTAATTTAACTTAACATTAACTTCTTATAAATACAGGTAAAATTCTGTTTTCAGTAGGAAAGATATGTAAACATACTTACACAAAACACCCGAGTTATACGTGAACCGCGTCCCATTAGGTATTGCATCATCTCCCGTAGTTAGTATGCCTTGGCAAGGCAAAATCTAGAACAATTTGGAAAGTTGGAAGCCTGGTCTATCAATAATCAAAATGGTGCTTATTTGGGGAGGAGAAGACTAGCTATTAAGTTAGAGAAATTATTCTGCTGATTTTGGTTTTTTGCAAAATTAACTTTTTTGAGTTTAAGAGTTTTGCAAATCTAGCTCCCTGTTAAGAATGGTGGTTATAATATTTTGTTTCAACAAAATTGCCTCTATTCTCATTTTCTTCATTTGTGATTTTTTAAATAACCTTCTGATTTTGCTAAATTGCAAGAATAGCCTTTTTGATGTTCAAGAATGGCCATTTAAATTTAAGAGTTTCACAAATTTATTCATAATGCTTGCAATTTATAATTTTAATGAAATTAACCTTTTTTGAAAATGATTTTAAAACTCAAGGTATAATTTTAAATATTTAAATTAAAGTTTATTTTTAAGAATTTGATTCTTTCAGATTTTATAAATTTTACAAGAAATGATATAATATCCTCATATTATAAAAAATACAATAAAATTCCTTGAAAACAACAACATTTCTAAAAATTTTTTCCCTCATTAAATAGTTTAATTTATTGCTTTTAGATTTTGTAAATTCTCGCCAATAAATAATTTTCAAAATTAATGTTATCACATAATAATAGAAAACATAAAATTTTTACAAATATTTGAAAATATCAACATTATTTATTCTTCATATTAAATAAATGATTATTGTAGGTGTACTTTTGATCAAATTTTAGGGTGAATTCTATAATGAGGAAAATAGTAAAAAAATTTGCTATTGCACTTAAATTTTTTTACTATTTTATTATATTTCTATTATAATTGTAATAATATTATTTGTGACTAACAATTTACAAAATCTAAAAGATGAAAAAATAAAATACTCAATTTGAGGAATAATTTTATAAATATTTTTTTTATATGTTAAGCTATTTTATTATAATTTTATTTTATAATACTAGAAAATAGTTTTTATGTTATCCATTATGAAATTTACAAAATTCAAAAGACAAAAATTCAAATTATTCAATATGAGAAACATTTTCAAAAATAATTTTTATTTGAATATTTACTAAATTAATTCTTTGAATTTAATGGTTTTTCAAAACAAGTGAAATTTCATCAAATAAAAATTATAAATAGTTGTTTTCGCGAATGGTGAATTTATAAAATCCTTAAAGTCAGAAGATTTTTTGTAATTTGGCAAAGTTCGAGGGTCGATTTGTAAAATCAAGAATGAAATTGAGGGCGAGGGTTAGAATAAAAAATTACAATAGTCATTATTAACCCAAGGCTAGATTTACAAACTACATAAAAGCCTAATTTGACAAATATTTAAAATTGGAACCAATATAGTGTTAGCAATCTTAGACCATTATTAGTTGAGTTCTTTTCAAATATACCCATTATGTTTGACCATAATCCTAAATATACCTATAATATTTTCAAAAATTTTCAAATATACTAACTACGTTTGCATTTAATTCCAAAAACCACCATTCTATGAGTTTACGTCATTAGTGAATATGTGAAATTTCGAATATGCCCTTCAAATTTAGGATAAAATCGAAAAGATTGAATGTTATAACTCACTAATGTCTTGATTGCACATGAATTTTAAATTTAGAGAGCTCTAATTTCATTTACTTTCTCTTTCATTTCTTCATTTATTAAGAGTATTTTGGATATTTAAAAATTTAAATGACAATTTTTGATAGAATGAACATTTTTGGGATTAAATGTGAATATTGTAGGTTTATTTGAATTTCTGAAAATGTCATGAGTTTGTTTGAGATTAGGGTCAAACATGATGAACATGTTTGAAAAAAGCCCTTATTAGTTCTAAAAAATCCCCTTGGCTGTTTTCTAAATGTTGATAGATAGTCCCAAATAAAAAAGGATTTTCTAATTTTCAAATTTGTTAAAGGTCGAATTACTCTCCTTCATGATTTATTAGGAGTAAAGGGATAAAAAATTAAAATAAAATCATCTTACTAAGGGACATTTGGTAAATTAAATTTTTTGGGGATTGTAGGATAAAGTGGGGAGTGGGAAATGAAATATTTTAAAAAATATATAATACATATGAAATGATGGAGGTAAAGTTAGAATAAATAGGTTTGTTGGAGAGTAGTTAGTACGAAATATGATTGGAATATAAGAATAAAAGTGAAAAATATTATTATTAATTGATTATTCATTGGCTTCAAAAAATTGTGCTCTTACATATTTACTAAATGTCCCTTGATATAAGGGGTGAGTCATTTTTGCAATAAAAAGAGTTTTATTGGTGAACTTATTACCCTGCATTTGGACTAATTTGACATTTTATTCAAAATTTAACAATCTTACTAGTAATTTACATCAACAAAATCTTATTAGTAATACATTTTCATTATAACTTTCTTTATTATATTTTCTTTAACACTTACCACACTATCAGTTGGCCTACACATAAACAAAATAGAAAACAGAAACTTAAAGCAAATGAAGTTGATGATAAAAAACTCGTTACATAAGACCCTTTTTATGGAGTCATAGTCTTAGACACCCAGGTGCATTTTTTATTTCGAAATAAAGGTGCTTGTATTCATCTCGATAAACTATACAAAAAAGTCCAAGCAGATTGGATTTACAAGAAAGCTTAGTGGATTTCCCCACCAAGACCATTGAGATTTACAGGATTTTGTAGTAAAATCAGTTAAGGCATGGGTGCAAATATTGCCCGCTTTGAGAATGTGTTGGAATCTAATTGAGCCAAAATTTGCAGTTGAACTTTTGATATATTGACTCAGTGCACCAACCGGTGCTAGTATACAATTGTCTTGGACCAAAAATTTCCTCAAAATAACAGAATTTGTTCCCACCACAAGTGTTGAATGCCCATTTCAACAACCTATTTGATGCCCCATAGAAAAACCCTAACTTCCATGTCTAATGCATCCATTAGCCCCATAACTTTCCAATCTATGGCTGCCATAAACTTTCCTTCCACGTTCCTAAGAATTGCACCAAATCCCATGCATCTACTTGATGAAACTCTTCTCTCATCTACATTAATCTTGGATATACTGTCTGGTGGTCTTCTCCATTTTAGAGTCATGGGCTCCTCTAATAGGTTTTTGTCAACCAACAGTCTAGTTGACTTAAGAGACTCCCAATACGTCTAGCAACATTCATTGATATCCCTTGTATCAGGTTGTGCCCTCATTTCTCTGCATTTGTTCCTTAGGAACAAAACATGTCAACAAAAAAGAACATCGAATTCAAACCTGTTTTCCACATCTAAGGAAAGGAGAAAGTGGAGACTATAAAAAGCTGCTCTTTTAGGAACCCATATGTTCTTATCCTCAATCAGCTCTCTTCTAGCAGAAATGATTGTGTCACAGAGACGGTAAAGAGGCTGCACATCCTCGAGTTTCTTTATGCACAACAAACACAATAGATCAATCACCAGTCCTCTTCCTCTTAAATTTGTTTTCGTTGGGAGAGCGTCCAAGATCAATCTCCATTCGAATATTTTTACTTTGCTTGGCAGCTTCGACTTCCACAAATTTTAAAGGAGTTTCCTTTGTTGAAAACTAGTGTTTCTTTAGCTCTGAGAATGCTAACCTGCAAAACAGACAAGGTTAATTTTAAGAAACTTGTAAGCAGATCTTGCGGTGAACATTCCATGAGCTTCGAGTGGCTAGGACCAACTGTCACTTATGCCTCTAGGAGGAATGCGGATGAGGCTTATTTTTCTCCATGCATCTTCTCCAGCCACAACTAGAATTTGATCCTTAGCCCCTAAGTTTGTTTGTTGATTGATGAATTGGTTAACCAAAGCATAATCAAAAACATGTTGGGGTAAAGGGCCAACTTTTTGAATTCTTTGATCCAACCACTTGTCCTTAAAGTATTTGATTTGATTTCATCTCCAACGCGCCACATACCACCTTCAGCTATGATTGGTTTCACCTTTAGTATGCATTTCAAAGTGAATGAATCCTTACTGTTCACCTTATAGTCCTATATGCTTCCCCTAGGGAAATGTCTCTCTCTTAGGACTACATAGCAAAGGGAATCTTGGTTTTGGAGTAGTCGACAAAACTGCTTTGCTAAGAGGGCATAGTTGAAGCTTATGAGTTCTGTGAAACCCAATCCCTCATCATTTACTCTGCTCATTTCATGCCGTGCGACCTAGTTGATCTTCTGTTTTCCCTCATTTCCCCCCCCACCAGAACTCGCTTAGTATGCAGTTTAGTTCTTTACAGAAGCTCTTTGGGAGAAGAAAGAGACTCAGGGTGTACGTTGGGATTGATAGGGCCACTGCCTTGATGAGTACTTCTTTACCCCCCGTTGATAGCATTCTTTCCTTCCAACCTTGCAATTTCTTCTATATACTTTCTTTTAACCCCTTAAACACCACTCTTTTTGTTCTTGCCAGCCATACCGGGAGGCCAAGGTATTGTTCAAAATCTCTTCCTAGGGTTTCAAGCACCCTTGTACTTGCTTCCTTGTTTCCCCATCTATGTTGGCATTAAAAAATTGGGCTATTTTTTCTAATGTTGATCATCTACCTGACCCTTCACTATAGCACTTCAAAATCTACTTGAGATATATCACTTCTTGACAAGGTGCCTTAATGAATAGGAGGGAATCGTCTACAAAGAATAGGTATGAGATGTACAGTTCGCTAGTAGATATCTTAAGACCCGTGATCAACTTTCTACGGTTCTATTCGTTAATCGTTGATGACATCCCTTTAGTGCATAATAGGAATAAGTAAGTTGAAAGGAGATCACCTTGCCTTAGCCCCCTTTCCTGTAGAATCTTATGTCTTGAATCCATTTATGCTTACTTGGTGGGACACGATACTAATACATTTCATCATCCACGTAATCCAGTTCTCGCTAAAGTTCATTGTTTTTCATCACCTCCATAAAGTAGACCCACTCAACCCGGTCGTAAGCCTTTGACATATCTATCTTGATGACCATATGCTTCGTAGTCCCCTTGCTTCTATTCCTTAGGTGATGGATAACTTCATATGCAATGAGCATATTATCAGTGATGAGATGGCCCAGGACAAGAGCACCTTGTAGATCACATTACATAAACTTATCGGTTTAAAATCCTACATGTGGCAAGCTCCTTTTTTCATAGGGATAAGGACGATAGTAGTAGAGTTAAGATGTCTTAGATAGGACCTCCCGTTGTCATCTACATCCTCCTCAATGAATGTTTTGCGCATTTTGAAAACATCCTGACCCACTACCCTCCAGTGTTTCTGATAGAATCCCACAAACATACCATCAGGGCCTGGAGCTTTTGACGCGTTCATCGATTTGATAGCTTCCTCAACCTCATCCATACCTAATGGTCTTACTGGAGTTTGTGATGCTGGCTTTGATCTCTTCAATGGTGTTGTCCCTCCCGTGTGGGTTAGAGCTTGTGAATAGACTCTTGAAGCAATTATGAAAGGTGCCTCCATCCTATCCTAATATGTGATCCATTGTCCATCCCCTACCATTAGGCTGCTGATTAGTTTTCTTCTTCTCAGACTAGATGCAACCTTGTGGAAGTAACTGGTATTTCTATCTCCCTAACTCAACCAGCGCATCTTTGACCTTTGTTTCCCAATAAGTTCTTTAAGCAGTGAAATCACTTTTTTTCTAGCTTATGGATGGCATTGTCTCTTTCATTTGATGGTTGTTTGAGTTTAAGTTCCTGAAGTTCTTTCCGTCTTTCCCTTATATATTTGATAATGTTGCCTTTCTTCTTCTTGCTCCATTCCATGAACTTCCTCCCACAAGACTAGAGCCTTTTTTTTAATGTTTTGGAAGATCAAAACATCCCTTTAGTGATCATTGTCCTAGTTCTCTTGGATCAATTTTTATGCTTCTACATCTTTAACCTAATATAGTTCATACTTGATCTTTTGAGGCTCTTTTTTTCCCTCTTCTTGCATCCAACCGGAGTAAGGGTTGTGGTCTGATGAAGCTATGGTGAGGTATTCATTCTTTGCATAAGGGAATTGGCCTAACTAGTATGTAGTTACCAACCCCCTGTCAAGCCGGGCTTTGACCTTATCTCTTCCAAGCCTATTGTATCTCCATGTCATTTGTGTACCAACAAAATCGAGATCTTGGAGATCGCATTGGTCAATCACCTCTTTGAAATTATCCATCTACTTTTCTTGTCTAATGACTAAGCTTCTAACCTTAGATAGACCCATTACCTCGTTGAAATCACCCATAATTACCCAAGGGCTAGTCCACTGGTTGCATAAAAGTCGCATGAGATTCCACGATTTTGCCCTTCTCGAGCATAAAGGATTGCCATAGAAGCTTGCTAAATGCCAGTTATTTGTAGAATTACTTGTGTTGATTATGGCATCAATGTGGTTTTGTGAATAGCTTTCTACATTCACCTTCTAGTCCTCCCTCCATAAAAGGGCTAGGACTTCTCTACTATTTTCACTCGATACCGCAAGACAATGTTGAAATCCCCACTTCCTCTTTATGGTCTCCATCTCAACTATGGTTTTCTTTATTTCACAAAGAAAAACCACCATGGAATCTTTTTGCCTGACTATGTCATGGCCATTACGAATTGTGTGGATTTCCAAGCCCACGACAATTCCATGTAAGGATGATCATAATTGATGGTGGGCTAAGAGCAAAACTCAGCCTTTGCCTATGCATCTTTCCAACCTATTATGTTCCAACCTATTATGACATTCTCTTCCATCCTCTTTTTTTTTTCTTCCTTCTTTTCTTCTATAACCTCCCTCCTTACTTGCCTCCTTCCGCTTTTTCCTGTCTTCTAATCATCTTATTTCTATTATGTATCATTTCTTTCTCCCCCTCCCATTTCTGTTTACTAACATTTGTATCTTCACTTTCCTTTCCCTCCCATGTGTTGCTTTGCTAACCTTCAAAGTTTTCCACCATTTCCACATCTAGTTTCACGCTTTTCCAACATTACTGTTCATTTTATGTAGACACTAACATTTGGTCAGTCTTAGTTTGGTGCTGATTTCCATCCTTTGTGGAGCATCTTGCACTCCGACTTTGGCAAGTGAATGCTGGGGATTAGTTTCCTTCATTACAATTATATCCTTTGGTCTTGGCACCTTTTGTGGATGTTCTTCTTCCTTAAACAATCCCTCCTCATTATCACTCTCCATTTCTCTATGTGGCTGTGGGGAGCCATTGCCTTCCTGCCCATTTATGGTCTTTCTTTCTCCACCATCCATCTCGCCGTTCCTCCCTTTTATTCTATCTGTTGAATCAACTGCCCTTGTCCCCATGTACTGTTGGTTCTTGTTGCTTATTTTCTGGTTTGTTAAGTCCCTTAGCATCAGTCTCCCAACTAAAAGTCTCTCTTCTACCATTCCCCTTCCCTTGATTGGTCCCTTCTTTGACATTACCAGTTCCAAATTTGCATCTACCTCAAACTCCTCTTCTCTTCTATCAAACTTTATTTCAGTAGCATAGGTCTTAGGGACGACTCTGCTTCCTAGCCCATGTCCTCCTTTTAGACCCATAGTTTTGAATCCTGCTCGCAAATGGCATTCATAAGGTAAGTTTACTTCATGTTGTTCTTTTTCGTTTTGGAAGGCCTCACACCGCTTGAATGAACGTCTAACTCTTCCACATATGTAGCAAAAGGCCAGAAGTCTTTGACACTGAAAAGGTATCCATCTCTTTGATACATTTCCACATTGGAGGAAAATACTCCTTCTTAGCAGTTCTCTAATATCTACTTCCACTTTTATTCAAAATTTGATTCTTTCAGGACCACATTGTAGCAGGTGCTAAAGGTATTGCCAATCTTTTGACCTAGGACTGATTTATCAACTAGAAAAGGGATCCCCTTTATGATGATCCATAATGGCGTGGATTATAGTTTCACTTCCTCTCTCAATTTTGGGGATTCTAATTTCTCCATCAAGATCATTTTCCTAGCATACACCCATGGGCTTCCATCTAGGACATTATCCCTATCCTCCAGTGCCTCGAAGGATATTTGCTACAAGTTGTCATCCACCTCTGCAATGGATAGAGTTGCTTTGTTTTTCCATATACTACAGAGAGTCGATTTGAATAGGTCCCGATTGTAACTTCGATTTGTCCATACACTGCAGATGATGTAGGGCTTACCTCCTAAGACTAGCTTAGGAAGCTAATTTGAGCTTATTGCTAGTGTTTGAACTTCTTTGACTAAGAGGTTTTCCTCTCTTACCGCCATTCCTTCAAGGAGGCCTCCTGTGCAAGTCCCTTTGCGGTAACTACAGAACCCTTGCCTTCTTGACATTTTTATTAGAGAGGACTAAGGCTTTGCCAGAGAAGCTCTCAATATCTTGTTTGTGGCTTCATCGTTATGATAGTTTTTAGTCCTCTTTTTCCTTTTCCACCTGCAACAGCTGCGGATGACTTTTCTCCCTCACATACTAAACAACAAGGTTGGGGACTTTTGATGCAAGATCTCCTACAATCACATGGCCCGAGGGATCTGGGCTTTGAGGGAAAATAACAATTTGGGATGGAGGAATCCGCCTTCACCAAGATTGTGGGCGAAATTTTTGCCAAAACTGTCTCACTCAAGAAGCTAGGGTTCCTCATTCACCTTGTATGCACCTAAGTGCATTGAGGCTACATGTGATCCATTTTTTAAAATTTTTGAAAATTTTTCACGGAACTGTTAATATAAGTGTATTTAATAAATATATCAATTTTTACCCTTTTTGGAGATTGTGTTAGACTTTTTTTTGGTATTTTAAAAAATTAGTGGCATTTTTAGTAATTTAAAATTAATAAAATGTCATTGATTTTTAAAAATTCTCAAAAAATATAAACATTTCTAAAAATTGTAAAAATTGATACGCGTATAAAATAAACTTCAATTAAAAATTGTGTAAAAAAATAAAAAATAAAAAATTGGTGCATGCACCTGGGTGTATATGACCGGGACTCCATTTTACGATACTAAGAAATTCACGTAACCAATATAGTTACTATGTGAACCTAACCCTACTTGTATATTTTCTGTGTATAATCGTAAGCTAAACAAAGATAAATACTAAGGTGCCCAATTATATACATTATAATATATTTAAACTAAACTACACTAACCAAGTTTTGTTATTCTACAATACTTTATATATATTTATTTATTATTTTAAAAAATCAATTTTAGGGGCATTTAAGTCATTTTTCACTCCTTAAGAAACTTCATTTTAAAAAATACAAAAATAAATATACAAAAATATGAAATGACAAACTTGGTAATAAATATACTTAGAAGAAATTTTTTATGAAAAAAAAACTACTTGTAAAAAGAAATATGCATCTATATTAGTTAAGGGTGTGTTTGGTTGGGGGTAAAATTTTTTCTGAAAAATTTTTGAGGTAGAAGTTGTCAAATTGATAGAAAATGATATAATATAATAGAGATAATGATGAGGATTAAAGAGAATAAAGTTAAAGTAGATAGGTTAGTTGCATGGGTAGTTGTATAGAAATGTTTAAAAAGTAGGATAATTTATATAGGATATGAAAAAATAATTAAAAAATAAAGTAGTTAGGGAAAATGAAAATTTTTAAATTAAAAAATTTTATTTGGCATTTATTTGCCAGAACAAACACAACCTAAGTTATAAAGGTCGGAGATAAGTAAACCAGACAACTGTTACCGCGGTGTCCCACTTAACTTTCTTATCCCGATGTAGTGGAGGCTGTGGAGCATGGAGAAGACTTATCTGGGCACGTCATGCAGTCCGGAGCCAAAATATCACCTCGGAAACATGTCTACAGGGGAGGGAGTAGACGTCATCCTGACCGATGATCAGGCAGGCCCAATCAATCATGGCCGCTGGCAGACCATCTCCAGAAAAAGGAAGCCTGGTGAATTGAGGCACGCAACCTGACGTAGCAAAACAAGGAAAGTGATGGGTGGATGTGATGTCACCCTACCCGGTGGCAGCACTGCTACCCATCTTTTCACTGACCAATTTACTGTTACTGCATCTAATTCCCTGTTTCACTTCTCAATTCACGAGGGGTTTGATGAGAAAAATAAATTTCTTCTTTTCTAAAAAAATTGGATGAAAGATGGTGTCGACCTTTTAAAGTAATTTAATTATATAATCATTCAATAAAAATAAAATGGATTTGGGTAATGTTCACTTGAAACCAGTTATCGGATGAGTAAATTCATGCGTAACCACTTCAACAGGATACACTTCATGGAATGTTCCAGTATTACTGTCCAATTTTAACCCACTTTGATAATTAAATCAATATTCAGTTCATCGCTACATTTATAATAATTTATTTGACTTAGACATAAGTTTCATTCAAATCAGATATTTATAGAGGCGTCATTTGATAAAAGTGAAGGCTAAAATAAAAATAATAAAATTATTTGATTTATATGTCTCTTTTGAAATCATTAATTTAACATTTATACCATTCAAAATATTTTTATTTAAATAAATAATCCTACAATATCATGACATTTTATTAAATGTGTGAATGTATTTAATTGATTTTCGTATTCTACAAATGGTTATAAATGTTTTAAAGCAATTATGGTGACTCAAAATGTTGATCAAAATAACTTTTGGTGCTATGATAAAATAAATAATTTTAAATATAATAAATAATATACTGAATTGTAATGGGAAAAGTACTTCCCATCATGTAATAGAGAATCATTTTAATTTGAAATTTGTGTAAGCCATACATGACGAGAGGAAAATTTAACTTTACTTTCATAAAAATCTAATTACTCTTAATAATTATTCATGTTGTTAATTAATACACTGGGGCAAGAAATTTAGGAAATAGGGAAATCAAGCAAAGTAAAATAAATGGAAAGTAAAAAATTAAAGTTTACTTCAAGCATGTTAAAGTGTTATTTTTTTAAGACTATATACTACCTTCAAACCTAAAACAGTAAACAACTCTTTTTCTAAATGTTCAAATAAAAAATAAACCCGAATCGCATGAGTAGAGTGAAGTCAAGAAATAATCAAATTTATGCTGATAATTAATATGCTATAAGAGAATATTACTAAAAGCACATTGCAAAAATGTCAATTTTTTAGAAAAAGTGTTTATTCCACTTTAGGCAAGTGGCCTTTACTTAGGTTCTTTTCGATTGCATTTAATTTTCATAATAAGTGTTTTTCTAGTTGTTTGGCAAAACTTATTCAAGAAATCTTTAAATAGCCTAGAATAGATAAGAATGGAAATCAAGATTTTTGCTTAAGGTGCAAACACATTTTAATTTTCAGCTTAGCTAAACCAGACGTCAACTGCTATAATATATATACATGAATACATACGGACGCTGGTTCAATACACCCGGGTGTATTTTACCCAATTTTTTATTTTTTTGAAAATTTTTTTACACGACTGTTAATCTAAGTGTATTTAACATGTGTATAAATTTTTACCATTTTTAGAGATTTTCAGATTTTTTAAAACTAGTAGCATTTTTAGTAATTTGAATAATTATATAAAATATTAATACATTTAGTGCTTATTTTAAACCAACCATGCCATAAGTTATGATACAATTAATTGTAGTGGATAAGTACTCGAAGTTTATTTGACTGCCAAATCTTAATTTTTTTTTTTGTTTTAAACATGTGATTCATAATGCTTGGATGCTCGTCCCCATAAAAGTAAAAAATTCGAGAAGATTGTGATACTGATGCCACACATTAAAAAATTGTTTAGAAATAGGTATAGATAATCACTGGATTCATCCTGGAACAAAGGAGAGGTTATTTTATTCCTAACCGAAAGCGTGACTCCTTTTGACCTCTTACATCTTCAAAACACGCTCTTTCTTCCCAATGCATTTATTCTTCCCCCCTGGGGTAAAAGGCAGGTATTTATGTCATCTTGACCAATGCGATGAATTGTTTATGTAATTTATCAAGAATTTTAGGCCTACTTGTGAAGTGGGAAATGATATCTTAGGGAAACTGATGAGGCTGGAGCTAGGTAGATTATTTTTTAAAATCACACATTCTTTTCAGGGAAAATAATGTTATCCTTTCAACTTTTCTCAACCAATATTGAACTCTTTTTGCTGGTTCTTTGAATTGTTTAGAGGCTATTGACCAATCGCAACGGCAGTAAAAGTAGTTAAATGGATGGGTCCGATGGCTACATCATTGTGCTGTGTACCACACAAGGAGGCCCCTTCATATGACATTTTTTATTTTTTTGGGGGTCTCCACGGCATCATCTCTCCTAATCAGTACTTGTGGGCCCCTTATAGGAGCAGCTAGCTTGGATGGTCCACTTTTTCGATAAGGTTTATCGATCCGAACCACTCAAAACTCAAAAGTACTCTCAAGTTGAGATTATTAGAAGGATGTGGATAGACATGAAGGACGGTTATAAGAAAAGATTTCCTCATGTATATCCACGCTTTAATCGAGGAGATGGACATCAATGCCATGATCGAAAAACTTAAAAGATATCGATACCTGATTTCAAAAAAAAAAAAAAAAAGTATTTTCTAATATGACATATGGAAAATGATTCCCAACATTCACTTGAAGAAATAATTTCACGCAAATGGGCCATTTGGGGCCAAGACCGTATACAATGTATTTAATTTATTTATTATATTTGATATCATTTAATTAGTTAGTTAAGATTAAAGAATCATTTCTAATTAAAATCTTACGTAAGCCTTAATAATGTCCATATACTTTGATAGTGCTATGTACTTATCTAGATTTTACTTAAATAAATTTAATAAAATTTTATAAAAAAGGACAAATTCTCCTTATACCCATAAATTTTGGCTAATATTCCTTTTATACCCACGATAAATAAAAAATTCTCCACATACCCACAAAGTTTTACCCATTATGTCCCCGGTACTCACGCCGTCACAAATGGCTGTTAACTGGAGGCAAAAAGACAATTTTATTCCTAAATAAAAAATTTCTCACATATCCACAACATTTGGCTTTTATTCCTCTTATACTCATAATATTTCAAAATTTCTTACATACCCATAACGTTTTACTCTTAGTTCCTCTTATGCCACTATTGTCATAGTTCATCGAGTTGCAATTGTCTTAATTTTCTGAATTCCAAAAATGTCCATCTTATTCCCAAGAGTTGCATCTTGAATGTCGAACAATCATATAAGGAAATAAATATTAGTGTCCAATTTGCCAACCCATAAGATTGCCGAAAAATCACACAACATTGTGGCTCTTTGCTTATATGTTCTTTTGTGAATACTACAACTAGAGGTGTAAATAGGGTTAGTTTCAAACTAAACTTGACTAATCCAATCCAATTTATAATAGGGTTGTGTTACACATTTTGGAAAAAATAAATTATATAATCCAACCCAATTTCATATATTAGTGTATAATATAATAAATTATTAATAAATAGTCTTACGTTAGCACATAATACATAGGAATTAATTAGACATTATTGATTTAAAATAACATTATTTTGCAATTATATCATTGTATAAGTCACAAATTAGAAAGTATTCCTACAAAAAAATTACTTTTAATTCTTTCATATAAATTTATAGTTTAAAATAAATTTAATTAAGAAAAATATTCTTAATATTATGCATTTATTAACTTGATTTCTAACTCGAACTGAACCGATTTCTATAGAGTTAAAATAGGATTGGTTAATGTATGAAAAATAGGATTGAGTTGAAATTTTTATAATGTGGATGGGGGTTGTGTTCACCCCAATTCGAGTTAACTTGACCCGATTTACTCCCCTAATTGCAACCCTTTCGAGTTCAACACAGGCTTGATAAATGAAACTTGATGGACCATGATGGTAGTGACATGAGAGAAATTAGGAGTGAAATGTCATTGGTGTGTAAGGAATTTAAAAGGAATAATGGTCAAATATTGTGAGTATACGGGGAATTTTTTCATATTTGTCTATTACACTGTAAGGAAAAAATCATCAATTTTCCTCTAGTTAGCAGTCATTTGTGATGGCGTGGGTATCACGGGAATTATGAATAAAACGTTGTGAGTATATGGGAAATTTTTTATTTGTTGTGGGTATAAGAGGAATATTAGCCAAAAGTTGTGGGTACATAGGAATTTTTTCAAAAAAAAAAGAAACAACATTTTTATTCTTGACACTCTTGATCCAACTAAAAAACAACCACTTATGATGTTGCTTATTTTGGGTGTTTACGACCTATTTCCTAAAAACTATGACTTGTTCTGAATAAGTTCGGTTTGATAATCTTATGCAAGCATTTTATTAATGGATAAGTTGTAAGCTTTTTTTTTTTTAATTGGTGTTATATACATTATAACATTTGATATTACAAATCAGACACATTCACCTTCACCTTTGGAGTTTGGAGAGACATCCTACAAATATCCCCACATACGGAGGGATAAATTGTAAATACACCAAAATTAAAATTGTAAATACACCAAAATTAAGGGACATAAATTGTAGATACCTCCAGGCAAATATTTAGCTCCCAAAATAGGAGACACTATTTTTAAACTCCTGAAATGTTAGAAATAGGTCACTGAAATTACCAATTTTAAGTTGTTTTTATGTTGCTTATTGACTAATGTGACTTTACATTCCTAAAATATCTTTTTTATATATTATAATAAAATAATTATTCAATTTTCTTTTATCTTACAAATGTATATAATTCTTTTTTATAACAGTATATATATAATTCTTAGAATAACATTAATTTACATTTGCATAAATAATCAATTTATTTTTATAAAATTTTGTTTTCATTCTTCTAAATAAAACAATAAATATCTTAATTATTGTTACAAATCTAAAATGCTCATTGTAAAAAAATAGGTTTAATATTGTTCATTAACTTAAAAATTAAAAATTATGATTACTTGTTTTAGTTGTTAAATCTTAACAAGCATTAGCCTGACATTGCACACATCAAAAAATTTATTTAATTTTTTAATTTTTCTCAATAAACTTGTTAATATAAATGTATTTAATAAATAGATTCAGTTTTATCATTTTTGAATATATATATTTTAAAAAAATTTTGAACATAGGGATATTTTAGCCATTTTCAACCATTGAAAATGACTAAAATTTCTTTATATTTAAAATTTTTTAAAAATATATTTAAAAATAGTAAAGCTTGATTTATATATTAAATATACTTAGATAAATAAGAGTACAAAGAAAAAATAAAAAATTTTAATGAATTTTTTTAGGTGAGCTAAGTAAGTCATTTATCCTGACATAACAATATCATTTCCTATATATATAAACTTAAGACTTACGTAGATATGTTGGTCATTTATTTGTTATTTCAGCATTCACTTCGGCTACAAATTTTTTTTGTAATTTTAAATAATTTATCTTTTGTCATGTGAAATAACTTTTACTTATTTTAATTCAACTGTTGTTCAACTTTTTTTTTGATAGAGATCTGTTTATCAACTTAAGCTACTTATCAGGATAAAAAAAGATTTATATGAAGAGAATGAATACAAAACAAATAATTCTTTTCTAACCTAAAGAGAATACATGGATATTTTGATAGTTTCATAAAGAATGATCTCAAAAATTGAAATACTTATCAACGTATATTTTCATCTCACAACCATTTATATTGTAGATCGAGTCTTGCATGATGCATTATATATAAATTTTATAATTTTTGAAAACATTTACTTATTTCTTATATTTTAAAATTCATTAAAACATTGTTATGAGTAAGTTTGATAAAGTTTGAGAGGATTAGACGGGCTTGAGTTTGTTCGGTTTAACTATTAACGGCCTTGATGGGCTTTAAAAATTAATCAAAATCCATGAGAATTAAGCATAATTAATATGAGTTAATCATTTATTTGTACATTAAAAAAACTATTCAGTTGAACCATTTATCTCGATTAATGATGGATGATGTCTCTCTTATTTTTTTTAAAAAAATGGGGAAATGTTTCTTCGAAATTATTTCGATCGATATACGTCTTCAATTTTGCCAATCACCCAAAATGAATGGTGCCAGGATGGACTCCATTTTCGGTGGAAATCTATGGACTAGGACCGGTTTATCTTTTTCTAAATATGTTAGGCAGGCTTCTTTAATTTCTTTGCCCATGGTGATCAGTTAAATGAATAAACTATTAAGGAAAATAGTTACCAGCACTGATTTTGAGATAGGTTTCGTAATCAACTTGAGAACCCCCATTAAGGTAGCGACTACCTAGTCCCGCAAAGGTAAGTTTGGAAGCTTCTTTCTACCTCCCGCACCCAATGTATGTCAGCACGGCCAAATGCTGATGGGAAGTAGAAACATTTGCGCATGCTCTATTGGATCATGACTATTTATGGTTACATGTTAAGAAAAGATTTGTATAGCCCCATTCAACATAATCAAATTACTTAATGTATATATCAATTTCAAGACTATTACCTCAATATCTAACCGTGTGAAACATTCTCTTTTAAGTGGATAAGTGATTTTATAAATTATTATAATTATTTTCTATAATTTATATTTAAACATATATTTTGATTAGGTATAACTACCTAAGATTTCGATAGAAATAAATTTTGGTCATATGATAAAATAAGTGATATTAAACAATGTGAATTACTGGTTTTTAATTTAATCGCTAAAGTTTGCGCCATCCAAGTTGGTTTATCACTTCAGTACTATTATCGTCTTCAGTCTTCCTGTCGTGTCTTTCCTATTAAAAACTTGTTTCTTTAATCAAGATATGTGTGCTTTAGGTCGACTCTATTATATTTTTCTGGAAAAATGCTTTTTACCCTAAACATTTGCGCCTAATTCCTAATATACTCATAACGTGTTACAAATTCCTTTTATACTCATAATATTTCATCTTGAATTTCTATTATACTCCCAACATTAATACAACAATTATTTATCCATTGAAAAGATTATTATACCTTTTTAAAAAGATTTTAATTAAAATAACTCAACCTTAATATATATCTTAACTTATTTAATATCATATATTAATGATTTATTATCATTAATTGAGTCATTTTAAGATTAAATTTTCTCAACAAAAATTATTAGTGAGCAAAATTATTTTTTCAATTGAGTAAATAATAGTTGTATTGATGACATGAGCATGAGAGGAATCTAGGGTGAAACATCATGAATACAAAAAGAACTTATGAAACTTTGTGGATATATAAGAAATTATGAGCAAATCTTACGAGCATTAAAAAAATTTTCCTTATTTTTCCTCAAAAGTCGATTTCACTTAGCTTATCCATACCATTAAACCACACGGAATAGTCAAATATCTTTGTAGATTGATCAATGCTTCATTAGTCGTCACCAAGCGGACAATGATTCCAGAATTTTATGATTTCTCAACCAGAAAAGCATGGGCATTGATGAATTAGTATTTAATAATTGCATATTTATCGCTTGAAATTAAGACAATAATGCTAAAAATTGTCCAATGGCTCAACTAAGGATATGATAGTAATTGCATAATTTTATCCCCCCATGATTTTCTTATGACCATCCCCTGTTTTCCCATGCAATTATCCATGTTAATTATTCAAGATACATATCGAATATAGTTTCATCCTACATATATATGTATATTTATATGATATATATATATCTTTAGCACAGGTAAATTTGGGTAGTGCAAATATGCACAAATAGTTTGACTATAATTTTATATATATTCACTTAGTTTTACAATTATAAATAACTCCACATTGTTTGACCATGGATGCGTTTGGTAATAAGTAAAAGTTGTCAAGTTAAAACTTTTCAATCTAAAACTTTTTACTATCTAGAACTATCTTATTTTTTAATCATTTATTTACATTTTTCTATACAATTACCTTACTTTTCAATCATTTCTACATAACTACTAATACAACTAATCTATTTATTTTAACTTCATCCTATTTATTCATCATCGTTACCCCTATCATATCATATCATGTAACAACTTCTACTCTTTAAAACTTTTTATTAAAATTTTTATCTATTTCCAAACACATTTCATAATTGCAAAATACTGACGGCTTCATCATGACATAGGTTGCAAATATATGCAATTATTTGCTTTATTTATAACTTATCTTTTTTTATAGTTTTTAGAATATATTTGCATAAATTGACCATAATTACAAATATATCTACATCGCTATGACATAGATATATTTGCAATATATAGGGTAATTTGCAATTTTAAAAACTAAATAGGTATATTTATAATTATAAATGCACTATTTAGATATATTTGCAAATTAACTTATTACTTTGGTGGATCCACGGCCCGGTTGTTCATATTTACAAAATGTTGAATAGATCTAAACTGATGTTATTCATGTGATTATTATATTTTTCTAATTTTTAAAAGTATAAATGTAATTAAAATGCAAATAATATGCCACAATGCTTGTGTCATTGTGGTTAAGTCTCGGCGTCACCAAATGGGATGCCCCAGCTTCAACTCTTCCCGCTTACTGGTATATTAAGTGGAACCTGATCCTATGCTCCCAGGAGCATGCAGTGTTACATGCTCTCAGCCGCATACACCTATTTTTTTTTTCAAAATTTTTTCATGAACTTGTTAACCTAAGTGTATTTAACGTATGTATCAATTTTTACCATTTTTGGAGA
>JAXCLR010000063.1:39918476-39966291 GCA_035584095.1 Annona squamosa | reverse complement strand
GTGTATTTAACGTATGTATCAATTTTTACCATTTTTGGAGATTTTTAGATATTTATTTCGGATTTTTAAAAATCAATGGCATTTTAGTAATTTAAAATTACCTAAAATGCTACTGATTTTCAAAAATGAAAAATAAATATCTAAAATATCACAAAAAATGCTTAAAATTTATAAACATATTAAACACATATAGATTAACACTACTGTAAAAAAATTTTGAAAAAAAATTAAAAAAATAGGTATATACGCCCGGGAGCATAGGATCAGATTCCATATTAAGTGTGGTTTCCCATTGGTGGGGAATGGTTGCTATTTCTTCCATATTATGAAGAGTTAGAATTTTCCTTTTGTAGGAATTTTTCTCTACGTTAAAAATGTCATAATGTATATATATACTAATAAAAAATGTAAATAATATAATTCAAATAATTTAAATCATAATTATATGCAGTTGAAAGCGTAATTTTATAAGTGGCTACAGTAGAAATGGAGTGAGGTGTTTGAAATCTGGTTGGACGCTACCAAAGACCACCCCCATTTTCCCAATCATCCTTCTCTCTCTCTCTCTTCCAGAACCTTTCATCTGATAGTTCTGCACATCTGATAGGTCTGTAGATAAAGCCAGGATCGTCAGAGAGGAGCTGGCTAGCGGCTGCTGCTGGAGGCAGCTCTTCTATATATGATTAACGGCCACTCCAACCCAACCCAACCCAACCCAACCCTGCTGCTCAGCACGCACCTGCTCTAATTTCAAGAAGCTGCTGTCTCTTTTACTTAGTTACCATTTCTACCAATGATGTTCTAATTAAAATTAAGGGTAATTTGCGTATATACCCATGTAATTTCACGAATTTCATATTATCCTCACAAAATTTTACCGAAATTGTTTATTACCCCCATGGCATTACCCGCCATTAATGCCTTATGTGATATTTTGGAAAATAACGAAAATGTCCTTATTGGAAATTTGCATACATACCCACATAGTTTCATGAATTGCATATCACCCCCATATAGTTCCACCAAAATTGCATATTACCCCATGAGCCTATGTATACCAATGAGAACATTTTTATCATTTTTCAAAATATCACGTTAGGTATTAATGGTAGGTAACAACGTGGGACTAATACACAATTTTGGTAGAACTATACGGGAGTAATATGCAATTCGTGAAACTACGTGAGTATATTTGCAATTAGCGTCAATCTATGTGGGGGTATATATATGCAAATTACCCATAAAATTAATTCCACGTCCATCCTAGTTAAGCAATGTCCGACGATTTACCCAAAAATTAGGAAAAATATGCATCCGTTATATTGATCAACATTGTATGCTGCTTTCCCAAGTATGCAGGTGGGGGTGCAACTCGGGTCGCGTTGTACTAGGTTTAGGTGAACCCAATCCCAAATATTAGAATCCGAGTTCAAACCAGGTTAGCGTTGGTTTCAATCTTAGTTTTGGATTACTTTCAAACTAATAAAAGTTGAAATTATTAATAGACATAACAAATTTTAAACATTATTGCATTTGCATATGAATAATTTACATATAAATATATTTATATAACCTATCATATCTTTGATTTGGATGAAAGTCGGTAGTTTAATTAAAAGATAATTCTAGATATAATAAATGCAATGAATTTACATGTAACAATCAAGGTAAGAAAATAAATGAGATTACATAAAGTTATTATCTAAAGTATAATAAAAGTGAGACATATATCTCGTAGTTAGCATATGTGCAATAATTTTAAAGATTTTTTAATTTATAATTATTTAGAAATAAAGTTAATGTAAATGTAATATATTAAACTTTTATGGACAAATGTATATAACATTTAAGTTTTAGAATTGAACTAGGTTATGATTATACCGTATAACTTTTATCATATTATAGTTGAAAATTTTAATGCATAAACAAATGTAATTATTTTAATGAATTATGGAGAATATCGGGATTAGACTAGGTTAGGTTTGTTTCAGATTTTCTTAGATCAGATTGAAATCAAGTCTAATTTGAAAAAAATTTAAAATAAAACTCAAATATGGTTTTGAAATCTGGTCAGATTGGATGAGTTCAGATCGACCCGGTACCAAGTTGCATTCCTCTATGTGAGAGAAGATAGGTACCCTACCATAAATTTTATTTTTGACATTCAAATTAGTCACCAATACGGTTATGGTTGATACTATCAACAACATTGTTGCCGAAAATAAAATTGAGACTCATGATGCATTAAGTGAAGGCTTTTAAAGAGATTCGCAGCAAACTTCATTCACTAAAACGATACTGGTAACCGATATTTGCCCATGTTGTTGCTGATGATGGGCGTGAAAACGCACCATTACTAAAAATGAAATGATTTTTGTAACAGTAATTAAACAAGCAATGTTAAACAAAATGATTAATTTGGGTTTCGATTCGCTCATCTAAGTAGACCCGAGTGAAGATGTTTCACTAGCTCTATAAATCTCTATTGGGTAGTTTGCAAATATACCCATTTTTTTGAAATGTCAAATATACCCACTTAGTTTGATCATAATTGTAAAATATTCATATACTTTTAGAAATTATAAATAACTTCCGCATAGTTTGCCCATAATTGCAAATATACCCATGTCATTATAATGTCGTTACTGCATCGTTACGGTATAGATATATTTTTAAAGATATGAAAATTGTGTGAGTATATTTACAAAAACCAAATATACTAAAATTTTGAAATGGAAAATATATATAATTAGCTATTTTTACAAATATACTCATGCTATGATAATATGGTAACAACACCATAATAGCGTGATATTTGCAATTATGGTAAAATTATGTAGTTTTATTTGCAATTTCTTAAACTATGTAGATGTATTTGTAATTATAATCAAACTAAGTCCATATATTTGTAAATTCAATTTAATTGGTTCCACCAAAATATTTTCCAAAATCCAAGCGGCAAAAGCCCATATAATGCTTCTTCAATTTTATACAAGTACACTTCAATAATTTTTTTTAAAAATACAAGTATACTACATTTTGATTTTTAACATCTAAATTTTTTTGTAAAAAAATAAAATATCATTGCTAAAGAAAATTTGGTTATCTATATATAATTGATGGTATATTTCATGTAGCAACTACTAAAAAGAACTTGTTTTTATTATATTACTCATCTTGAATGACTAGATACCTCCTGAAGACAATACTCCAGGAGCGAGATACAAAGCTATTTCTTTTGCCCAACATTTAAGCCTTGGACCTCTCACTTACTCCGTTTGAACATCCAGGTGGTGAGGTTGACAATAATTCATGACTTTCATATTTGGGTAACCAAATTTTAAGTCATAAAAACATTATTGTAAAGACAATTTTCTTTAGTTATAAAAGGATCATTATAAACAAGGGATTTTTTTTTTTGCTTATAAAAGAATTATAAGCAACAATATTTTTTCCTACCTATACACTTTCTTTGATAATAAAGACTTTTTTTTTTTTTTACTAATAAGATTGTCAAAAAACTAATTTTCTTGTTGTGCTACGTCACGGGTTATACAGAACTAGTGCTGTGGCTTAAGATTTTCCACAAGACGAATCAACAAACAATATAAAAAAACCCCAGTTCAGGACCCCCAGTTCCTCACCATCAATGATGATGGACATGGGTTCTAGAAAAGCTCGCCATTTGGTCGAATAGACACCGCGAATATCAGTGGGCCGCGCATCATACACCTACCTTTGGGTTCTGATCAGTGCCGATGTGCTCTTTGCCCTTGGAATCCTGTAAAAGAGAAGACGATAGGAATCGACTTTTTTTTTTTTTTTTTTTTAATCTTTTCCTATCTAGATAGCTGAACAAATAAAATACATTCCCACTTGCAACACCTAGCAGCCTAAATCCATGAACCAGGAGTCAGAAAGAAAACTGCTGCATGCATGCAGGAAATACACCAATTGCTTATCATCAGGACAGAGCAAACCATGTGCCTGCATACATAGCTACTAGCTGCACGCAATTGAAAATACATTCTAAGGCAGGCAGACATGCAGCTGGCTCCCATTTCTGCGGCAATATTGGCAGTCTTCGCCCCTTCCACTTATTTTTAAGCTCCCATGCATGTGACTCTCTGCACTTCTGCATGTTGCATGCTTTCATATTTCCACATCATCAGGGATCTAGATGATGGGATGCATGCACGATGGAGGATCACAATATGTATTAGCTGTCTAATCTCCATTCATCCCATGAACTTTAAGGTAGATGGCGTGTGGCATTATCAGCCCGGCGATATTTTGGTATTAGATTCCAGTTTATGATGCATGTATTTATGTATGAATATATGATGGTCGGGAGCACGTGTCGACGACCAAACGATCTTCTCATCGAGTACTTCAGTACACTCAAAAGTTTGATTTTGAAAAAGTTAATTTTCATTATTTTGCAAAAAAGTAATAACTTGGTTCAAGAAAAATTTTGGTTGCAAATGTTTTGATGCATTTGCGTTATGGCAACCAAAGAGGAAAATTTTTATTGCGAGACCTTTTGGTGATAAGAGAGGTTTCGCAACCAAATTACTATTTATTTGCAAAAAGTTTAATAAAGACAATCAAATGCTTCTTTATTAATAACTGTTGCCGTAAGCCATTAATAGTAACAACTACTTAATTGTGAAAACCAAAAAAATTTTCAAAGCTAATGACGGTTGTTAAACACAAACATTTTTTAGCGTGCCTTGACTTAAAGGGAGCAAGGATAGTTTAATTAAAAAAAAAGGGAGTAAGGATAGGGTTCCCTCTTTACACAGGGTATGGTGGGGATTGGGTTTTGATTTAGGGAAAAATCGGAGGGGGGAATAGGCTGTTTTAAAAGGGGACTTGCATATAGGTCCCTCCAGTTCATGAAAATTTCACTTCCCCCTAATATAATGAACCCAATGCAATTACTTTTCACTTTTTGAAAAGCATTTCCCTCCCTCCCATAGTACATAACAAAAATGGCAATCAAAATAAATTTTAGTAATAGCTATAATCATTGCTCTAAAACTCCATTTCTATGTAACATCATTTATATTTTCATTTAGAAAATTGATGAAAATTTTACTCTTTTTATTACATTTCGTATTATATTGTTATGAAAAATATATTATTTGTTTAATATCATTGTGCATAGGCCCCATCTAAAAGTATGAAATAAATATAATAAAAGGTTTAACATCATTTATATTTTTATCTAGAAAATTGATGAAAATTTTACTCTATTTATTACATTTTGTATTATATTGTTATGAAAAATATATTATTTGTTTAATATCGTTGTGCATAGGCCCCATCTAAAATTATGAAATTAATATAATAAAAGGTTTGATATTAAATATCAATTTACATTATGTTTGGTATTTAATAGAATGATTAAATAAAAATTTTCTGGTGTAAAATTTTTTGAAAATGGAAGGAGTGATGTGATATGATAAGTATATAAAGAGAATAAAGTTAATATAGATATTGTATAGGTAGTTGTAGGAAAAAGATTAAAAAGTAAGGTAGTTATATAAAAAATATGAAAAATAATTAAAAAATAAAATAGTTGTTGAGAGTGAAAAGTTTTAAATTGACAAGTTTATTGAAATACCAAATACATCCTTGAAGTTATAATTTCAATACTTCTAAAACTTCTCAAATATTATTACCTTGTGAATAATTATTTGATTTAGTATTATTTTATTCTAATGTATATGTGAATGAATTTGAATATTTTTCACAATTTATCATGTACATGTATTTTAAAGAAAATGTAGCTTATGCATATCTTTAATTTGGATGAAACATTGTCTCTTGGTTAAATAAATGAAACATGGTATCTTGTTTAAATAAGCGAATGAAGTGGATTTTTCATCAATAATCAAGGTAGAAAAATAAATAAATTACATGAAATCATTTCTATGTAATTTGGCTCTTTAGAAGCAAGACTCAAGCAACAATCATATATTAGCAGCTAAGTTCTTATTTACAAAAAAGTCTAAAGATCGTATGTGAAAAATTCCTTAACAAAGAAAAAATCCCAAAAAGAAAAATAATAGATGTTCTATAAGCACCACTGCGAGAAAATCAACATTTTGCAAGATGATTTTAGCAATGGTGGTTATCTTTTGTTGCAAAAATGCTAAACATTTACATTGCAACTTGTTCGCATGTGAAATTGCCGGAGCAAAAATTTTACGACACAAATAAATTTTCGCTACATAGGATAAGTGATGGTTTGAATTTGATTGCGTATGATAACTTTTCTGGTAGTGTTTAATTAACATCATATACAACCACTACTTAGCTAGCATCAACGCATTCCAAATTATTTATTCCGTTCGTGTGAGAAGCTTTGGTAATAGCACATTCGAACTTCGATAAAAGGGGGCATAATTAATCAACTAGACGAAGTTTTCCATGGAAGATCAATATCATTATGGGGATTTGAATTGGTATCTACTAATTAATTTTTTAAAAAAGATAAGGTTGATTATTATAATTGCCCCATTAGTACAGCTTTTTAGACAAATCAAAGTTGAAAGTCATGAGGAACGAAAGAAAGAGAGACACCTACCAATTGATGTTGGACAGAATTCCATATTATTAATTGCACGGTTGAACTAGGTAGGCGTTTGGACAGTGGAATATTTTTATGCGTGATCCTATTAGATCGGGTTTACTTAGCACATGCTAATAAATTTATTTTTTAATATTTTTTTACTTTTTTATAAAATTGTTAATGTAGATGTATTTAATGTATAAATCAAATTTTATTATTTTTAGAAATATGCATATTTTTTGAATTTTAAACATAGGGGTATTTTAATTATTTCTAATGGTTGAAAATTACTAAAATAATCTTATGTTTAAAGATACTAAAAATATATATAACCAAAAAACAGTAAAACTTAATTTTATATTAAATACTTCTTGATTAACAAGCTTATGAATAAGCAAAAAAAGTTTTGAAATAGATTTTACAGCCCAGACTACATAAGTTGTTACTTAGCACGAGCTAAAAAGATCATGCCTCTATGTACATCTATGGAAAATATTATAATATAATTGGATTGTATTAGGGATGAGACTAATGCTCTAGACACAAAGTTCTATCTTAGCTAGAATTTAAACCCCAATCGCTTGGATACAAAGCCAGGACTTTACCAATCGACTTATGCTTGTGTTGGCATGTTACTAACTGCTTATGAGACTCATATTGATCATAAAAATTAAATTTCACTCATCATATGATTTAACATCAATTATTTTACTATGGTGTTAAAAATTATCCTAATTAGTGATGGACCATATTTGTTTTTAAATTTTTATATTCATAGGTAAATTATAAAAAAAATGCTTAAATTCATTTCCTAAGGTATTAAAACATTAGTGTATTTTATATAATCATTTTTCCAAATACAAATAATCTTTGGATGATTTAGAGATTGAAAATTCAAGTTTCAACTTGATATTTGAATTAAACTATTTTGATCCAAATAATTCTAAACAAATGGACGAGGATAAATTTTGATTTTCTCATCAACATAAAGAACCTATTTGCGGTCAAAAACACCTTAACAACAGTGTAATTAGTTGTACCCTAGAATTTCCCATATAATGTATAAATATTATAAAAAGAATCAAATAGAGACTCAAAAGAAAAACTATAATATAAAAATCGAACAGCAATTAAATAGTTCTCAGTATAAGAACAAATCCTAACACCTAAAGGAATAAATACGAAAAATAGCATAGTGCAGATATTTCCAATGCCTTTTGGAAAGAAAAATTCAACACTCTCAGAAGACAATTGTGTGAAGTTCTATGTTTAAAGTCTTTCTTTATTTTGATTTTATATTTGAAGTCATTGAAGCTTACTAAAATTGAAACATTCATTTTGCGTCGCTTAAGGGTCTTTAGGCAATTTGAACTAATCCAAAATAAATGTATTTATATCTCTTAAATGATATTCTTTCTATTCCCTAGAGGTTGAAGCTATGTACATTTGTCTTCTTAATGAATCTATCATATAATTGATGAATTAAATTTTCTTAACTGATAATTGATTGGAATTCATGGGTTAACACGACTTAACATACCTCAATACCTTGTAATGAATAAACGACTTAGGATTTCCCCCGTTTGAACATATCATGTTATCAATGAAAATCAACCTTTGGACTAATTATGCCTTGGGATGACTAAGAACTCAAATTCTGTCCATATATGTGCGTTGCCTGACAGGCGATCCATCCTCCTCTCATTCTTCAATTTTGGAAACTGGAAGTTCATAAATCACTGGTTGCGGTAGTCCCTTTCTATATATATGCATCTTCCAAATTAGGAGAGCTAGCTTGCTCGCTAGGGCAGGGCCGCATCCAAGGTGTTTGTGCCATTGTGATTTCTGCGCGTCGTCACATCAACAAACCACTGGACCCTGATTACGATCATCTCGCCATGAAGACATGTCGCTCATTAAAGAACCAAAAGATCCAGGAACCAAATCCTGGCCAGCTGAAAGGCAAATACGCACACCCATATTTGTGAAAAGTGAAAACCATATATAC
Organism: Annona squamosa; assembly: GCA_035584095.1. NCBI lineage: Eukaryota > Viridiplantae > Streptophyta > Magnoliopsida > Magnoliales > Annonaceae > Annona > Annona squamosa. The sequence continues at coordinate 39,957,703 of JAXCLR010000063.1, read as the reverse complement.
TGAGAAGGGACACACATGCAAAAATGGCCAAGTAGCCCATCCGTCCTTTTTCATTGTCCCATGAACGCCGTGCAGTCCGGGAACGCAAAGACGATCCGTGGCAGAATATTTATGAATTCTTCCTGGTGGGTTGCAGGCTTGCAGCAGCATGGCTAAGCTCGTCCACCCATCTCACCCATCGAGCATCTGTTCTTTCGGCTCGCTTTCGGTATTGGGTTCTTCATTTCGCCTAATGCGCGCCCGCATCTCTTTTTTCATTCCTTTTGCATCCTTTGACTCCTTCAACAATTCCCCACATGCCCTTTCCTTTTTGTAATTAATTTCCCATGGCACTACCTCACCACATTTCTCATGAATTTTATGCACCACATGATTAGCAATTTTGCGTAAATAGTAATTCGCCGCCAATTCCAACAGCGGCCACCATATGCACAATTGCATGACTTGAAACCCTTATCCCCCACTGGTCGAACACCTTGTCGGCAAGATGAAATTGGTCAGTAGTCCATTCAGTGGGCATTGTGCACCCCAGCATAATACGGAAGTTGAATTCATATTGGGGTCCCGCAATATTATTGCGGGTGGAATCAATCTTTCAAATGCTGGCCACTCATCTACCGAGGAAATGATTATTCGGCCATATGGAGGTTTGAGGGTGAGATCTTTTTGTACAAGCATTTGGTTTGATTTCTGATGATCTGAATAGATTGATTTAGGCGAAATCTCGTACGATCGTGATTTCGCTGAATTCCCGTACGGACTCTTGATTTGATTTGTTATCTTAATAAATTAATAGTTTAATAATACATTCCGGGCAATTGAAAAGTGTCCTAATGTCCAAGTCTCCCTCCGACGCCACCTTTGTCCGGTGCTCACGCGCGTTTGGCAAAACTGAGACGGTTCTCATTTCTCAGCCCGTCTGCGTTTTCTCCGTAAATTTTTGGAGGGTTTGGTAAACATAAAATTTTTTCTTTAACTAATACTTTTCAATATAAAAATTTTCAATATTCATAATTACTCTATTTTTTTAGTTATTTTTAATATTTTTTAATGTAATACCATACTTTTCAATCATTTCTACACGACTGCTTATATTACTAATTTTTTCATTTTAACTTAATTTTTTTTACAAATCCTTATTATTAATCTAATCATATCATATTATTTTTACCTATTCAAAACTTTTATACCCAAAATTTTTCATTAAAATTTTTATCATTTTCCAAATAAACTTTTTTTAGATTAATTCTCCAACAAATTTTGAAGAATAACAAAAAGCAAAAGCCTAAAAATACCGTTTTCATTAGAATTGAAAAGAGATTTTTTGTATTTTGGTCTATCTAACCATCACTACTTTCTTTTTAACTCACGAATTTCGTGTATTTAGTTTAAACTTTATAAGTTTATCCTATTTGTATTTTAGACCTTGTCGTTAATACATATTAGTAAACAAACAGAAAATTTATCAGTAATTATTGTACAAAACTTTTAATGACAATATTGCCCTTAAAGGAGTTGACTTATGAAATGAGTCAACTCCACTTGGCACAATAAAAATCTCACTTTCAATAAGTTTAAGTCAACTTCTTTCATAAGTAATCATGAGTTGGCTCAAGTAAGCCAAATAAAATTACCTTGTCTGCATATATGAGCCAATTCATGATCATGAATCGACACATGAGTCGACTCAACTCAACTAAGTTATAAAGATATTTTAGACTTTCCACTTATAAATAACAATTGTTAGTTGGGTATTTTAATGATAAGGTTGAAAATACAAATATAGAAAACTTATAAGGTTTAAAAACCAAATACACATAGTTAAAAGGACTAAAATAAAAAAAATTCGAATTTCAAAACATTCGTATATGTAAAAGCCGCCCTAGGCGAAAGGGAAGTGAAGGCATGCATGTTTGGTACTAGACGAGATGACTTTTCATGGAAAATCATAGTTTTTCTCTCTAATTAATATATTATCTTATAAATAATTTAACTATTTAATAACTCTATTTTTTTAATTTTATCTCTATACTTCAATAATTTTTCTTTAAAACTACTTTATTTATTTTAACTTTACTCATATTATTTCATATTATTCACATAAATTTCAAAATATTTTCTTTTCTACTCTCTACTTTATTCCAAAATCTACATTTCCAAACAACAAGCTTGGAAGCCTAGTTGGATACATAAATGTTATGCACGGAATTTTATATATCAATTGTTCTTAAAAAGCTATGTTGAAATCAGAAAATTTGAATTGTTTTGCAAAAAAAAAAAAAAAAAAATCTACTTTACTAGCTGGACAGCAACCTCTTTTTTTACTTCAGCGTATTTGAAGTCTTAAAAATAGGGAAAAACATTAGTTGTGTCAAACAGGATTTCAGAAAAATATTCTTATTTGTACCAATTTTTTGCTTTTGGATTAGCTGCATGGAATATTGAATACGACAAAACGAAATTAAAGCTAATTGTATATTATTAGTAGTCAACGTAAACTGCTGCATTTAATTATAAGAAGCCAAATTTACTAATACGTAGCAAAATATCTTCTAGAAATAATATTAGATAAGAAAATTTAGAAGTGTCTGCAATTAGTGGAATGCAACTGCTTTTGAATAGTTAAGTGGCCAACTAGTTTATAGTTGCATCATATATAGCGTAGTCAATAGGCTTTTTCTTTTATAAATCAGGTGAAATATTTGCTCTCTTGGAATTTTTTTGATTTTTTTAGGTTTAAGTAATCGATTACGTTTTCCCTTATGGATATTACCATTCTAGCGAGCTCTTTTTGTAGGATTTTTCAAATTTTTACCTTGAGCTATACTAAACAGATGTAAAGATAATGTTTGTTAATGGTGGCATTGATGAGATACAGTTAGAAAACTTTGTATTGAAATATGCAAAGAATATGTTTTCAATTAAAAAATTCCTCGACAAGCTTAAGCAAGCTTTCTGTCAATGTTATTGCGAATTTCGTTAAATTATCATTGCATTTGGTTTTGCGATAAATTCAGTTGATGATTGTATATACCATAAGCTCATTGAAAATAATAGCAAGTTGCCTTATTGCCAATGAGAAAGCCATATGGATTGATGCCTAACTCATGTGTAAGGCCAACTGAGTTCGCTTTAGAGCTCTTGCACCATCTGAATTACCATTCCTGATTGCTTATGTATACAACTACTAGCAAAGGTAACCTGTGTAAGCAAAACTGCATTGACCTCATTACTTCACTTGATCCCGTCATGAGATTTCTTGAGTCTCTCGTTTGGAAGATTATACCTATTCTCATAGAAGAAGCATGTATAAAGAATTCTTTTTAAAAAAGCTATGTCATCTAAGTTTGGGATGTCACATCTCTCTCCCACTCTCTTAGCTCCACTTACAAAGTTTCACTGTTTAATTGATTTTCAAGAAAACTTCAGGAAAAAAATCAAGTCTTTTTTTCATGTAAATATCTCTGCCTCTTTTACTTTATCACACATTTTTTCTTCAGTTGACTCTATTCAACTTCCTGTCCATCGATATGATATGAAAAATGCTTTCATTAAATTGTATATAATTCATAGAAGTACAAATGCATGAGATTCTTTATAATTATAATTTTTAATAGTATAGATATAAAATTTTTGATTAAGTTGATTTTTATATTTAAGCTAAATAAATAATTTTAAATAGAATGCATGACACTTAGGCTTAAAAAAAAGAAATATAATTTGAAAGCCAAAGGGGTACAAGATGCATAGGAGAAACCCACTCTAAAAATACATAACTATATCAGAAAACCTAGCATTTCCTTAGTCTTGCAGACAAATGATGCCTATTTTGACTTAACAATACTTCTGTAATAGTTTTTAGATTTAAAATAGCTTAAAATTGACAACACTTGAATGATTAGGTGGTTTGACACATTATCCTCCACCTTGGCGCCAAAAAAGCTTATAACCCTACTTAATTTTAATTTGGGTTTGAGTCTAAAGTTTTACTTCTAATAAAAACCATACAAAATAAGTTCAAGTGATAAAGGCATCTCAAGTGTATTTTGAATATACTCTAGGCACAAAAGTAGATATATTGAGGAGGAAAATTGAAAAGTATTGTGAATAATGGATATGGTTAACAAGTTAGGATTTGAAAGTCAATGCCTTGAGGTGCAGGCAACCTAAGTTGCATATTTCTATGGTGGCTTTATTGGGGATCATTGCAGATACTTGTGATTCTAAGTAACTCTTTGATCACATAGAAGTGATTTGTTTAAACTCCTTTCATTTTGGCCTACCTTGATGCTGTTGGTAAATCCACATCCATTATATCTAACATCATTTGTTTAACTTGAAGACAAATTTTCATCAAAATAAAAAATATGCATGAGCTACATTTGTTCAAAAATATATATATTTATGCATAAATTATGAACAATATTTAGGTCCATTAACACATCTCCTAGAATGTAACAATATTTTATAGTATTATTTGTCAATGCAAGAATGATATTCAGATGATTCCGATGCTATAATATGACTTTAGAATTGATATTCAAGATCAAAATATTTTATTATGTTCAAGTTACATTCTTCTTAGACGAAGCCTATGCACAGTGATGCTAAACAAAATAATAGGATTTTTGTAACTAAACAAATCTTGTTAAATAAATTAATGAAGTGTGATCAAAGTAGACCCAAATGTTGAGAGTTTAAACGAAGTAGGTTCCGTAGAAGTGGGAGTCTATTATCCATATTTATCCGTATACTCTGGAAGGCACTAGCATAGCAAGGTAGAAATGAAGAGCATGAATACAGAGAATGATGAGAGTAATAGGGAGATCATTTCAAATTTTCAGTCACACACATATTCATGCTTCTCGCCTTTATCTAATATATATGCTTTACTTATCAAGAGGAAGAAAAGAAGGGAAAAAAGTAAAAGAAAGATGCCAATTCCGCACGCATTACTTTTGGGCTTTATTCCAAATACGAGAATAGATTTCTCAAAATTCCAAATATACATATTAATTTTTAACATACTCATATATAAAAATGTAGTTCGATTAACATACTCACATATATAAAAATGTAGTTGGATTCTGGCAGTTAAAGGCAAATGACCTTTTTTATTTTTTATGAAATTTTATAATCTGGAAGCTACCAATTAGCTAGATTAATTTTAAAATATGTGTATGAATTTCAAGTTCTATTCCAAATATATATATAAACTTTAAGCTTTATTCTTTGTGTATACATACATGAATTTTTTAGCTTTTTAAAATTCTTAATTTCAAACTTTTAATAAACAAATTAAATTCGTGGTTAAAAGAGAATTATGAGTCTTTTTCTTGTTTTGGTTATATACGAACTCACATATATTTAATTAATACATGAAAATTTATTTCCTTTTTTTAATTAAATTTTTTTAACTATTTACTGTTAAATTGGGGTTGAAATTATTATTTTTGAAATTATAAAAATATATAATGATAAATTTTACTATTAAATATATGCGGACTTGGTTACATAAAAATGAAAACAAAAAAAGATAAAAGAGGACTTGAAACACCAGTATTGAAGAAGGCTAATTAAGTACATGCGTTTATATTGAATTAAAATCCATAGATATAATTTAACATATATTTTTTAACATTTTAAGGAATAAACCGCACAAACTCTAATTTTTTGCAAAATAAGAACTTAATTGGTGTTTATAGTTTTCAAATAAATAAGAAAGAAAAATATAGGAACAACTTCGTCAGGAATGAGTTCCCACCGTTATCCGTGTGAACTATCCCTAAAAGTATTGAGTATCACTTTTATAGAAATTCGATATAATGCATCCGAGTAAATTTAGCTTTAGTACACTCATGCAAAAACTAATTTTTTTGAAAAATTTTTATACAAGTGTTAATCTAAGTGTATCTAACATGTATATCAAATTTTATCAATTTTGAAAATTTACAAATATGTTTTGAGTTTTTAAAATCAGATGCGTTTTCGTAATTCACAAATTACAAAAATCCCACTAATTTTAAAAAATTTTAAATATATCTAAAAATATTCAACATTAGTAAAACTTGACATGCATGTTAAATATACTTAAATTGATAGTTTTACAAAAAAGTTTAAAAAATGAATTAAATACACTCAGGACCACCAAAACTAAGTGCACCTAGGTGCATGCATTAGATCAAATTCCATTTTTATATGCTACATATATAATTTTTATTTAAGATCATACTAATGCCTAATTTGTATAATTTTCACTCTAAATAGTGTAAATTATACTTTAAATAATATATATGATGAAAATTTTAAAATAAAATTAAAATACAAAATTTTAGGAATAATTACCACTGAAGCCACTCCGAACAATAGCTTCAATTCATGAACCGTTTTGGGATGCTTTAATTTAACATTTGAGAATTGAGACGACACCATAAATCTAAAATTTATACAAAATGAATTAACTTTGTGACTAATACACTATCATATAACACTATTGGTCACCAATCTCGCTGTCAATTTTTTTATGTTTAATCTCACCGTTAATTGATCGCCAAAATCATTTCAATTAATGATATTTGTTGCAGTGATCTATTTCTCAGAGGGTAAAACATGTGTTTCAATACATTTATCTATAGTTAGAAATTTTATTTAATTAAAAGGTTTTTTTTGTAAACATTTAGAACTCATATTCTCTTTTGTAAAACGCTAAAATTATTATGTATATTTGAAATAAATAAAATCCAAAAGTTATAGAGTCCCGATTGAATGCAGAGTAATATGTTTAAAATAAGTCCTGAAATTTGTGTGTATATATTTGGAATTAATATAAAGAATAAATTTTTTTTTTTTTGCTGAGGGTTTTTTAAATTTCATGACAGATGAAAAAAAAGAGTAGCTCGTGGTTAAATAAAGAAATCTTATTTCTTAAAAAAAACCTGTTTGTAAATACGGAATATTTGACCCTCAGCAATTATGCAAAGTTGCAATTTCCACTTTGCAAATACCCGGGATCAAACACATGAATCAAACCTTCATGTTCTGATGAGTGATTACTGATGAATGATGATAGAACATGTGTGCCTCGGAGCCTGGAGAAATGGAAGGTCTTAATGGCTCGACCTTACGACAAAGTCGTTGTTCGCCTAAAGCGCCCGGCCACTTCTGTTGTGATTATAATAACAAAAAAATCAATATCGTGGTGGCCCATCTATATATTGCCAGCTGACAATAACCTCTCAGGAACAATTACTCTACTTGGGCGCATATTCCTGGGAATGTGATAGTTTTTGGTGAATTTTGTAGTCGAAAAATGCAATGATGTATTAAATTTTTGAGAAAAATAAAATAAGGTTTTTGATTGGAATAAGAAAAGGAATATATGTAATATCTTAGCCTTCACAAAGGGCTTTAACTTGGGAGAGTATCCTAGGTTTAATCTATTGATAACCAAAAATGGGTAGAGTAAGTTTTTATTTTTATACATATAGGTAGTTCGGAATTAAAAAAATATCCATTTCAATGAAGATAGAGTAAGTTCCAAAGTCTGGGTAGTCAAAATTGACACAAATTACTAATATTTGTTCAATATATATTTTATGAAATATCTTGTATATTGAAAGATATAAATATATTTTTTTATAGAAATTTGTTTAATTTATCTCTTATTTAGTATATTTAATAAATGGATTTTAAAATTATACTATTATTGTTTTCCTGATTATAGGTTTTTAAATAAGATGTGTGTTTAGAAAGTGATAAATCATTAAAATGAAAATTTTTTAGTATAAAATTTTTTAAAATAAAAGAAAATGATGTAATATGATAGTGTTAATGATAAACAAAGAGAATAAAGTTAAAATAGATGATTTAGTTTATGGGTAATTGTGTAAAAGTGATTGAAAAGTAAGGTAATTGTATAAGAAAATATAAAAAAATAATTTAAAAATAAAGTAATTGTGGAAAGTGAAAAGTTTTAGGTTGAAAAATTTTTATGACTAAACAAACACCCCTGAGATTTATTTAAAAATTATAATTTTCAAACATAATAGAAAGATTATTTTAAATAATCGATTTAGAATTGAAATCAAAATAGATTCAACCTTATAAATAGAGTAAGTATGAGGCTGATTTGACCTAAAATAAAGTGAGGCAAGAGTTTTTAAGAATAGAATAATGGTAAAATTAACACCAAACCAGACATATCCAACTCAAGTTACACTACTACCTTTATAATATCTTTTATAGCACTATCTCCATCCCCAAGCTACTTTTAGATTATCTTTTGTAGTGTTATCTTCTTCCCTAGACCATTATAACTTCCTCTTTTAAAGGTATACTTTGTACTTAATTTTTCAAATAGTGAACATTTCCTCTTTTTCATGGGTCCTCTAGTACGAATGCAATCGATCCTTGACGCATCTTACCCTTATCAATATGATAGAATAAATGAATTAATACTTGATAGTTAAGAATATTTTTTTTTTGATGAAAGATAATTAAGAATATTTTAAAAACGAAAGACTGTTATTCAATAAAAAAAATATTTGGTAAGTAGCATTTTCTTTCCTCTTTTCCATCTTTGAAATTATAACTTGATGCTGCATGTGTAAACGATATTCTTTTCGAGTCATTTACACTCGTGCCTTTAGCCTGTAAAACAAAATTTATTGTAAACGAGCCCTTATAGTCAAAACTATTTGAATTGCGGTCACATACCTTCGACACATCCAACCACCCATCATGTCCTTGATGTACTTATGAAATATTTGTTTTTGTCAGGGAAGGGTAGGCAAATATCTCTACTCAACTTTAAACTCCAAGCCCTGTATCCCACACATCCTTAACTCACTAGGTGAAGTACTTAAGAAATATCTTTAAAGGCGTCTTAATTGATCAGCCGTCATTCCCTATTCAAGCTTGCTAACCAACGAAAGTGATTAGCATCGATTCGATAGAGTTCAGCAAGTCCTAATTTGGACACCGTAATATTACCCCTACATATATAGCTTATACTTCTATGAAATCCTTCGATGGAAATGTTTAATCCTCCTCACTCATTATATTTAGAGACGTTTATTTAAATAGAAATCAAAATTTATCCAAATTAATGTACGAATGATTTTACAAAATATTATAATATTTTAATATATCTATGAATGAATTTAAGTATTTTTTTTATCATTTACATATAATTATGTATTTAAAGACATACGACTTACCTGAGAGTTTTTTGTTCATATGAAAAATATTATATTAGATTATTACTCATGTACGTATCTTGGTTTTTACTGATCATTTTCTAAGAGTGCAACTGTGCTTGATGAAGATGGCATCGTGGCCAAATTAAGTGTGCACCACCAGACTCCGCCCGTGGACTGTGGACGCCGGTATCTATGGATCTTCGCTATCACTGTCATTGTCTCTTGTCTTTATCTCCATCTCTATCTAAACCGATTGAGTAATAGAAGCGCATGATAATTAATCAGATATATACGAGGGTGGCTGGCTGAATGACATATGGAGGTAGCCACATGCACGCTCCTGACCCCATCACTCACCCCGCGCTATTATATTATATTATATTATGTTATGTTATGTTAAAAAAGATTGTGGATGAGACGGAATCCTCGGATAGACTATATATGTATATTTTGATAGACGGAATCCCATGAAGTATGAATCTATGCACTCTTTTGCTTTTTAAATTTAGAATTTTCTTTTGTTAAGATCTGAACCATCTATAAGATTGATCTACGTATATTTGCTTATTATTCCAAAAATACATACAATATAATTGCTTTACATTGTATATTTAATTTTTATTTTAATAGTTATACATTCACTTCAAAAGGTGTTCGAATTGCTAAACGTATAAGTTTTCAATGGGACTCATTTGAACATCATAAATAAATACCGATTAAAAAATATAATAAAGGGTTTAGATTCAAAAAAATAAAAAAGGAGGGTTGCGTTAGATCCGATCAGCCATCCGATCCCATATTTGAAGCCAAAAGGATCGCATATATATCGTTTGCAGCTGTTTGTGGTAAGTGGGCGGGCGTGATTTCCATACGCCTGTCCATCTGATTCCGGAGTGTCGGCGTGATTAGATAGCTTGTTAGTGGCTAGTGGCAAGTTGGCTAGTTGGGTAGCTCTGCCAATCCGCGAATTTCCAGTGGAATATTATTGAATACTCTTGAGGTACCAATACTATTGTTGCGTAATAGGCTGGATATTTAATTAGTGTGTGAGAAAGCTTTTTCTTCTGAGCTGATTTTAAAGGTTAAGAAGTCACGTAAGTAAGCACCCAACATTAAACCATTCTATCCCCAAGAAAACAGATTAAGGGTTTGTTGTGTATTCATATCCATCCATTCCCACACTCCGAGAATAAGCCCTTGCGTACTCGAACATGGATCTGCTCTGACATTGTATTATCAAGATATGCATTATCTAGTCAGGAAGAGGGAGGTATGGGGTGGGGTGAACCTACCTGTGCTGTTAAAAATCTATGTCAGGACAACCCTATTTGGATTGAATGAAGGAGTGCATTCTTTTCCGCTCGTTTTCATCCGCTACTGATAGAAGAAAAGAGTGGTTTTTCAGTAAGGCACCTACGATTTATTATAAAAAGATTAAAATGCTTTATTAGCGCATCTCATATGTACAACTTTATATCTAATGTTCACGTATAAATGGATGAGGGTACATTTTATAATATTTCAGGACGTAATATACCTACCGTAGGGGTGCAACTTGGGTCGGGTACCCATGGGTCGACCCGCTGGGTACTCTAAATTGGGTAGGTTCGGTTCCGCGGGTAAAATACTCGGTCAATTTCGGGTAGGGGTCTGTTCCGGTTCTGGGTACCCGGAACTAACCCGGATTTCATATTATATTATATATATATATATTTATAATACCTAACCTAAATCCCTAAATCCCTAATTTCTTTTCTTCCCTATCCCTATTATGTATTGGTGTTGTATCAGTTTTTCAAACAATTTTTTATTAGATTGGACAGACTTAAGATTATTGAAAGTAGTATATTCTAATGAGATAATAATTCTTGTGCTATTTGATTCTTCTTTAACAAATTTCATTGTGTATACATTGCACTTTTTTAACATATTCATGTTTTAGTATGTATAAATTGAATTTTTTTTACACAGGTTGAAGTTGCAAATAAATCGTGTTCTAGGAACCAATTTTGGAACCGAACCGGAACCGACCCGCTCTTGAGAAAATTGGGTAGGGTACGCTCCGGACCGACCCTGTCTAAAATAGAGTAGGGTAGAGATTTTTCCAAAACGGGTAAGGGTAGGTTCCACCCGTACTCGGACCTACCCGACCCAAGTTGCACTCGTAACCTACCGGGTCTATTCTGCAAATATCTAAACTATACGTTTAATTTACCATTAGACAAAGTTATAAAAAGACCTACTTCCCGAAATGAGGGTCAAGGGAGGTACATAATGCCACAATCAATATCATCATCATTTATAGGCAGAACAAGACTTGAAGTAGAATAAATATGATAATTGTTTCGATGCAGCACAATTGCACTAGAACAGCAGTATATTTGCTCAAAAATGAGCCTTACACATATTAGAATACAATAAAATTTTATACAATCATTTATCTATATATAAATTTTATAGAAAATGGTTTGCATGTTGAAAAAATTACTTTAAAGTTGTTATTTATATCAAAATATTTTATTACGTTGAATTTGTACCATTTTCAGATGAGGTCCATACACATATTCTATTGAGATGAAAATTGATATGAGAATAGAATACATAATGATAAATACAATGATGAAGTAGATTATAATTTTATGATCATATAGGGCCGATTTTAGCGCAATTGCACCACAACACTAGAATATCTCTCTGTGTGTGAGAGAGAGAAAGAGAGTTCTGCTTTTATGTAACCGGATTATATAGAAGCGGACCCATGTAACCCCTTTAAAATTTAAAATTTTAATTTTTGATAGAAAATCTAAGCCATTTATCGCATTTAATATAATTTGTTTATTTAAGAGATCAAATTTCATCCTAATCAATTATGTTTATGAGTCGCATTTGTTAGAAAATATATATTCATATATAAATTACGAAAAATGCTAAAATATTAATTTTAAAATAGTATTTTTGACATCTAAACCATCTAAAATATCATTTTTATATAAATAAATAATTCTATAAAATATTGTTACATTTTAATACATATATAAATAGTTCTAAACGTTTTTATAATTTACATATGAATATATATTTTTAGATGAATGTATCCCATAAACACACTTGATTAGGATGAAACTTGGTCTCTTAGATAATAAACGATGCTAAATACAATGAACGGATTGCATTTTACATTAAGGATCAAAATCATAGATTTTGAAAGGATTACATGGGTCCGCTTCTATGTACCATGTGTTTTTGTGTGTGCGTATGTGTGTGTGTATATATATATATATTCGAGTGCAATCAAATTGAAACATAATTATGGTGCATTTTGCTGCACAATGGGGCCCGCTTGATCATAAAATTAATATCTATCCCACCAAAACATATAGAATTATTTACTTTAATAGCATGTTAATTTTCATCTGAATCGAATATGTGTTTAGGTCATATCTTAAAATAATGCAAAATCAACATAATAATCTAGTTTGATATAAATATTAATTTTAAAGTTTCAATGTCTAAACTATCTAAAATATAATTTTTATATAGATAAATAATTATATATAAAGGAGTATGATTACATACACCATAATATATTTTAAGCTAAAATACATTATTCATTTATTTTATTTTTACTTTTATTTGATTTTTCATCAAATATTTCTAATTGTATTCAATCAATATATCACGTTTTGCTATTTTATAATACTTTTACATATTTATTTTTGTTTTTTAAAAATAACTTTTTTAAGGGTGAAAAATGACTTAAATGCCCTTGAAATTGATGATTTTTAAAAATTTAAAATGAATATGTAAAAGTATCGTAAAATGGTAAAACTTGATATATAGATTAAATACAATTAGGAAAACATATTTTCAAGTGTAGTCTGTATACACCATAATTATGATATATTCCATTACAAAACGAACTCTAAGCCTAATAGAATGCTATAATACCTTATACGATCATTTATCTATATAAAAATTATACTTTAGATGATTTAGATATTGAAATAATAACTTTAAAATTGATACTTACATTAAAATATTTTATTATAATGATTTTGTACTATTTTAAAATGCGTCTTATACACATGTTGGATTTGGATGAAAATTAATATTATATTAAAGTAAATTATTTTAAACAAGATGAATGAAATATGTATTAATTTCATGATTAAGTGGGGCTCATTTTACAGTCAATCCAAATGAACTTAAATATTATATATATATATATACACACACACAAATATATATAGAAAATAAGATATAGTACCAATGAATTGCACCATATTTATGGTGCAATTTGTTGCAAAATAGACTCTACGTATATTAAAATATATTAATACATTATACAATCAATTATCCATGTAAAAAATCATATTGTAGACAATTTCGATGTTAAAAGTATCACTTTAAACTTGATATTTACATTAAATTAATTTTGTACCATTAAAAGATAAGGCCCCTGTACATGTTTGAATTGGATGAAAATTTTGTTTAGTTTAAATAAAAATTGGTATGCTCTCAGAGTAAATCATTCTAATTACAATTAGTGGGGTAGAATGCCTGTTCATGATTAAGTGGGCCTTGCAATGCATAAACTATATGCTGCTATCAGATGCACGGGATAAGTTTCCTATATATATATATGTGTGTGTGTGTATGTATGAAGCTTGATTGTACACATTATGATGTAGTTTAGGCTAAAATACAATATTAATTTTTTTATCTTTATTTAATTTTTCTTTATAGATATTATTTTTCTAAGTGTGTTTATTCAATATATCAAGTTTTATCATTTTAAAATACTACTACATATTTATTTTTATTTATAAAAAATCATCAACTTCAGGGGCATTTAAGTCATTTTTCACCCTTTAAAAAACTTAATTTTTAAAAAGCAAAAATAAATATGTAAAAGCATTGCAAAATAATAAAATTTGATATATAGATTGAATATATAAAAAAAACATGTTTACAAAGAAAATAAAAAAATACAATCATTTGTGAAAATAAAACCTAAAATACATACTGATGTTTGTAGTCGAGCTCGTGTGCGTGTGTATACATATATATTTGCGTGTGAGCTTGTGAAGCAGCAGCTGAAGTGAAAATCAGACATCGGGTCAAATCCAAGCCATCGCGGTCGATGAGCTGGGGTTATAATAATTCGCAAAATTGTGGCTGAGCAGGTTGGTTGGCACTCTTTGATGTCTGGAGCAGCAGCGCAAGCGCGTTGACTTCTAAATGGCAAAAGTCAATGCGGACAAATTGACCCCTGAAAATGAAAGCCTAAGCTAGTGGCGCAGCCCCACTCGACAAAAGCTACTTACATGCATCATGCTTGTCAGCATGTGACAATATCATGCATCACCAAATCTTAATTGCAACAATTATGATAATATTATTTCTTTTTCGCAACCGTATAATCCTAAAAATAAAACATATTTATTTACATCAAAGGATTGATTAATACTAAATCAAACTATAATATTGTTTTAAAATTTTAATAAAACGAAATTAGCTCAAGATCAAAATCATTATACTTGTGTAGAATTCCTGGTGGGCCTTATTCCAAAGGTTAGCCTCTGGATTTTTCCTGGGTTGGGCCAGACTTTGACTGGGCCTACAACTGGCATCTAAAAGTTTTTGGAATTATTGTTGTTGTTATCATCATCATCAACGTTTTTTCTTCTTTCTTGCATGATTTATTTGTAAAGTATTAATTATTTAATTTAAAAATTAATAAACTGAATTCTAAATTTTATGTCATTTAATTATACATTAATTAGATCAAGGGAGTGTTTGAGAAACAAAGAAATTTTTATAACTAAAATTTTTTAATATCGCTGGCACAACCTCGTCTCTACTTTGACCTTGAGCAGCCATGCTCGGCCCCTTAAAAACTTTTTAATATCTACAACTACTTTATTTTAATTATTTTTTACATTTGCCCATTACTTCTCATCATTATTCCTATTACATCACGTCATATTTTTCTATACTTTTCTATTTCCTAAACACACCCCAGACATGTATGCAAATGAAAGGGAGAATCATTGATGGGCCTTTAATTTATGCATGGATTGAATTCATATTTGGTTTCAACTCAACTTGGCATCGAGTCAATTGCTAAAGAAAACTTAATTCAAATTCCAAACCATTCATATTATAACAAAAAAAAATTCACAATTTCTAGTAGTCAATGTCTTTAATCCACTTTTTCTAATTAGTTTGAAAATTCCGTCATGACATTTTCATGCCTTCATCACTTAATCACAGTTGTCCAGTGAAAATGTTGTATATTTTCTTTCAAAAATTTTGGATTCATGACTTGGGATGGGCTAAAAATGAGAAATGTAAAAATATTATTGTGTGTTGGTAAAGGAGAAAGCTGTATAAAAAAAATGAAACAATGAAACAAGTATTTTTTTTTTTTTTTGGAAAATGAGATAAATGTTTTTGGGAAATGAACATTTTCTTCAAATACTTATCTCATCCAAGTTGTGAACTAGCTGAATAGAATTGAAATCTAATTTAGATAAGTATGATTGTTCATTGAAAATGACATAGCACTAAGGCACTTAGTACGGGCAAAATTCTAAGATCTTCTTCATGATGACGATCACTTTTCGTTTTCGCGAGTGGGGTGACCAACATAAATGTACCACCACCTTGAAAGCTCTTGGCCAACTTCTGTTGTTCACATGTTAATTATCATTCCTCTTGTGTCACCAAATTAAGGGCACGTAGCTTCACAAGTTATTGCTATTTCAGAGCCAACACACGAGCATCGTCATCATATATTCTTCGAATCCAATGTATCTACTGAAATTCACACCTGCATCCAACCCACTGTGTATATCTAGCCATCATCTCAAGTTGGATTCTAACGAGAATTTAAGAAAAAAAGAAAGTTGGATTATAGCGCACACCCGGGTCAATCCATCCATAAGTACTCCACCAGTGAAAATTTTTATCCAAATGATTTCTAAATTTTTAATCCAAATTTATATGGCATCTCTTTTCAGCCAATTCCACAATATGCAATCAAATTTGTGACATGTGCATTTAAACACAATTTAATGATAGGTTTGGAACACACTCGTCAGCCAGTTGAATATAACTTTTTGTAGAAAAGTAATTTCTTTCTAGAATAATTCATCTTATATTCATAATAATTGCACATAATTTTTCATATACCCACAACATTTCATGAATTTCTTTTGTAATCATAACATTTCACCCTAAATTTCTTTCATAGCCACGCCGTTAAAACCATTGTTATCTTTCATATTAAAAAGAAGATTTTACCCTTTTAAATTTTTCATAATTAAAATAAATTAACCTTAATATGACTTTTAAGTTATTTAATATCTTGTATTAATAATTTACTATCATTAATTTAGTTATGTTAAGGTTAAATTATCTTAAATAAAATTTTTTAAAAGGGAAAAATCGTCTTTTAAATGGGATATGTAACGGTGGTTTTAACAACAAGGGTATAGGAGGAATTTAAAATGAAATGTTATGGGTATAGAAGGAATTTATTAAATGTTGTGGGCATATAAGAAATTACGTGAAATTGTTATGGGTATAAGAGGAATTAACTCTTTTTTATTTCTCTTAATAGCACTTTTCAAAATTGTTCTGCGCTTGAGATTCCATGCATACCAACAGATTTTGATGAAGCACTTAAAAATAGTGCTTCCGAGCAAAAAGACTATACCGCCAAACAGAGCCTAAAACTGCATATTTATCCAATAATGTAGTATTGTATTGAGAAAATTTTTGGCAAATTACATTATAAAATAGTAAAAAATGAATATTTTAACCGGTTAAATAATTAGCTTGAATTGATTAGCTTTGTGGCTTACCAAAAGTTACGATGGTATGGTAACTATATACATCAAGGGTTGAGTAATTTGGATATTTTAAGGCTATGCCTATATTCATGCGCCTTCTAATTTTTGTATAAATGATAAGTTTTACCCATAAATATTAATTTGCATAAAATTTTTCTAAAAATTTATAGCCTAGGGTGATTAAGCAAAATTAATAGTTTTGGATAAAGGTTATAAAAATTACAAAATATGAAGGCATAAATGTAAATAAGTGTATTTTTTTTTTTAGAAAATTGAACCTAGTGCAGCCAAGGAAAAAAAATCGCAGCCCCACTGAAATTCATGTTAGAAATGGTGGGGTTTTATATTTGGTCCACACTCAAACCCTCTGTTGCTCAGATCTTTTTCGGAAAATTCTTTTTATATCAGCAATATTTATCCTTAATTTCTCCTAATATATTTATAATGTTTCATAAATTTCTCTTTTACTTATAAAGTTTTACCTTAAATTTCTCATATACTTACACTGCTAGAACTATAATTATCTACCCAATGAAAAAATTAATTTTTCTATCTAACTTTCAATAATTGAAACAATTCAGCCTTTATTTGCAAACACTAACCCTAAACCTATCTTTTTTTAATATAAAAACCCTAAACCTATCTAAATTCATTTTTCAAGTAGCAAGGAGTTTTGGGCACCCAATTTTTTCAGACAACAATAATCTTAGTAAATAGATGAAATTTGGATGTGCAAAATAGTTTTGGATTGGGTAGTATTAGTAATTTTGACCTGCGTGAATATGAAAGAAATTTATAAAATATTATTAGCATATCAAAAATTTGGGGTGAATTAGAAATTTTAACATCTCTTCCTGCATCATTAGTGCAGTATTCAATGCGCTAATGCGCTTACGGAAAGAGAATATCTCCTATCATGAATCCTACTAATTGATTAATATCTGTCTTGCAATAATCCACAAGATTCTCAGAAATCTTTGACGCAACTCCCGTTCTAGGCCTTTTAGAAAGCTCATGTTTGCGCATGGGCTGATGGGCCATATGAGTTCTTCCCGGCCTAATCAATGTGTTCGTGCCTCCCTTTTATTTTTTATTTTTAAGGTTTTGCATAGATATATTTGACGAAGCAAGATCTTCCCCATATGAATTTTGCACATTATATTTCGTTGAATTTTTAATTTCCTAAATAAAAGATTTTTCAATTTTGAAATTTAAAGATGTTGAATAAAATAAAACGCGTAGAATTTTCATATGAAGAAAGATCTTGCTTGGGCCATCGATGGTTGGAAAAAAAAATTCAAATTTGAGAAAAGGAAAAATATTACATCAAATAAATATGCAAGTATTAAAGCATGACCTATTAAATTATGCGAGGTTTTCAATGATTATTTAAACTTACCTCTTTTAGTTGCCTGATCATCTAATGCGCGTGATATGACAAAAAATATGTATTTCCATCGACTTCTGAGTTCTCACGTATGCGCAAACGCTGGTTATAAATTTATAATGCTAATCCGCATTTGGGTAGCATGGGATCAGCGTGTAACTACATTAAAACCCAAATGCAGCCCATAGCAAGAAAGCGTCTAATGGGCTGGGAGGAATTATTTGGTACTTCCTGGGTAAGCACACAAGGCTCAGGAAGCCCTGATTCTAGTCCGTAGATCAACTGTCCCAAGAAAAGAAATGGAGCATCAAAGTAGGGGTGGGAACTGGGGCGGGTAGACCCGGGACCCGGCTTTGACCCAACTTTTTTTGGCCGGGTAAAACCAATATATTTTTTATTCAGTATAGATATGAGTCAGAAATTTTAACCTGAATTCAAAAATATGATTGGGTAGGTCGACCATGTTCCGACCTGAACAGTCCAACCTGCCTCGCATATATTAATTTATTAAAAATTATAAGCCTATACTTAAATATTATTTTTTTTTCAAAATTCTCACTTTTTTATAATCAACTCTATCAACAAAGAGAATCAATTTATTCATAAAGTAATATAAGAATCAATAAAAAAATTGTACACATATAACCCTTGTGTGTAATTGTATATTAACCTATTTTAATAAATTTATACTATATTTTCAAATGTTTCGTTTTCTTAATTTTTATGTTTTTAATAATTAGTGAAATATTGAAGCATATAATTTTTAAATTTAGTATAAACGTAACTTATGTTTGATAGGTATATAAATTCTTAAAATTATCTTATTTGACCCATATTATTGACCCGGCCCGCTATCCCGAAGTCGGTCGGATACTAACTCGAAGTTTGTCCCAGAACCTATTAAAAAAGAAGTGAGGATTAAACCAAAATTATCCCGACCCAGTATAAAAAGATGATCAAATTCAATTTTTAAAAAGTAAAGTCAGAATTGGTTAAACCTTGACCTAGTATGACCCGCCCCAATTCCCACCCCTACATCCAAGTAACATTATTAATCCTGACTATTGGATTGATTATAATTAATTGTATCCATATTATTCACCGTGCATATTCATCATATTCTTCAACTAATTTACAATCATTGCAAAAAAATATTTTTAACATGTTTTGTGACCCTACCAAAATCTCACGTCAGAAGTAGAATAGAAGAGTGGCTGGGTTATATATTTTTCATTGACTTTTTGTTAAAATTAAATGCTTTAGGGATAGAAAGGTAGCTTAAAGGAGCAAAATAATGTAGACTTTTGTAATAAATAAGTTTTAACAGTCTTATGGTATAAATGTGTGAATTATGTATAAACAATTATACTATAGGCTTGTGTACAAAAAATATGCTTTAGCAGCGCCCGGATCATTAAAGATTCAAAGTATAGCCTCCATTGTGGCCCATCTATAATGATCAAAACTACAATCCAACGCCATATATATGTTTTAGTTTCATATGTTGTAATTCCAAAAACCATTTCAATCAAAGAATTTTAGTAGGTCATACTTGCTTTAAAATATATATATATATGTTTAAATTAAGAAAAGAACTTAGATCAAATCATGTATGCATTAAAATTTAATAATATTTTATAAAATTATTTAGAAAAGAACTTAGATCAAATCATGTATGCATTACAATTTAATAATACTTTATAAAATTATTTATCTTCATAAATAAGATCAAACCATGTATCCCTTTATTTTTAAGATTTTGATCTTTATGAAAAATTCAATCTATTTATTGTATTTAACATGATTTGTTTATCTAGGAGCTCAAGTTTCACTTGATTAAGTATGTTTATGGGCAACATTTGCTTAAAATGTATATATTTATATATAAATTATGAAAAATACTTAGATTCATTTACTTTATAGAATCATATATCCGAGTAAAAATGATATTTTAACAATTTAGATATTGAAAATATGATTTTAAAATTGATATTTAATATGAAACTATTTTATTATATTGATTTTAAATAGAGCTTACGCACATTAATATTAAACAAATAAAATGGTTTTCAAAATACTATAAATGATGCTAAATACAATAGATAAAATAAATTTTTATCAACCATCAAAATATTAAAATTGGAGAGAGTTACATTAAAAAGGGTTTTATGGAAGTGAGACTGTTATTTTAATAGACGGTTTAGATGTTGAATGTAAAGCTTTGAAATTGAAATCAAATTATTGTGTTATTTTAATTTTATATATTTTCAACATCCAATCCAAAATATTTTTTGTCATATGGAGATTATTGTTCCCTTCTGGACTCGAAGCGAGTTCATAAGATTTTTTTTTTATTTGGATGAAAATTAAGTTAAACAAGTTGTTCTAAAAGGGATTGATTGATTGGATATGTATTTATCTCCAATTAAAACCCAAAGCTAGTGTTTCACTGTAAAATCTTCAATACTCTAGCCACCATTAAAGTATTTCCTTTTTACAATAAACCATCGTTTTTTGTAATTTTGCAATTATTCCTGATAACTATAAGTTTTGCAGATGTTCTCATTTAAAATTTCCGTTCATATTTTACGTTCTTTTCAAAACAACCATACCTCTGGCTCTACAATCCATGGCCACCCCTTACCCATTAATAATCGGGACAAATTTGTTTGCTAGAAAGTGCAAATACTTGAAGTAGAAATTTTCCTTAAGTTAAAAGAAAAAAAAAATATCTTTATTTTAATTTTTTATAAACATATTTTTCTAAGTGTATTTGATTCATGTAATAAGTTTTACCAATTTATAATTTTTTTATTTTTATTTTTAAAATTAAGTTTTAAGGGTGAAATTGACTAAAATACCCATGAAATTAATGATTGTCAAAATAAAAAATAAATATGTAAAATTATTATAAAATACTAAAATTCGATATGTATATATATAGGTTAGACGAGAATGCTTTCGTGAAACTCCTCTTCTATGTAAAGTATAAATTCTTTCCATTTTTAGTATCTTGATTATTGACAGAAAATATATTTTATCTATTGCATTTAATATTATTTATATTATCATAAAAATTATTTTATTTATTTAGTACCACTATATATAACCCTAATGCAATAATATAATTCAATACTAAATATCAATTTTTAAGTATTTTTTCAATATCTAAATCATATAAAATACGTTATTACTTGGATAAATGATTCAATAAAATAATATTATATTTTAATATGTGTATACATTAATAGATGTAAGTGTTTTTTTTAATTTACACATAAATATACCTATTTTTGAGCAAATGTGGCTTATATACACATTTAATTTGGATGAAACTTGGTTCCCTAATTAAACAAATCATATTAAATATAATCTATAGATTGAATTTTACATCAATTATCAATGTCGAAAAGCTTAAAGCGGCTACCAACTGGGCATACGTTGCAGATGCAAGTAACTCTTAAGCAAATGCTTGTTAACTCCATCATGGTGAGAGTTCCACTTTGTGGCGGGAATTTATTATCTCTTGCGTAAATAGGTAGAAGCATACCCCTAGGTTAAATACACTTACTAAATATGTTTATGAAAAAAACTAAAAATCAAAAAATAAATATCGTATGGGGAGCATATATAAAACTAATCGTATACAATCCAGCCTATGGAATGCTAATTACTTTTGTTAAGAAGCGAATATAGATGATATAGTAATGGCCATTTTGATTGAATAGTTAAATAAAAAATTAAGATAAATTCTACATATACTAATTAATTTTACTTATAACTACGAACTTTTAAAATTTCAAACATATTTAGGTATTTTTCTAAAATTCCATTCATACTGTCGCCCTCCGTGAAATGATAATATGTCTAAAGCTAATTATAATTCAAAGCTAAAAACCCCACATTCAAATAATGTTTGAGTACTTTTGCAACTATAGAATCATAATTTTATAATTATAGAAGAGACTTAATTCAATACACCCATATGCATTAAAATTTTATTCAAAATCCACTTTTTAAAAAAATTTAGAATTTTTATAAAATTATTAATCTAAATATATTTAAATATATTATATTTTTACTATTTTGGAGGTATATTTTTTTTTTTAAAAAAAGATGGATTTAGTCAGTTTTACCAATTTTGAAAATGCATATATATATATATATTATATATTAAAAAAGACAGATTCTAGTCATTTTAAATGATTCTATCCATATACGTTACCATTTTAAGTTAATAATATGTCGGGTTGCATTTTATTGGAATTCAGAGAAGAAGAGAATGAGTCAATTCATTACGCTTGACTTTTTTGTTTTGAGAGTGAAGTCGCTCTTGTCAACTAGCACCCCAATAGCATTCCTTCAAAATTCGACCAGTGAAATCAATCGTCGTTGCAGCCCCTCGACGACGGATTGGATTGGTTGGGCTTTAGAGATGAATTCAATGGATGTTGGCAACTTGGTGGGGAGGATGGCGATCGGGCTAGATGAATCCGATAGAGTGTGACAGGTTGGGCAACGAAGAGAGAAAGGGGTTGTTGATTTGAGGATGAAATGACGGTCTAGTTGCTGATTCGTGGTGGGCGCAATGGGTTTTCTGTTCCTACTACCTGCCATTGCAGCGGTTGGTTGTTCCTAATCAGGATACGGGTCAGGAGATGCTGGCGCCAATTTTGTGATCAATCGATCGTCTATCTTCTTAGATCCAGCAGCTGCCAATCCATCTATCTGGCCCCAAAAAATCTAGACCGTCTACCTCCTTGGCGCCATCCTCCTCACAAATCCATCAATTCAGTCCTAAAAAATCGGCAGCCCCTTTATGACAGCCAGCCGTGAATCCGACGCCACGAACCTCCATATGCCATCAGCCATGGAAATTGCAACTCCTCCGATCTGTTCTCCTTCATCTAATTCCAGCAGCAAACAACTTCTGTTGCTTCGTTAACTTCGGGTAAAAATCCATCGTCCTTGCAAAAATCATTCCACAGATAATGGTGACGTTTGGTTCCATTGGAGGATCCGGCAGCTTCTTCCATCAAGTTCCAGTGGAAAAAATGGGCAAGGTGATGCAGCAAATCTACGAAACCCATTGTCGGCCAAACCCATCAATTTCCAGTGGCAGAAATTGGCAAGGTGATGCACAAATTCAAGGAACCCACCACTGCCATTTTCTCTTATCCAGATCAGATGGATTCCCATTCACGATTTGTGCTAGTGAAATCAAAACCCATTGCCGGCAGGTCGAATGTGCGGCGGTATTTCTGCCTCGTCGTTCTTCTTCTTATGGTCTTCCCGGATTTGGCGCTCAGATCTACCATGTCTGGTCTCCATCTCAATAGCGGCCACCCCCACCAAAATCCATCTCCTTTGCTGTCGGTGGGCTACGTGTTCCTAACGAAAACCCATCTCGTCGCCGACTAAGGCAAGTACCGGCGAAATTAAGAACCCATTTCACTGCCGGTTGCTTCGAAGAAGAAGAAGAAGGGTGTTGCTGGTCATCTTTTCAGTGCCGTTAGCCCATGGATCATGAAAACTGTGGTTGCTGGTCTCTTTTCACTGCCAGCGATTTGGCTACGGATTATGGATTTATGGGTGAGCATTTATGTCATCTTATACATGGCCAACAGTCCAACGGATTCTTTTACACTATGGGTGAGTATGAACTTGATAAGCAGACGTTTAGAAGGCGTAATACTTTATACAGAGAAAGGCACGATTCAGTATACTTATATTGGCGGTTATTATATATATATATATATATATATATATTAATATTTTATACAGTTATTTACAAGGCCCACTTCTATGTAATCAGAAGCCTTTTGATACAGCTTCTTTAAGTTTTAAGTTTTCTATGCTTTATCGAAAATTCAGTCTATATGTTATATTTAACATCAATTGTTCATATAAGAGACCAAATTTCATCAAAACAAAATATGTGCATGGCGATATTTGCTCAAAATAAGAATATTCATCCATAAATTAAGAAAATTACTTAAATACATTCTTTTATTTTATATAGAGAAAGAAGAGGGAACCTCTATCCTTCCACTCTCGGGTTAATAAGGTGCAAGAGGGTGAGGGAATGGAGGGGTCCATGTATTTCATCGACAAAAAATTATCTATATAAAGTTTTTCCAAAATGATGTTAGGTGTATTACCCCACCACACATGATCCTGTCTAGAATTATATGTCATAAAATTAGTCAAGGTATGTGCTATCATGTTACCTTGCCTTGGTACACAATGGTAAGAAAAAAGAGAATCAAAAGTAGTAAAAAAATGATCTCTTTTAAAATAGTCCCGACTCAAGATGAGATATGTTTATCACTTTTCGAAAAAAATCAACTAGGATAAGAGAATTTGATTCCATTTGGATTTGCATAAGATTTGCTTCCATAGCCCATTTAACACTCAACAAAATAGTGGTGGCTTCTATCATTAGTGGATCAAAGAGACCTTAGATAACTCAACCCTTGTATTATAATGTAATAATATTTTATAGAATTATTTAGTTATACAAAAATAATATTTTAGATGGTTTAAATATTAAAAATACAATGTCAAATTGATATGATATTAAAATATTTTATTATATTTATTTTACACATTTGAAGGTGGAACCCATATATAAGATGATTTGACAAGTGAAAAGTATTTTCAAAGTACTATAAATGATGTTAAATACAATAAATAGTATAGATTTTCAATCCAGCATCAAAATATTCAAAACGTAATGGATTATTCAAAGAAGAGTTTCCTAGAAGAATTTTCAATTATTCATTCTTAACATGATAGTTTATATGTTGAAAAACAATTATAAATTATTATTTATATTAAACTTTTTATTATGTTGATTTTGTACCATTTCTAAATGAGAACCATACGCATATTTAATTTAGATAAAAATTGGTATACTAATAAAATAAATAATTCTAAATAAGATGATTGGAATAAGTTATATTTTATGATCATGCGAGGCTCATATTAAGCCAATAACTTATGGCATATTTGCATATAGTGGATCATGTCTTATATATATATATATATATGAGAGCTGTTCCGGTGCAGCGTCACTGCACCGGAACAGCGGTGCAGTTGCCTAAAAATGGGCCTCACATGATTATGAAATCATGATCTACTCCACCTATTGTATTTAGAATAATGTATTCTATTAACATACCAATTTTCATCCCAATCAGATATGTATATGGGCCCCATCTGAAAATGGTATAAATCCAACGTAATAAAATAGTTCGATCTAAATAACAACTTTAAAGTATGTGATTGGGATGAAAATTGGTATGGTAATAAAATACATTATTATAAATACAATGGGTGAAGTAGATTATGATTTCATGATCATGTGAGGCCCATTTTAGCGGTGCTGCACGGGAATTTCCGGTGCAGCACCGCTGCACCTGAATATTCCGCTATATATATATATATATGATATTATATAGTTAACTTCACTGTAAGTTATGATGCATGTCGTTCAAAATGAGCCTTTTTTATAACCAAAATAAGCCTTATATGTACTTAAATATATCAATCTTTTATACAATTATTTATTCATATATAAATTATGTCTTAAATAATGTATATATTGAAAAATAAATTTAAAATTGTTATTTTCATTAAATCATTTTATTTAATTAATTTTGTACTATTTTTTGATGGGGCAGATACCCTTATTCAATTTGGATAAAAATTAATATGTTAATAAAATAAGTAATTCTAAATAGAACGGGTTAAGTAAATTACAATTTTATAAATATGTTGGGCCCATTTTAAGTCAACTTCATCTTCAGTTTACAGTGAGGTTGTGTGTAGCATTGCCTAAAACTCTCTCCAACATAGAGGTGCAACTCAGTACCGGGTCGGTCTGAACTCGCTCGACTTGACGCGGTATTAAAACCAAAAATGAATTTTATTTTTTTTATTTTTTCCAACATAGACCCGATTTCAACTCAACCCATAGAAATCCGAAACCAAAATTGGGTTCACACCAATCCGGTGCCGAAACCCAACCCAGTCCGAACCCAGTGTAATTTATATAATTTTTTCTTAACTTACGCATATTTTTTTTGTAATATTAATATATATGTAGCCAGTGTATTAGTAGATTAGAATGTTGAACCATTATTTTTAGTGTATTTATATTTAGTTGCTTTGAATAACTGTTATGTGAGTTATGTTTGAATTTGGGTTGACATGATAAATCTATTTCATATTATACTTTCTGTTAGTATGAGAAATCTGTTAGTTTGAATTTTAAATTGTAGTATAAATTTGATTCATATTTTAAGTTTATTGGTATGACAAGTGGTCAATTTCTATTTTAGCAATTTGTATGATAAATATTCTGTTTGAATTCAATTTCAACAATTTGTATGATAATGTTTAGTTTCAACTACAATAATTAGTATAATATGTTTATTTTCTATTTACTACATTTGAGTCATTTAATTAGCTATTAAATAAAAATGACCAACTAGTCATAAACTAACTAATTTGTCATTTATTTGTGTCTATAGGGTGCTGAAAAATTGCTTGCAGAGTTCATTCAAAGAATATTGCAGAATTTAGCATGTTG
This sequence comes from Annona squamosa, assembly GCA_035584095.1. Lineage (NCBI taxonomy): Eukaryota > Viridiplantae > Streptophyta > Magnoliopsida > Magnoliales > Annonaceae > Annona > Annona squamosa. The sequence continues at coordinate 39,930,661 of JAXCLR010000063.1, read as the reverse complement.
TTGTAGTATTTTTTGAAAGGATATTACAGAATTCAGCGCGAGGCTTGACTTCATAAACATAGGTATGTATATTCCAATAATTTTTTTTTAGATTACAATTAAATTTGGAAAAACAAAGTGTATTAGTAAACCGAATTCTAAATCGAATCCAAACCAAAACCAATGCGAATTCGGTCCGAACCCGAATTAAATTTTTAAAGTTTGAGTTTGAGTTTACTCCAACTCGGTTGGCTGAGGGTTTGGATTTGGATTTACTCCAACTCGGTTGATTTAAGGTTTGGATTCACTCCAACATGGTATAACCCGACCGGGGTTGCACCCCCACTGCAGCAGTAAAATTTTTTCAAAGCGGGGTTGTCTGTGCAAAACTTGTCATTCACCCCTACAATAACGCCTTTCGACAGTAAAGGCTCCCGCCCCTCTAATGAGACACACACGGTTTTGTCGCTAGTTGCATGCTTGCCCACACCTATTTCTATTTCCAGCCGTTGTATCCGCAGCATTAATTAAGCAAGCACTTGGTAAATTTGAATCCCAGCTGCCGAGGTGGAATTAATGCAGGCTGCGTATTCATGAGCACACCCTCCGACAGTCGCGCCAGGCCTGTACGGTGTGGGCTGCGAGCTCCTTTTTGCAGCCAAAAAACGTCGAAAAGCTTTGCAAAACTCGTATGTATTATACATTAAAAGGGGCATCAAGGAGTTATTTAGGTATATAGAAAAAATTAAAATAAACATATAGAAGGGTTCTCGTTCCCATCAATGCGAGACCGATTCAATTTAATGTAAATTACACATCAATAGGTTTTAATGTTGTCAGAAATCAGGTTTAATAGGTCAAGTTTGAGTTGAATCTAAACCAAGTTACACCCATAATCTAAACTAAGTTACACCCCTGGACATTTTAGGAAAAAAACATACCTATATTTAAAAATTTAAAAAGTTAATGAGTAAAATTTATATGTATATGTATGTGATTACTTTAATTTGGTTGCATTGGGTACCTAATGTAGCTAAGTACTATACTACACAACTAAAGTTGTATTGCTAAATTTTAATAGTTACACTAAACAATCTTTATGCGTGCATGATGTAAAAATGTTCATATTTAATGTACTTGACTATAGGTGATTTAAGATTTTAATGTATTATTTTCTAGGTTAATGGTCAAAAAAAGGTGCAGGTATTAAAAGGGCTGTTTTCTCATGCAACAGGCTTACGTGCGGAAAACGTTCGTTTTCACAACCAAATTGTTTTTGCTTTTAAACTTCAACCTGTCTATTATATATTTTAGAATCCAACCCATTGGTTCATATTTTGAAAGGAGGCTTTGAAAATTGAAACCAACCCTAGAAAAAGAAATGGACATTAATTAAAATACAAGGGTTGCATGCACGCACGTTTACTTGTGATTTGAACATTTGATGTGGTGCGTGCCTCTCGAATGATTCGATAAGCATTGGCAAGATATTCAACGAGGGCCCTTATGAAAAAAAAAATCGAGATGTGGAGTGGGCCACCCACTGGCAGGGTAGCTAGAGCATTCAGGGCATCCTGAAAGTTTATTATTATTTTTTTATGTGCAGGGCATCGTGAAAATTGAGGGGGAATTTGGTAAGATATTCAGGATCCGGGCAATGCAAGTAGCTAGTTAGCCAGCATGCAAAATTCCCAAGTTGAGGAGAGAAGGGTGAAATGAATGGTTTTGGAAGAGGAAAGAAGAGGGGAGCGAATTGACAAGAGGAGGATCGACGACCGCATGGAAATGGAAAGAGGAGAAAAGGCACAGCCACAGCCACAGCTTCTCTCGTCGACCGCACGAACGCCCGAGGCCGAGTGGTCTCAGAAACACCACGCTCGTCAGTCTCGCCTTTTGGAGTCTGGCACTGGAATTTGGATTGGAATGGACTTTGTCGGGAATGGGACGTGCTTTTCTGGGCCACTTGCGTGGGGGCCAGCCACCACATTTGGAAAAATTTGGCCTTTTCTGCAGTGGAATTCGATGAAAATTCCATCTTTTGGGGTTTTCCAATTTTTGATATTTTTCTTTATATCTAAATTGTTTATTATATTTTAAATTATTTATTTAACCTAAATTTAAATAACTTGATTTTTTAACGACAAATTCAAAAATTGATAAAACTTTTGAATGAAAAATTTTTAGTGTAGAAATTTTTAAAGTGGAATAAAATGATGTGATAAGACATAAGTAATAATGAAGAATAAAAGAATAAAATTAAAATAAAGAATAAAAGAATAAAGTTAAAATAGATAAGTTAGTTATATAAGTATTTATGCAGAAATATTTAAAAGTAAGATAATTACATAAAAGATATGAAGAAATAATTAAAATTTTATATAATTATGAAGAGTGCAACGTTTTAACTTCAATATTTTTTGTTTATTGTAAAACACACCCTAAAAAATATAATTTCAAAAGACCTCATGCATTTGCACTTATTGTGGGTTGTAGATAGATATAATTAAAATAATTTTTCATACTATATGAAGGTGGAAAGGATTATAATAGATGACTTGAATCTTAAAATACATACATCCAAAAAAAGTATCCCCCAAGGTGCACCCACTTTCATAGAAAAACAAAGCCCAAAAAAAATCAATAACATATTCATTTGGCAACGAAAGAAAAACTTTGAGAAGTAAGATAATGGCGTGATGTGATGAGTATTAACAGTAAATAAAACAAAAGATAAAAGAAATAGGTTAGTATTATGTAAAGATATGACAAAAATTATTAGAATGTAAAAATAATAATGAAAAAAAATATAGAATATGTAGTAGTTAAGATATAACATCGCAGCTCTAGAGGTACGGAATGTGGAGGAAAAAATTGTTTTCCCTTTTTACCAAATGGAGCTCGAGAGTTCATCTCAGTAAATAACAATTCTACTTTTTCATGAGCTAAAGTATGCCTAAAACAGGCCCTGCTTTCTAATTACCCTCATTCTCTCATAATGCCAGATACATGCTATTCGCATATTCTTGCAAGGAATCATGTGGAATTTGAACCCTCTCCGTGATCCCAGTTATACGCTATTTGCATATTGCTAGCAAGGTATCATATGTGTGCTGGAGAACTGAAATTGCGTAGATATGCACTGGCTAGTTACCATTTCTGATTTTTTTATTTCCATTTTATTCTTTATGAGATTAAAAGACAGCTCATTTTAGTCTTTATGAGATTAAATGACACATCTAACAAAGAAACAATGTCCAAAATAAAAAAGAAAGGTACTAGTTTCTTCTTGTTTTTAAATAATAATAATATATAATTTTTTACTATTTGTATTTACAACTCAACCTAAGCATATATTGCAATTCTAGCTGCAGAGAGTAAATCTAATAATATTGTTAAGAAAATAGCTACAGAGACATTGCTCAATGGCTGGAAAATGAATGATAAACTCCCCTTGAATGTTCAAACATCTCGCACTTTAGGCGGATTCTTTACCAGCCATGCCAATCATATGTTGACATAAAAATATATAATTGATGAGGTTGAAATGACACAATCATGAAGAGGAGACTTGGGCCAGGATGCTGAGAAATAAATGAACACAAAGATTTGACGTAGAAAAAAAAAAGCTTAATTTTCAGAAGATTTTCTGAAAAACTAAATAGATCATAGAGTTCCCTAAACAATCATCAAGTTACAAGATGTCCCTGAGAAGATGTTTAGAAATGATCGATGACAGTAGCTTTAGAGCTTTATGAAAGACGATGACTTTTTTATTTTATTCATATATTTTAATTGTTTTTTTATATTTTTCTATACAACTATATTAAATATTTCTCACATTATCCTAATCAAATCATATACTAACATCACTCTTGTACTTTTCCAAATTTTTCTTAATTTTCCACTCTTTAAATCTTAATGGGATCCTGCTGCCCAACAAAGCTAGAGGAGGCTTTTGGATTTATCCAAAAAGCTTCTTGTCAACCGCACACAATATGTGAAAATCCACGTGATTATATTTATATATCATGCTTGTGGTTTTCGCTGCGTACTCCAGAATTAATTTCATAAGGACGTATGGCAGTGAGTTGATCAATCTCACGCACGCGTCAACTTCAGTTAGGCCATTGAAACCCTTCAAAACAATGCAAACCGCACATGAGCGTGGATGTGTTGGCTGTACTATAACAATGCTAACCGCACATGAGCGTGGATGTGTTGGCTGTACTATAACAATGCTAACCGCACATGAGCGTGGATGTGTTGGCTGCACTATAGCCGCGTGTAGTGTTTTTATCGTGACAAACCTAAGATTATCTTAAAATTAGGTCATTAAAATACATCAAAATACTCAGACTTTTGCTTTGGGGAAATGCGTGAGGCTTAAGTTATGTTGGAGGAGGCTAGATCAACTTTTTAAAAATTATTTAAGAAAAATTCTAGCGTGGAAAAAGAAAAACTTGATTGATCCGTGGCTTTTCTTGAAACCAAGGAAGAGTAAGGAACCCTCTTATTTTTGGAAAATGTGATATAATGGTACCTTTAGCTGCATCATGTGGGAGACTAGCTAGTTAATTAGAGAAGAGAGATATGACGCACATGACTTTTAGAGTAAGAATTTTACTTTCTTTTTTCGATCTCTATTACATAAGCCTCTTTTATTAGATCGGGCAATCTTCTGGTCCATATTAGAGGAGCAGTCAGGCGTGGCAACTTAGATAGTGCAAAACTTTTGAGGTTTATTGCACGTAACCTTACACTTGAATAATTACGCCCAATGGGGACAATAATACATATGTCCTTAATATTTAGGATTATAACTAAGATTGTTAATGATCGGGTTGGACAAATTAAAGCCTAATCATAACTCATTGAAAAGACCTTGATCCTAATTAGTTTATTAATTTATTTAAAATAATACGATGCATCAATTAACAATATAGTGCACTCAGAGAGAGAGAGAGAGAGAGAGAGAGAGAGAGAGAGAGGGCACGGATAGATGGAAAAAGAAAAAGAAATATAGAACAGTGAAAGAGCAAGAGAAAATGAGTGAGGCTAAGGAAGGAAAGAGGCCAATTAGGATTTAGGGTATGAGTAAGTGTAAAGGAGTTGTGCCTTCAATAGCGTATAGGCCATACATGGAGTTGTGCCTTCAATAGCGTATTGACTCACCTATGGGCCATACATAGATGTTTCATCGGGAGGATCTAACCCCCTACATCCCGGGTTAAGTTCCGCTTGGCTGTGTCCACTCTATAGGGACCATTGAATGGAGCAGGTGAGATTTGAACCGTTGAATAAATTTTTACAACAAAATTGAAAACAAGCCCTTCATAGTAATTTTTTACCTTGTTAGTTTCAATTATACCACTTTTCGTACCCTATCATCTTCTTCCTAATCCTATATTAGCTATAGGGCGCATTTGGTAAATGCAATGAATGGGAATGGGAGGGAAATTGTAGGAAGTCCATGTCGTACATATGACTTCCCACTTCCTAATATCTTATTTTTTATTTTTACCCCTACATTCTAATCATTTTTTCTTATCATCTTCAACAAATCTATTTATTCTGACTATACCCTTATCATTTTTTATCAACAACACATTTATCAAAATATTTTCTTATCTATTTTCCACCATTTCTCACACCGTTACAAATTTTGGCATTACCAAACATCCCCATAGTCATTGCTATTGATAACCAAACTCTACAAGCACCCTAGAAGCCACATCTGAGAGATTCAATCACAACAAATCCAACCACCATGAATGATGGAATCGAGTTATCACTTTAAAACCATTGGAAAAGTTGTCATCCATGGTGAAAATTTTCCATTCAAATGGTAAGAAAATTTGCTGTGAATAATTCTCTAGTTGAATCACAAAATCATAGGAAAATTGCCTAACTCAAGCTTATACAATTAAATTCAAGTAGAGTTAACGAAATTCATAAACCATCCCCAAAATTACATTTAAAAATTATAAAGGAAAAAAATTATTGGCATTGTCTTCAATCATACAGCCATCCAAACAATCCAGGTGAAATCCTTCAATCAGGGGTTCATGGTTGGCTACAGTTTAAGTTTCCTCTATTGGAAAATTTTTTTCTCAATTTTTTTCTTAAGATTTTATGCAATGGATCCCATGGGTAAAGAGAAGTGATCTTGTTAATCCGGGCTAAACAAATGTTCCATTTAATCCATCTTAAAAAACTCATTTACAATAATTTTTTTTATTTTTTCTTCACAAACTTGTTTATTTAAGTGCATTTAACATATAATCAAGTTTTATCATTTTTAGATATATTTATATATTTTTTAGATTTTTAAACATTTATATGTGCATATGTATTTAAAATACTCTTATATTTAAAGAGGAGTGATCCTATTAGCCCAGGTTAAGTAAATGTCTCACTTAGTCCACTTCAAAAAACTTATTTTCAACAACTTTTCTTTTTCTTTTTTCTTCTTACATTTATTTATCTAAGTATATTTAATATATATATATATATATATATATAAAGTTTTATCATTTTTGGATATGTTTATATTTTTTAAGATTTTTAAAGATAATGATATTTTAAATACATATATGTACATAGATGTTTAAAAATCTCAAAAAAATATAAAAATATATCCAAAAATGATAAAAATTGATTTATGTATTAGATGCACTTAGATAAACAAATGTATGAAGAAAAAAATAAAAAATAATGGTTGAAAATAAGTTTTTTAAGGTAGGCCAAGTAAGACATTTTCTTAGCCTGGGCTAACAGGATTGCTCCTTTTCTTTAAAAATCTAAAATATATATATTTTAAAATAATAAAACTTAATTTATATGTTAAATATACTTGTTTAATCCTCATCTTTAAAAATCTAAAAAATATATATCTTAAAATGGTAAAACTTAATTTATATGTTAAATATTCTGTGATAAACAAGTGTAAATAAAAAAATTATTATAAATAAGTTTTTTGAAGTAGACTAAGTAGGATATTTGCTTAAGTCAAACTTACAGGATCATTCATCTGGTTTTCAAAGTTAGAAGAGGTGTAACCATAGCCGTTATCTTTAGGATCGACATCTAGGCTGCTTAATACGTTGGCTAACAACTTTGTTTTCCTTCACTCCACGAGCAGCCTTTGGCCCTTCTGGTGATGCGACGAGATAGAGAAGGGCTGCGTGTCTGTCAACGGCGGAACACGACTTGGTTTGATTCAGGAGCTCCACATGAGGGAGAGGCATGTTGATATAATGCAAGAAACCACTTGAAATATCTTTGCCGAAAGAGGCAAGTGCAGGAGTATTGAAACTTGTAGTTGTTTATAAGATAGAACCCATGGCCGAGGTAGCATTATCGGAAGAGAGAAGGGGGAAATGGTATTTGATGATCGGGGCAGCACCCATGGAGCTCTGCTTCATATCCTGTTGCTGTACTTGTGGATCTGAGGAGAGTTGTGTCATCGATTAAATACCAGGATTAGATTAGGGATAGTAATGGTCATGGTCAACCCGCCAACCAGCCTGTCCATTTATAAATGAGTTTGAGTTGAAATTTTATAACTTGTCAATCTGCTTAATAATTCGTATAAACTGGTCAACCCGTATAACCTGTTTAATGCTAAGGTAAAAATTTATATCTAACCTAATTTTTTTTTTATTCTTTTGCTCGAGTTCTCGCTACTCACTTTCATTCTCCCATATTCTAGCCACACCCTTTCATTTTCCCGCTCCAAGCCTTTTGCCCTTACCCAAAACCCATCAGCTCTACATCAGTCCGATGATCTGCCATCTCTGAAACAACATCACCCATATCTTCTTTCTTGATCATTGCAAGACTAGTCAAATGCCTTTCTTCAGCCTATTTACCTTTGTTACTTGTTGAGTTCTATCTGCCTCCCTCCCAACTCCCTTGTCACCCTTTCTCATCGACAACTGTTTGCCTCCCAGATCTCCACCTTCCTCCGCATCCTACGATCTTCCCATTGGTTGCTGCTATTCCATATCTGTTGCTCTCCCTTGCATCTATCCGTCCTCTGTCTTGTAGTTTGCTTGTTGTTGTCGCTATTTGCTTTAACGCGATGATCCCTTGCCTTTGGATTGCTCTCCCTCTCTTGGAGCCCTCAACAATGTTTGACACTTCAGCTAAACAACGTTCCCCTTCTCCTTCTTCTGTGCTCTTACTAAGAGGTCTCTTCTTCTCTCCCTCCCTCTCTCTTTCACACCTTTCTATCTTTGGTTTCTCTCCTTAGATCTTTTTTTGGATGTTCTCTCACTGTGTTACTAGCGCCACTACTACCACCATCCAACTTGCCATTGATAGATACATTATTTTGCCCATTTTTGAGCTTCTCCTTTGATAGCTTTTACTTACTGATTATTCACATGTGGGCTTGAATGGCTGCAAATGGTGTATACTTTATGTTCTTTCTTGTTAAATTTGATATACAATTAGGTATCGCATATAGCCGAATAGCATTAACTTTTGAGTTATCTAATCTTTTCAAACCTTAATCAAAATAAATAACAATAAATTTGGTTATATACATAACCCGCTAACCCGTTTATTAAATGAGTTATAAATGGGTTATGGTTGAGATTTTTTAAATGAGTTAATGAACAAATAAAAGTTGAAATATTTTAAATGGGTTATGATTAAGATTAGACTCTAACATGTCCAACTCAATCTATTAACACCCTAAGATTAGATCATGCATAGTATTGCTTGAAATTAGGGGCATCCAAGTGCGATTAATTGTGGTTTCGAGTGCTAATTGGAGTTTAAGGTAGTCATTTGAGGCACTATGATTGAACTAGATGGATCGCTATTGGCGGGATTTTTGCAAGTCTCACGGCTATTAGCAGTTGTGAATGGTGTATTGATCTCATGGATGGGTTGAATCATACTATTGTTGTTTGAGGTCCGGTCTTCTCAAGGATTTCAAGCCGGTCTGAAAATATATTTTTTATTTTTTGAATTTTTTTATAAACATATTAATCTAGCTATATTTAACTTATGAATCAGATTTTATTATTTTTTTGCATGTATATAAATTTATTTTGGATTTTTAAAATTAGGGGTATTTAAGTCATTTTAAATTTAAATATCCCTATTTTTAAAAATCCCAAATAAATATATATATATATCCAAAAATGGTAAAACTTGGTTTATATGTTAAATATAACTAGATTAACATATTTATAAAAAAAATTAAAAAAAAACACAACAAATACATTTTTGGACTGGTTTGAGAAGATCAACCGGCTTGTTGCTTTGCTATTGAAGTTGCAAGATGGGTGTTTATGCTTAGATTGGTATTTGCGCAAGCTGGAATATGGTTCATTAGAGACCAATGATGCATTTCTGTTGGGTTCTGAACCTGTTGATATACTAAAGGGGTTGTGATTAGCTCACTGGCGACGTCTTTTTTGCCAGATTTGGCTGGCCACATGCTAAGGTTCATGGCGGGCATGGAAGGAGCACGAGAGAGAGATGCGATTTAATTGCACGAGGTTCTTTTCGATTTTTTATTTTTTTTTAATTTTCGTAAATAATTTGTCTTTGAATTTGTCGTAAAATTCTATCTAACGACTCAAATCTCACCTATCCCATCCAACGACCCATAGACAGCAAACGCAGTTATGCAGGACCTAGCTTGGACACAGAGATAGCATTGAAGTCACTGGCTACTTAAGCTGGCCACAAAACCTATTTTTTATTTTTTTTATAAACATATTTTTTTATACGTATTTAATTTATAATCAACAATTTTAGATATATTAGATATTGATCATTGCAATAATTTTTACAGGCTCCTTCTGTTTAAAATGGAAAAATCTAAACATATCCAAATTAGTAAAATTTAGGTTATAAATTAAATATACTTAAATGAAGATGCTTATAAATTTTTTTTTTCAAAAAAGGTGAAATGGAGGCTGCACCGGATCACCTCTCGTACAAAATGTCACCGTGGAAAACGATTTCAACGTCGATATTTATCAACACCGCTCGCGGGAATTGGGAGTTTATTTGGAAAAAACTACCACAGGAGATTCCGCGCAATTTCGCTCTTTCCACCAACGGCCACCAGACTTTGACATTCGTCCGACGCAGCGTACGAGATTTGTTAACGCGTAAAATCGTGAGATCGTAGCAAACGGTGGAAAATAAAAGGAGAATATTTTTAAAAATATATAATTGATAGAAAATGATAAAAGTATGGTTGGAATAAATAGATTTATTATATATAGTAGGTAAGGAAAATAATAGAATATATGGGTAAAAATAAAAAAAAAATAGTATGATTGGTAGAATAATTATTGACATTGGGAAACCAAATTTCAGGGGAAAATTATAGTTGTCACACTTAAACGTTAACAAACATGGCCCTAGTCTCATTACAAGTAATTTTTTATTGCACAATTTACATAAAAAAGCCAAAAGGCTGTAAGAAATAAAGGACAGGACATGCATGGATGTTGTAAGATGGACGGTTTACAGTAGAGCACGGAAAAGGTGGATGGCGCGCTGGGAGTTCATCTCCAAATTCGAAACAAACCGTTTTCTTCCCGGTTCGGGAATGGAACCAAAAATGGAAAAGGAATATTCGGGTTTATTACTCTCTTCTTTTTTTTTATTTTTTTTGGGTTGGGGGGAGGCGGGCAAGAATTTTTTCCCCTCTCCTCGTGTGGGTTGGTTCGGCTATAAAAGGGAAACACTGCTCTCCCGTTCTTTCGTTGCAGTAGATGAGGGCGAGAGGAGGCGGAAGAACAGAGCGTCGGAAACAGAGAATTGGGTCATCACGGCTATACTTGGAGCCGTCGAGTGGAAGCTCCACCGCCAAAGGAACCCGCAAGTGGAGCAGATTCAGAGCTTGAGCGGCCAGCGTCTCCTCACCAAGCGAATCCCTTCCCCTCACGGCGGCAGGGGCGCCTTGCCTTCCGAAGGAGGAAGCCCTTCTGATCTTCTTTTCCTCGCAGGCGGAGGCTCTGCCCCACTTTTCGTCCCCACCTCCGTCTCCATCTCCATCTCCTGCCGCTGCTCACCCCCATCTCTTTCTGTGTGATTCTTCCTTCTCTCTGTTCTGTCTGCGTGGTTCCGTTTCTGATCTGTAAAATATGGAGGCGATGCTGACCATCAAGAGGGTTCCAACCGTGGTGTCCAATTACCAAGAAGACCCTGCTGAGACGGTCGGATGTGGCCGTAAATGCCTCGGCAAGTGCTGCTTGCGTGGTAATTCCCCCTCCTCTCTCTCTCTCTCTCTCTCTCTCTCTCTCTCTCTCTCCACACACACAATGAACTTCGAAACCCGAACATGGTCGGATGATTTATTGATTTTTATTTTTGGTTGTTTTTCAGTGTCTAAGCTTCCTCTTTATGCTTTCAAGAGAGAGGCTGACCCAGCTGAAAATCGATCCCTGACGGTGTCTTCGGATAATTCAATCTCCTTCCTCAGCACTTTGCTTCTTGGGCAGGTACGACTGATAAAATTCTGTTGTTTCTGACAAGAGATTGGAGAGAAGTGACAGAACAAAAAGAATAGGTTTTTATTTTCCTTAAAAGAATTGTGCCTTAATTAGATTTTCAGGGAAACCTCACTCCCATTCTCTTGGCGTTGCAACTTGGGTGTTCTTATTAGCACAGGACTTGAGATTTATGTAAAATCACAAAACAAATCTATATGATTTTACTGTTTCAATGAAAGACGATATAAAGATTCTACTCGCTTAAAAAATTATTGCAGTGGTCATTTCTGCCTTTTTTCCCCTTTTAACTTTATTGATCTTTACTGTAATATTTTATTAATGCCATATCATTTGAATATTCTATACATGAAGTAATAATTAAAAAATTGGCATATGTTCTTTTCATTGCAACAACCAAAGGAACCCCAGTCAAGTATGCAATAAAAAAAATTGATTGTTTGACTTTGATTATTGACTCGGAGTTATTTAAAATGTTTGGCCGCTTCCTGGCGTGGATAGTTGTCAAATTTATTAGCTTGTGCTTATTTGTTCATATGTCATTGTTTCCAAGTATGAGCCCTTATATAAAGGAAGCCATCCGACTATACGGTTGTATGGTTTACTAAATGGCACCATTTGTTCACTGGATTTCATTTCGTTTAATATAGGGTGTGTTTGGTTGGAGGTAAAACTTTTGATGAAAAGTTTTTGGAGTAGAAGTTGTCAAATCAATAAAAA
>JAXCLR010000063.1:39900620-39918376 GCA_035584095.1 Annona squamosa | reverse complement strand
ATGGGTAGTTGTGTAGAAATGATTGAAAAGTAAGGTAGTTTGTATAAAAAAATGTGAAAAAATAATTAAAAAATAGAATAATAATGGAGAGTGAAAAGTTTTAGATTGAAAAGTTTTAGTTGACACTTTTTCATGTGAAACAAACACACCCATAATATTTTATCTAGTCCCAGCTTATATATTAGGTTGACAGCGGGCTAACCTGCTTGCTTGCAGTGGGAGGACCGCGTGAGTAGGGGGCTTTTTCGCTATGATGTAACTAGCTGTGAGACCAAGGTTATCCCCGGCAACTTTGGCTTCATCGCACAGCTGAATGAAGGCCGTCACCTCAAAAAACGTCCCACTGAATTCCGGGTGGATCGTGTCCTCCAACCTTTTGATGGTAGCAAGTTCAATTTTACAAAAGTTGGACAGGAGGAGGTGCTCTTCATGTTCCAGGAGAGTGAGAGTGGTCTGACCTACTATCTTGAAGATGCCCCTATTACTGTTGCCAGCTCTCCAAGTGTGGTTGCCATAAATGTGAGTATGTTTACATGTGACTTTGCAATTTATAATATCTCCACAAAACATGCATTCTTAGTTGTGTTTGATTTTCTGCTGATTTCAGGTTAGCCCAATTGAGTATGGACATGTTCTTCTTATCCCTCGTGTTCTTGATTGCCTGCCGCAAAGGATGGAATCTGAGAGCTTCTTGCTTGCTCTACATATGGCCGCAGAAGCAGGGAATCCATTCTTCAGGTTGGGGTACAACAGTTTGGGAGCCTTTGCCACCATCAATCACCTCCATTTCCAGGTGACTAACTAGTACTGAATTCGTAGCTTGACTCACATTTCATTTCACAATGTCGATTTCTTTGTCTATTCATTAGACAAGAACTTCTCCAATCATGGTTTTAAGACTCTAAATCACAAACTGTGTGTGCACAAAATTGACATTGTCATTTTCTGAGCTTTCCATTCAAACCATGGTACTTTTTGAAGTTCTGTATTCAATGTTTTAATTTGTTACAAGATTCCTTGAGATTATTGATACGGATTCAATCAAGTGCAACTGAAGTCTTCTCAGTATTAGCTCATACCTCTGCTGCCATATGAGTTTCAAGCCTAAAATTTGTTTTTGTTAATTTTGGATGTTGGAATTTGGGTTTTACTGCTATAATTCCATCTATGGTCTAGATATGATATCAGCTGCCTTACTTCCAGTGCTATACAAGATGTTTTCACTGCATAGAAGTACATTGATGGGCTTGTGCAATCTTGAAAATTTGTTACCTATGCCTCATCCATTGAAATCATATAGGCTCCCTGGAGTGATGATAAACATGTATAGATGCTACAGTGAGTGATAACAGTGCATTGGTAGGATTTGTAATCTGGAAATTTTTTTTACCTATGCTCATCCATTGAAATTATATAGCCACCCTGGAGTGATGATAAACATTTATAGATGCTGCAGTGAGTGATAGATATGCTCACCCTGGACTAGCAGTGATGGGCATTTTTGTTCAGCTACAGTCATAGGAGCGAGCATGTTGTTCCCCATATATACCAGTTATTGCATTTGTGTTTTCATGAAGAATTACTTTGCAGCTGGAGAAGCCCCATCTTATGTTTCTGATATAGCAAAAAGTTGTTTCTGCTACAGAATTAGGTTTTAGGGATTTGGTTGCGAAGTTGCATGTCCTCTGTTTCCTTAGATCTATACTCTATAATCCACAGTGTCAATCTGTTTCCTTGATTGAGGCTTCCATTATTCTTTTGCAACGTGTTATTATAGCATATCTGCCTAATCGGAATCTATGACTTAATGGTTTAATTCCTTGTTGGCAGGCTTATTACTTGTCTGTGTCTTTTCCTGTTGAGAAGGCCCCAACCAAAATAATAAAAACTACTTTTGAGGAGTCAGTGGAGAATGGTGTAATTATCTCCCGCCTGTTGAATTATCCTGTGAGAGGCATGGTTTTTGAAGCTGGAAATACATTGGGAGATTTATCTGATGCTGTCTCAAAGGCCTGCATTTGGCTGCAGGACAACAATGTTCCCTACAACGTACTCATATCTGATTGTGGCAAACGGGTTTTCCTCTTCCCACAGGTAGACATGTCTTTACAGGGATCCTGCATCTGAGTCTCATGTGTTCTGCATTTATTTGCGTGTTTGTTTTTCCTAAAATGGATTATCATGGGAATCTGCATGATAGTTTCCCAGTTTGATGTTATGTTAGTTGTTACATGATATGTATGTAGCGAATGAAACAAACATGATGAATGACATATTTTCCATCTGTTTTTGCTTGTACATGAGCAGTGCTATGCGGAGAAGCAGGCACTTGGAGAAGTTAGCCAAGAGCTACTGGATACTCAAGTGAATCCTGCCGTGTGGGAAATTAGTGGCCACATGGTGTTGAAGAGAAGGAGGGATTATGAAGAAGCATCTGAGGATTATGCATGGAAGCTCCTTGCAGAGGTCTCTCTCTCTGAAGAGAGGTTCCAGGAAGTGAAGGCATATGTCCTGGAAGCTGCAGGCTTCATGGAAGTGCTTGAGGTGTCCGAGGACAGTGCTGTGGACGGAAAAGAAGCACCTTTCCAAGGCCTCATGCCAGGGCCTGCTGCCACTACCCATCTGGCTCGAGACTGTTTTGTACACCAGTGAACAAGCAGGTGGCTTTTATCTTTCTGATTGGACGAGTCTCTTGTTTCCTATATCAAATGCTTGGAATGGGTCCAAACAGTGTTATGCTTGGTTGATCTTATATTGCAGGTTCATCTCCTTTACCCCGTAGCTTCACTGAATTGCTTGGGAAAGAAAGTGGATGTGATCAGTTTTGCTTACTTTTTGAAGTCCTTGTTGCTGCTAGATGCCTGTGTTATTGATTGAATTGGAAGGCCTGTTGTTATTCAAAGTTGGCAAACTTGGGTCTTCTGTAAGTTGGAGCTATGGCTTGGGCCATATTGGATGTGTGATTTGAACATGTCATTTTCTTTTGCCCAATTGCCCAAGGGAATTTCCTGGCTGGCCTTAACATGGTTTGCACCATTTTTTCTATGGTTCTGTTTTGGAAGCTTCATATTTACAATTTAACGCAATAGATTTTCATAAACTATTAGTTACATGAAACCACCTTTTCCCGAAATGGGAGGTAAAACTGCCCCACTTGGATTCAAAATCGGGACATTTGAGATGAAATCCAAACCGAGCGCCAGCTGTGCTAAGGCAGCTACATGTGTCATGTTTGCATTATCTTAGGCCGTCGTCTATTCACCACGCATCCATAAAGAAAACCCAGAAGAGTCTGCAGCAACTTCACTCAAGATTATAGATGGATTAATATTTTAGAACGTTATAATAAAGTTGAAAGGATCGTTTTTTTTTTTTCTAATGATTCAAAACAGGTAAAAAAAAAAAAAAAAACTATCTTTTCATCTCTGTTGTAATGTATTCAAAGGAATTTTAGTTAAGCCACCGTGTACGCTAAACGTTGCTCAAGTTACGTGGGTACGGATAGGAAACGGGTTTTTTGTATTATAAACCTTCTAATTTTGCCTATTTGCATTTTAAATTGTAAAGTTTGGCTGTTTGCATTTGAAATCATGTAAACTTTGGTTCATTTGTATTTTAAATCCTAGTCCATAACGGTGTTAAAAACTACTGTTAATTTATGCAAAATAACATGAATACCCTCAAATATTTTTTTAAGAAAAATCCTAATCTATATTAAAGGTGAAGATGTTGGAGTCTTATAAAAAAGCCTAATAAGTTTAAAGTACATCAAATGTGATTTCTTACACCCAAGTACATTTAGGTTACGTGCATCTAGGTGCATTTAATTTATTTTTTTGAAATTTTTTTATAAAAATGTTAATCTAAGTGTATTTAACAATGTATCAAGTTTTATCATTTTCGGATATTTTTAGATATTCTTTATTTTAAAAAAATCAATGGCGTTTTTAGTGATTTAATAGTTGTACTAAAAAAATTTCAAAAAAATAAAAAATAGGTTAAAGCACCTAGGCGCACTATACCGAGGTCTTAAAAAAATTTCTTTTTTAAAAAAAAATTATTAAAGGGTATTTATGTCATTTTACATGAATTAACAATAGTTTTTAACGTCATTATAAACTAGAGTTTAAAATACAAAAGAACCAAAGTTTAGAGAGTTTAAAATACAAATGGCTAAACTTAGAAGCTTAAAATACAAACAACTCAGTAAACATGTAAAGCAGAGCCATCTATCCACCCAATATGTACTAATTAAGTATCCCTTTCAAATCGACGGACATGCTTGATTGTTTCCATGAATTCAAATTTCATGAAAATTTTCTTTTCTGGAGTGTTGATTTAACACATACTTTTTATAGGAAGTTTACTTTTCCTACTGTCATTTAGATGATAGGTGTGTTTATTTAACTTAAAAACTTTTTAATCTCCAACAATTACTTTATTCTTTAATTATTTTTTTCATATATTCTTATACAATTACTTTACTTTTCAATCATTTTTACCTAACTTCTCATACATTTAACTTATCTATTTTTAACTTCAGTTTTTACTTCTCATTAATACTCCTATGGTACCATATAATTTTTTTTTTATTTCAAAAACTTTTCATCAAAAATTTTTATCATTTCTCGAGCATACCTTGTTAATATTATTTCTTTCAATTGAGAATATATGCCATGAGACTTATGAAATTTTTAAGGAATTTGATGATTTAATGCCTTAATGAATTAATCTGAAAGGGTTAAAAATTTATGGGATGAGGTGGAATGGGAAAAAGGAACATTTTGATAATTATATTATTGATAGAAAATGATAAGAGTAAAATCAAAATAAATAGGTATGATAGAATGTAGGTTGTAGGAAAAATGATTAGAATATAAGGATAAAAGTAAAAAATATGATATTATTTGACTAATAATTGATCTCAAAATATGTGTTCATACAAATAATATCGAGAAACCATACTTCTGATATTCAAAATAAAAAAAAATTGCACTTTAGGAGTTTAATGGATAAAGAATTAGGTAGAAGGGTTAACATTGCACGTTTAGTCATAGCGGACTTCAAAATTAAAACGTTTAAAAGTAAATATTTTAACCTTTTAAAATATATATTTTTGGTTCTATAGCCAACTAAAATATAATATCTGGATTATTAGTTAAACAAAATGATTAATTTGGATGTCATAAATTAAGGCAATCATTAAATGGTCCGGCATGGACTGATGACATGAATGTCAGTCAGATGCCGTCACGGGGCCATTGACTTGTGATGAATCCGTTGCCCAGGAGAGTTGGGAGACATGATGCATGCTGGCCAGCTGCGACCTCGCGGCTCGAACCTTCCTTGGTATTGTTTTGGCCTCGTGAAAGGATCACGTCGGCTGAGCGTTGTCCCACCCACGCCTGCCCCTAAGAAGTCAAGCTTCTTTTAAATATTATTCATTCATTATTGATTAGCGAAATCTATCAAATACCGGAAATAGTTTTTTTCAACTATTAACTAAGGGTGGAAATCAGGGCACGCTATATCGGATCAAGGTTTGTCCGATACTAACCATGCTTTTTAAAAATTAAGTTTGACCTTTTTTTTATGCCGGGTCGGGACAAGGTCGGTTCGACCCTCATTCTTTTTAATAGGTTCCAGAATAAATTTTAAGTTGGTATTAGACTGGTTTCGGAAGAGCGGGTTGGATAAAAAATACGGGTCAAATAAGATAATTTTAAGAATTTATATACCTATCAAATACAAGTATACATTTACACTAAATTTAGATATTATATGCTTCAATATTTTACTAAATATTAAAAAACACAAAATTGAGAAAACAAAACATTTGAAAATATAGTATAAGTTTATTAAAATAAGTTAATATACAATTACACATAAAAGTTATTTATTTACAAATTCTTTTTATTGATTCTTATATTGCTTTCTGAATAAATTGATTATTCTATTATTGATAGAGTTAAATATAAAAAAAGCGAGAATTTTGAAAGAAAATAATAATAATATTTAAAGAGAGGCTTATAATTTTTAATAAATTAATATATGCGGGCGCTTCGGACTCTTCAAATCAAGATATGGTCAACCAACCCCGACCTTATTTTTTAATTTGGGTTAAAATTTCTTACACATTCCTATACCAAATCAAAAATATATTAGTTTTACTTGGCCAAATACGGGTCGGGTTAAAACTAGGTCACGGGTTAACCTGCCCCAATTCCCACCCGTACTATTAACCTAGATAATGTTGCGGCAAGAGTGCTCTCATTCAATTGCTTTTGGTATAGTACAAAAAAGCATATTTAAAATGTCGAAGAGTGAGATGTTAATTGGAACAAAACAATGACATTTGACGCTGGGAATGTTTAATTACAAAGGTTTGATTTTGTATCCAATGGGTTGCCAAGGTCTCTTTATGACCAAAAAAGAAATTTTGGCCAATGAATCTTTATTTTGGTTCTAAAGGAATGATTTTATTTTTAACAATGTGAAATATTTTGATTTGTTATGAATGACTTAGTTTAATTTAAAATTACAAATTAGGAGTAAAAATGGGTTGAGTTAATGGTCAACTTACTCTTAATTATGTTTTAAAAAGATTTTATTTAGTTCTTTTATATTATATTGAGTTGGGTTAAGGTAAAACTAAATCTAACCTTAATCTTTGAAAAATGAATTAGGTTGAGTTCAAACGAATGAATAAAGCTAAAAATATTGGTTTAAGTTTTAAAATTTTAATATCATTTACCACATATATTCCAATTACTAAAGTCTTATGCACATTGAGCTTACATATCGGGTGCTAAAACATTTAACTAATAAATTAATTAAGTTATAAATTATTATTTTTGGAATTTAAAATGAAGCATTCAATTTCAGATGTATTTGGAAAATGATAAAACTCTTGGATGAAATATTTTTGATATAAAAGTTTTTGAATTATAGAAAATAATATGATATAATATAGGTAATGATGAAAAGTAAGGAAAATAAAGTTAAATTAGTTATATGAGTAGTTGTGTAGAAATGATTAAAAAGTAACATTGTTGTATAAAACAATGTAAAGAAATAATTAAAAAATAAGATAGTTATGAAGAGTAAAAATTTTAGATTGAAATTTTTTTATTTTAACAAACATTCCCTTCGGATTTTTTTAATTTTTCCAATAAAAAGTTATATGCATGATTGAGCTGAGACAAACTAACTTAACATCCATCTTATTTTTAGATTAGGTTAAGAATTTTGAATCACCTTAGTCTTGGGTCAACCAAGTTATTGCCATCTTAACCTCACCTAGTTTGCAGCTTAATGACAACATGTGTACAACAATTCATGAGGCCAATCGAAGTTACAAAATCCCAAAGAATATAAAATAGAAAGATTAAAAATGCACATATTTTAATATCCTCAATTGCAACATTTTGTCAAGAGTTTGATTTTTCAGCATGCAATATTGTAGAGGTTAAGCGAGGAAATATGAAGTAGTTGCTAGAAACAAAAGTTTAACATGAGCAAGCAACAAGAGACTAGACACACATTAAAATAAAGAAGATGAGACATTTTACACGAAAAAGGAAGACCTAGGTAATTTGAGGCCCTTCTAAAAAATTGCAAAAGGAAAGATCTCTACTATATTTGGAAAATGCTATACAAAGGTGTTCGTAGTTGTAATTTGGGAAGAAGTAGCTAGAGGTTTACACTGGGAGTAAAGACAGATAGATTTAGTGTATGAGACTTCTTCTTCCATTCTTCATCGCCTACATCTTCCTTAAACTACTGATGTGTATATTTGTTGCACGTATATAAATCATCACACACTACTGGATCACTAAATGCAATACTCTATCTTCCCCAAATTTACGGAATCCATGGCTACCATGAAAACAATCCAACTTTTGACAGCAATTGATGCAAGGCGACCATCACAATCTCCTCTCAATGTCTAGTCAACAAACAACGAGCAAATCCATCTGTGATTGATACGATCCAAGTCAACATATTCTATCTAGTCACTTGCATTTCCATTCTTGATGATCACCATCGGCGATCGTAACTCTCTTTCATCACTAGGAAGCCAACAACCATTGATGCTTCAATGATCTCCCAAGTCTAATCGGCCCCAATCATTATCATCAATTTTTTATTGTAACCTTGCTTGGATGCACACGTACGCCCTGAACCATAATTTAGGCCATTCTGTTTCTCCCATCCTGTTGGCCACCATAAGTAAAACATAGCCTCCTGTGAAATCTAACCAAGAAAAGTAGCCCTGCTTTTCTCCATTAGTTCCAACAGGTGCTATCATTTTCAACAAGCACCGACAAGCATGGAAAGCAACAGGGAGGTCGATAATTGCCGATCCTTCATCAAATCAGTTCAAAATTGGAAATTTCAACACTGTGGACGGTGACCTGCGACTTTGTAATAGAGATGCCGATAATTCTTATAGTTCAATGTTCCCAGCACCAATTCAACCATTCCACCCATATTCATTAGCCATGATTTTGCAGTCAAGAACCAAATGGATTCTGCAATAAAAAAAAATGACAGAGAGGAAGGCGTGCAGGTGTCTACAGTCTATCCAGCAATGGCATGGATCACAGACCATTAATTAATTTCCAACATGCGTTTCAAAACAAAAAATATAATTGTTCTATATTTTAAAATTCAACACTAGTTGGCATTGGTTGCTTTCTTTCTCACACAACCAATCGAAAAAAACCTTTGATTCTGATGTATAAGTCCACCGATGAACGAATTAACCACAAGTCAGTGCCCATCGTAAGAGAAGAACTACTACTGTAATGCCTAGGCCACTATGTTCCAGATATTTTCGGTTTTGGGCCGCAACACGCACGGCTTTATCCCTCTAGGCACCTGAATGCCCGTAGTACCCAAAAGGTGCCTCAAGCGCAGTTTAACAAACGACCTCCACTTATAGCTCATGCTCCTTCCACCCTATCCAATGTAGGTTACTACTATGATATCCCACAACAAATAGGTGAAGGAGGGAGCTTGGGCTATAAGTGGAGGCCGCTGGTAGGATTATCAAGGTAGCTTTTGGGTACTGTGGGCATTCAGAGCTCTAGGTGCCTAGAGTAACAAAATCGTAAGGTTGTGACCCAAAATGAACAATACCTGTGACATAAAGGTCAATCGACTCTTGATAACCGAGGCCAATGTGTCTAGCGAGAACGCTGGAGCCTCAAGGGGTTGATGTAGTATCCTACATTATATAGGGTGAAGGAAGGAGTCGAGGCTAGAAGTGAAGACTGTTGGTTCAACGGTCAAGGCGCCTTTTGGGTACCGCGGCAATTTAGGGCTCTAGGTGCCTAGAAGAATAAAATTATGTGGATAATATCTACGACATAGAGGTCAAAGTGTTACATAATGGTATCAAAATCGAATCTCAACACCTGAGGTCGATGTGTCAAGCGAGGAAGCTCGAGTCCCAAGGGGGCGGATGTAATATCCCACATCGAATAGAATGAATAAGGGAGCTTAAGCTATAAGTGGAGGCCATTGGTAGCAATGTCGAGGCACCTTTTGAGTACTACCGACATTCAAAGCACCTGGTGCCTAGAGGGACAAAACCTGTGGGCTACGGCTCAAAGTAGATTATACTTGCAACATAGAGGTTGGGGCATTATAGCTACTCTGATTGGAGATTCAAGCTTTGGTCCCTATCATGAGATGGATTTGACAATTCATGCCCCTAAATATTTTCTTTGCATTTACTAACCCGTTAATCCCAAAGGTGAAGAATTCATTGTATCCATTGCCACTTGTGACATCTAAAGCTTGACGACGATCTGGAGCATGAAGACACGGTTGTGGAGTCACTCAATAACGTTTTCTAATAGGTCATTTTTTATCCTTTTCCAAAATATAAAGCCAAGAACTAATGGTAGCTTACGAAAGAAATGAGCTTATGGGTATATATGCAATATTGGTAAAATTATGTGGGGATAATGTGTAATTTGTGAAACTATATGGGCATATTTATAAATTACCTTTTATATAAGATTTTTTTATAAGATCAATAGGATAGAATGAAATGATAAAGCCTAGCAATTTCATCAATAAATAGGAGAATCAAGAGAGTGATATTGCTAATCACCCTTTGCTAGAGGCCTTGTTAGAGGGGCTATGATATGTGATGACTTGGATGGCTGAAGAACTTTGAAGTTGACTCATATAATATTACACATAGATAAAGTTTCTTCCAGCATGACTTTCTCATGAGTTATGCACAAGGCAGACAATTGGATGCATGTCATGCATGCATAGAACTAGCATGATAACAATTCTATGCATCGAAGCCTCGTCTCTACGATGAGGTCAAGGTAACTGATAATCATAAATCAGAGCAAAGTCATTAGACCCTCGATATTTTTATTGAATTAGTAAGCCTGCATTATATTTTGTTTATAGTTCATTATATAATCTTTAAATATAATTTCACTAATTATATAAAAATATTCAAATAAAATTTAGATGAGCTAAAACTATGTAAATTTATTATTTATATAAATAAAATGACAATAACTAGTTATAAGAGTAAAAAATAGTCCTATAATTGTCAAAATAAATATATTTAATTATACAATAAATAAGAATCTATAAGACATTGCTACTAAAATTCTCTTTATCAAAATTTTCAATATAACAAAGCCACCCCTTTTGAGCCTATGGTATCCAAGTCCCAAGTCCTTGGCGACCGTATTTTCTTTATCATAACATGGGCTTTCGTCGTGAGATGTCTTTTTTAGGTAAGAGTGCAACTTGGACTCATGGAACTTGGGTTCATCTTAACCCTAATCCTATTCCTATTTATAAAAACAAAACTCAAATCCTATTTTTTAAAATTGTATTCAAGTTAGAACTTAAGTTGATAAATTTACGTTTTAATTAAGAGTGATAAGTTTAGAATGTTATATGAATATATAATAATAACAAATCATGTAAGTAAACATAATAGCAAAATGATCCTTTCAGACCAATCTACCGGTCCAAAAATATTTTTTTTGTTATTTCAAAATTTTTTTACAAAATAATTAATTTACTTATATTTAATCTGTAAACTAATTTTTACCAGATTTGGAGATGTATATATATTTTTATTTTAAAATTTTAAACATAGGGGTATTTTAGCCATGTTTTTATAATTTAAAAGGAATAAAATACCCTTATATTTAAAAATTCAAAATAAATATATACACATCTCTAAATTATAAAAGTTAGTTTGTAGATTAAATATAACTAAAATAACAATTTTATAAAAAAAATTGAAAAAAATTATTTGTTTTAGACTAGTCTAAATTGACCTCATTTCAAACCAGTCTAAAATAATTAAAGCTCAACATAATAATATAATTGAAGTACATTTTTTTAAAAAATAGCAATATATAGCATATTGCTAGAAGAAAATTTAAAATAAAAAACAAGATAAATGAAGAAAATTAATGGATGTAAAAGTAAATGATAGAAATAAAAGATAAATATAAATGAAAATAATATAATTTACTTATACTATAATTATAATATGCTAAACATGCATTCAAATATAAATATAGATAATACAAAATATACAAAATATTATTTAGATATTATATAGATATTATATATATATGGGCTCTGTTTCTGTGTAACCAGGTTACATAGAAGTGGACCATGTAACCCCTTCAAGATATAAGATTTTGGTCTTTGATGGAAAATGTAATTCATTTATTATATTTAATATCATTTGTTTATCTAGAGGATAAGTTTTATCTCAATCAAGTATGTTTATGGGCTAGATTTATTAGAAAATGTATATATTTATGTGCAAATTATGAAAAATGCTAAAATATCAATTTTAAAATAGCATTTTCGACATCTAAACCATCTAAAATATTATTGTATGTGAATAAATAATTTTATAAAGTATTATTACATTCTAATATATGTATAAATAGATTTAAGTATTTTTTATAATTTACACATGAATATATATATATTTTTGAACAACACATGACCTATTAACATACTTAATTAGTATGAAACTTTGTCTCATAAATAAACAAATGATATTAAATACAATGAATGGATTGAAGTTTACATTAATGATCAAAATTTTAAATTTTGAAGGAGTTATATGGGTCCACTTCTATGTAACTTAGTTATATTGAAGCAAGACTCGGGGTGGGAATCGGGGCGGGTCGACCCGTGACATGCCCCTATTTTATACAGGAGTGGGTCAGGATTATGTATCCGAAGGGGCAAGGCGGGTCAAATTTTATTATTTTCTAAAAAATGTGGGTCAGGGTGGACCTACCGAACTCGATCTTGCTTATACCTGCCGACCCGCTGACCCGCACTAACTCTCATATATAATGTCTCTAATTCTAAACCCTAAACCTAAGTACCCCGCAGCCCTTCGCCCATTCGTCACCCACGCCCAATTGAGCATTATCTCACACGGTTGCATGACCACACCCATTGGCATCTGCTAACATCGACAGCTCCAACGGTCATCTTCCCAAATCCTGTCACCAGACGTATCTGCAAACGCAGACAACTCCGACGGTCATAGATGGGTAAATGCAAAAAGGAACTTGCTAAAATGATTATCATAGATAAAAAAATCATTTAAAATTGCAAAGTATGAAGGACTAAAGAGATGGGTTAGTATGTTGAAGCCACAATTTAAGTGGGTAACTAAAAAAACTATTGCTAGTGATTGTCTTACAATTTATGAAGCTAAGAAGAAGAAATTGAAGAAATTTTTTGAAGATAAAGTTTAAAGGGTTAGTTTGACCATAGACTTGTGGACTTCCATTTCGAATGATGGTTACATGTGTCTTACAACGCACTACATTGATGATGAATAAAAGTTACATAAGAAAATAATTAAATTTTTTATGCTCTCACCTCCACATACTAGTGATGTCATTGCTCAAGCAATTGAGGATTGTTTGTTAGGTTGAGAGTTAAATAGAATCGCCACCTTGATTATAGATAATGTATCTGTAAATGATGTCACCTTGAAAATTTTAAGAAAAATGATAGTTAAAAGAGGGTTTCTAGCAAGTGAGGTGACCATTTTTATGTACGTTGTGCTGCTCGCATTGTTAACTTGATTGTGTGAAAAGGTTTAAATGAAGTTAATTAATTAATTAACAGAATTTGAAAATATGTTAGATTTGTAAGAGGTTCCCCACAAAGATAGTATAGTTTTAAAGTATGCTGTGAGAATGAAGGAATTAGTTCTAAACTTGGATTGTGCATGGATGTTCCAACAAGATGAAATTCCACTTATTTAATATTGGAAAAAACTTTGAAGTATCGAAAAATTTTTGACCAACTTGTCTTATATGATGCTGCATTTGCAAAGGAAGATACTCCTAGTGATAGTGATTGAGGAATTGGCAAAGCTATGTGCTCTTTTTTAGAACACTTTAATGAAGTTACAACCACATTATCTGGAACCTCATATGTTATACTTGAATGAGGTCCATAAGATTGAAAGTCTATTATTTGAATTTTCTACATTAGAAGATCTAGTCCTTAGAGACATGTCTAGAAAAATAAAATAAAAATTTGATAAGTATTCGGGCAATTTTGATAAAATTAACTTGTGGTTGTTGGTTGCAAATATATTAGATCCAAGATGCAAGTTGAAGTTTATAAAATTCTGTTATTCACAAATAGATGATGTTTATAAGGTTACGGAAATAATAAATAGTGTAAAGACCGAATTTGAAACCCTTTTCAAGGTCTACGAGGCTAAATTTTCTGCTTCAACCAAAACAAAAATTAAAGCTCCCATACAAACAAAGACAAAAGGGTCATCAAAAGTACAATATTTGAAGTTTTTAGCAGTGGATGAGATGGAAAATGAGAAGACAGAGATTCATTGACACTTAAAAGAGCATATTACGGTAAAGGATGATAGTTTTGACATTTTGGCAAGGTGTAAAGTAAATATATATACGTATAAAGTATTGTCTCTATGGCAGATGATTTATTAGTCATTCCTATGTCCACTGTTGCTTCGGAGTTAACTTTTAGTACGAGTGGACACGTGCTTGATTCGTATAAGAATTCTTTATCTCAAAAACTTGTGGAATGTTTAATTTGTGCTAAAGATTGGATGAGGTCAAAGCCAAAAGTAAATGAATTTGAAAAAGATGCAGAGAAACTCACCATCAACATTACAGGTAATTTACATAGCTCAATATCTAACTCTCTTATTTGAACTTAGGATATATATTTTATTTTTTTATAGATAAAGTCGTTAACTAATTGATTTTTTATATGTAACAGCTATTCAAGATGAAGTTGGAGAAGATAGCGGTCCTCCTCCTCGTTCTCCTACAAATACAAAGGTTTTAAGCATTAATCTTTTTTATATTTTTATTCTTTTTTTCTTTTTCCCTTAGCTTTTGTGATGATATTGTATATATTAATAAAATAATATTTTAAATTTTCAGGAAAAGAGCATTGTTATCAATGGATGAACTTAAGAAAAGATGACAATGAAGAACAATTTGACTTTTGTTTTTATTATGAATATTTTATGATAGAAACATATTTTTAAACTTAATTTGTTGGATAAAATATATGTGTTTCTTATATGTTTGCTAAACTTAGAATTTTTTCTATTGATGGATGAAGGATTTATGCTATCAATTAAACTAGTTATACTTTTTATTTTTTATATGCATGTATGTCGTTATTAATTATGGTCGAAAGTGTTATTGGTTGTCATTTTGTTTTATTTATTGCATTGCATAGGTGTTATTCAGGTCATGCATTCTAGAAGATTTCATTACAACACAAAAAGTATTATCAATATTTTTTATACTTCATTTTAATTCTAAATATGACATCATTTTTATTTTTGTTGAAGGTAAATAACAAAAGATATCAAATGAGTTCAAACAATTAGTGGTTCAAATATTCAAATTGTAAACAAAATTTCAAATAAGGTATGTTTCATTAACTTGTTCTTATATAGGTGAATAAATATTCATATTTTATTTAAGTCTTTATGTTTTACTTTGACTGATTATTAATAGATTGAAGCATATAGTACCTAAATTTAATATATTTGTCTTTATACTTGATAGATTCATAAATTTTTAAAAAATTCTTACTTCACTTGCAGTTTTTACCTGACCCGATACTGAGCCAAATTTTGTCTCGAGACCTAGTAGAAAAAAGTAATAATTAAACCAATCTTGTCCCTACTCGGTATAAAAATTAAGTGACAAACAAGATTTTTGAAAGGTAGGGTCAGGGTTGGGCACACATTAACCCATCCCGACACGCCCCGATTCCCACCCCCTAAGCAACATCATGTATATAATATATTTTATAATAATGGTGTGTTTGGGAATGGATAAAATTTTTGATGAATAGTTTCGGAGAGTAAAAGTTGTAAAATAATGTGATATGATAGGGGTAATGATAAGGAGTAAAAAAGATAAAGTTAAAATAGATAGATTAGTTGTATGGGTAGTTGGTAAAAATGATTGAAAAGCAGGATAGCTGTATAGGAAAATGTGAAAAAATAATTAAAAAATATTGTAGTTATGGAGAGTGAAAAGTTTTAACTTAACATTTTGTGCACATGTTCCAAACGCACCTAAAATATATTTATTTTACTTTTCCTTCTTGTCGACTATGGCCCTACCCCGTGGTGAATTACGCTCGACATTTTTCAATATCATCAATTTCTTGTTTTTTAATATTTTGAACCTCACCCACCCTCGATGAGCTCTAGACTCACCATAATCTTCCGAGCAACCAAACAAAATCTATAAATTAAAATTTTTGGGATAGACCCGAAAATTTCAACTTGGGATGAATGCCGTTCAAATGCGGTTTCACAGTGATAGATTCTGTAAAAATACGAAGATTACTATTTTCGTTATTCCAATTTAGAAAATTTGCGGCCATGACAAATAAGACCCTCACCACCAGTTTTGTTTTGTCCCTATACAGAAAGGTTTTTAAAACCGGAAGATCATTGATTCCATTTTTATTTTTCGTCCCTACGCTGTATTTATTTATATTAAAGTTCGTCTCTCACTGGTTTCGTTCCCAACAGAACAGATGCTTGGCCCCCAAGTAGTTGAAAATCGCAAGCAATAAATATTTTGGGGTCCACACATCGAACGGTGTGGATGGTTCCGGAGCGAAACCACGCTGACGTCCAGGTCCAGCTGTTTGTATTAGTGATTGCGCAATAGGAATTGCGCCCGTTCCGCGTCCGCGTCCGCGTCGAATGCTACCACGGCAACCGACCCAACCGCAAAGAAAAAAGGAACGAAACCCTAGGGAAAGAGAATAAAAGGACGAGCGGCATCGGCATCTGCATCTCTGCATTGCAGTAATACCCCATTTCTCCTTCCATCTCTATCTCGATCTTTTTTCTCTTCTTGTCTTCGATCTTCCTGCTCTCGTTGTGAATGGTAGGCGATTTCATGCTTTTTGG
This sequence comes from Annona squamosa, assembly GCA_035584095.1. NCBI lineage: Eukaryota > Viridiplantae > Streptophyta > Magnoliopsida > Magnoliales > Annonaceae > Annona > Annona squamosa. The sequence continues at coordinate 39,901,887 of JAXCLR010000063.1, read as the reverse complement.
ACCCTTCGCTCTACCTTCGAGGGCAACCGCGCGTGTGGAGATCGCGCAGTTCTCCTCCTCCTCCTGCTCCCAATCGCTCCTCCCTCTCTCTGTTTCTGCCGCCGCCGCCTCCTCCTTCGGATCACGATCCCACGGCTGGTACTATCGCTGCCTCGGCCTCGATCCTTGAACCACCCCTCCTGCCCGCACTCGCCCGCTCCCCATTTTTTGATTCCTGTCTCAATTTTTTCTTTTTTCGATTTGGAAAGTGATTTCTTTGACCTCCTCCGTCGATCCGAACGCGATGGCGTTGCTGCATATGCATAAGGCGAAGAAGGGCCATCAGCAGGCCAAGGCCGGCGTCGGCCGCTTCCTCATCACCGTCAATGTCCTCGGTAGTGCCGGCCACATTCGATTCGTTGTGAACCAGGAGGACCTCGTGTCCAGCGTCATAGACACCGCCCTGAAAGCCTACGCTCGGGAGGGCCGTCTCCCCGTCCTCGGCTCCGACTTCAACAATTTCTTCCTCTACTGCCCCAACTCCGGATCCGAAGGTAGGCAAGAACAGCACGAACTCGAAATCTGTCACCTTCTCCCCAATTTCTCTTTCTGCCATGAATCATTGCTAGATTCGATCTAAATTTAGGTTTATCTGCAGCTCTGAACCATTGGGAGCCGATCGGGTCGCTCGGGCAGCGGAATTTCATGCTGTGCAAGAAGCAGCCGCAGCAGATCGATGCGGAAGGCGGCGATAGACGGGTTCTGCTGGCCGAGAGGAAATGGGGCAGCGGAAATTGGAAGGCGTGGCTCAACAAATCGCTGAATTTCAAGATCTCTTCCCACTGATTCCGACTCGTTCTCCTCCGGTTTGTTGCGCCAGCCTCTGCGATTTGGTTTCCCTAGAATAAGCCATGATAGGGTTTGTCATACTCAGACATTATTATGCTCTTTGATCACCTTCTGCTACGATATGTCGTCTTTTTCATAAGATTATCTTCAAGGAACACTGTCTTTCAGTTTTCACATGATTGATATTAGATGCTTGTTTTTTCAATTGTTTCTGGGCTTCCGTAGATTTCTATACAATCACGCTTAACACAAATTAATTAGATTTAATTATATCACGTATGGTGTGAAACCTTTTTTGAACATCGTGCGGAGGAACAATTTAGAAGTATATAAATTTGGAGTGAGAATTCTCCAGCTAAAGGCCTTATTCTGCAAGGAATAGCAACTTTGGTCTATGCTTTTCTGTTTTTAATTTAATTTGTTGTCTTTGCTAGAGCTT
>JAXCLR010000063.1:39864113-39891572 GCA_035584095.1 Annona squamosa | reverse complement strand
CTTGGAAGAGTGGAGTAGGGAGGTTGCCCGAACCACTATAAAAATTCTTGTCTGCTTGATTTTATTTCTGCTCTCTATATTGCATTGTTTTCCATTTCGTTTCTTCATTCAAGGGGATTGAACTTACAAGGGGTTAAGTTTTAAGTTACTAAAGAAATTTTTAAGAACCCAATTCACCCCTCCCCTCTTGGATTTTGCCATCAATTCAGGACCAACACGGGCGACAGGTGTCGTGCGAGCGGGCGGCTGAAGGAGAAGAAGAAAATGGTAGGATGCAGAGGAGGGACAGGTGACTAGCTGTGTGCGGCTGCTGTTACGGTGTCACCACTGTCCGGCGATAGATCGATTATCCACAGATGGTCGGTCATTAAGAAGATGGGTAGGGTACTAGGGTTTCGTCGAAAGGGGAAAACGCAGAGAGCGGGTCAGCGGGCGAGCGCAACAATGGGTTTTCCATTTTTGGGTTTTTAAAAAATATATATGAGGTTTGTTCGACCGAACTAATACAGTTCGACGATTCATTTTTGTTCGACTGTTGGTTCGACGATTTGATCGGTTTTTATGCATATGAACTGAACCATATGCAATCAAACAGGAAAATGGATCGGTCTTACAACATTGGTCTACTCAGGTTCATCTTAATGGGTGCATTTGTTTCGAGGCATGTCTGACAAATACAGAATACTTTTCAAAGAAATGTTTGAAGCGAGATTGATTTTTAAAATATTTTTATAAAATTATTAAGTTAAGTATATTTAATTTATAAATTAATTTTTACAATTTTTTTATATATATTATTTTAAATTTTTAATATGGGCATCTTAGTATTTTCAACCGTTAAAAATGAATAAAATATTCATATTTTAAAAATCAAAATAAATATGTAAACTTTTTCAAAAATGGTAAAATCTTAAGTTATATATTAAATATATTTACTTTAATAATTTTTGTAAAGGAGAATTTAAAAAAATAAAAAATACATATTTTTTGCTCGGGCCCAAGGGACCTAATTTGCAACCTAGCATAAAGGGTCGTGGGCCATCACATTTAAGCAAATGACCTATGTTCAGCTTTAGTCTTAGATCAAAGTTAGTACTTATGATAGTAAATTTCTTATCAATCATAAATAAAGGAAAAATGTTATGCCTTAGATAAGAGTTGCAAGTATTGTCCGCTTTTGGCCTTGTGCTAATACGATTTTATCCTGTTGGGCTCATTCCAAATGATGTATTGACTATTCAATTAGTACCTCTACTTGTAGTTCAAGCTCTCTCATTTATCCTAATTGACGTGTGATGTTACATCCACCCCCTTGAGGCTTTAGCATCTTTGCTGGATGTGTTTCCTCTGAATACACTAATAAGATATCAACTCTGATACAATTTTGTAATGTCCTGACCAATACTTAGATATTGTCCGTTTTGGGTCTTGCGCCATGCGCCAACATGGTTTTAGCCCCTTGGACTCACCCCAATAAGTGTCTTGATCATTCAACCAGAACCTCCACTTATAGTTTAAACTTTCTCTTTCATCTAAACCAACACGAAATGTTACAAAAAATGAATGAGATTTTATGAAGTATAAATTTTTTACATGAACGGAGACTATCACTTTAATCTAGAGTTGAAATTGAGATCTCATTCATTCGTACATTGATATCAAACCATTTTTCTTATTAAAAGATATCAAACCACTTAATTATACAAGTATTGACTGAATAAACATTAATTCAACAAGTAAGCTTTATAATAAAAAATTAAAAACTTTCTAATGCAATTTAGACATGGAAAACGTCTTTGGGATAAATTAGGGGGCAACGTGCAAATGGGCTTAACGCTTAACCCACATGTTTCAACCCATTTTCAATGTAGTTGAGTTGGGTTGAGAAATTCGAGTTCGGTTAAATTCATTTTTCATCTTAGATTGGTCTTGGGTAGGTAGCTTTCAACCCATTTCCAACCCAACTGGCGCATTACACTCGATGCAACCCGTGGCTTGCCGCCGTAGAGATGTGCAGTACAGAACTACAGATACATGGGTTAAAAACCTGAATGCAATGATGCTAATGATCAACGATGCGACAATGCAATATTTTTACTAGTATCTACATTAATTTTTATTTATATAAAATGAGAAGAATAAATAATAAATTATGCATATGAAAAAATCTAATTTAAATGTAAAGATTACTTAAAAAAGAACGGTGACAGACGAAAATGTATAGAAATCGATTTTAATTGATACTAATGGTCTACTTTATAATGAAAAAGAAAGATTTTACATTATAAAATATCTTTTTCCATTTTTTGACATTTTAAATATTTGTTATCACAGGCTCGAAGCTCAAATAAGCTATTCCCATTCCAGCCTGCATGAACAAGATATTAGACAGCTCGGCGTGACTGGCCATTGCTAGTTCAACGCAAGCTCAGAAATTTTTGGTACGGTCGTCGTGGGTTAAGGATGATACAGGTCTTATTTTAAGTCGTGTGAGATTTTTGAATTGAGTTTGTGTTTTTGTTTTTAAGACAGTTTTCAAGTCACAAGTAGATTTTTAAAATTTTCAATACAATTTTTTATATTTCTAATATAACTTTTCTTATTTTTGATGCATATTATTATATTTTTATCGCTGATACATATTCTATTCATGAATTTTGTATAACTTAAAAATAGGCCCATAATCTTGGGTTTAAAAATGAGTTGGGAAGGATTGATTGTAAACCCAATTGTTGACACCCCACCCTTGAGCCCAAAGAAAAATAAATTGGAACAAGATCTAAGCCAAAGCAAATTCAAAGCAACAGGAAATTCAAGCAAGCCAAGTCCACCACTAAGCGAGTCCTTCCAAATTCAGCCCACAGGAACAAAGCTCCACTAAGCCTCAAATAGGCTTTTCAACAAACCAGAACCGGCCCACAAGAGCAAAATTCTTACAGGCCAACTTAACGGGCTCCACAATACAGCCCACCAGATTCAACTCACCAGACACAGCAAATGGGCCCTACAAAGCAGCCCACCAAGCCTCAAAAGCAGACTTTTCTACAACTTCAGGCCTTTGCAATGGCCCACCCAAAACAACGGGCTTAGCTAAGCTCTAGCCCATCAAGCTCAAGCCCATGGACCAAGTCGAACATCTTAAGTAGCTCAAGGCCCATGCTCTCACCTCAAGCTCAAGCTCATGGATCAAGTCTAACACCTCAAGTGGCCCAAGGCCCCCGCTCTTACTTCAAGCTCAAGCCCATGAACTAAGTCTAACACCTCAAGTGGCCCAAGGCCCATGCTCTCACCTATAAAAGGACGTGCACCCCCCTCCTTAAAGCATACTTGGAGAGGCATCCTAGAGGGGAGGACGGGAGTCTGCAACATAGCCACGACGTCCCAGTTTTCCCGTTCTTCGAGCTCCACGCCTCTCTTCCACTTTCCCATTTCCATTCTCTCCCATTTTCTCAAATCTTTCGTTTTCCCCCTTTCACGCCGTGTAAACCGTCTCTGGTTGGCAGATTTTGTCATATTTGCTTCAATCCGAATGCCAAAACCCGAGCTCTGTACGATTAATGTCTTATTTCATTAAAAAAGGGACTGATCTTTCTTCAAAGATTAGTGGCGGCTCGATTTTTTTTATTTTTGCGCACGTGTTCGAGTTAATGCCCAGGCAAAGTGAGTGCATGCAAGTCCACGGATTTCAGCATAATACGCTGCCGTTATGCTGCTAAATTTGTAACTTGATCCATATATGGAAAGCCCCGTCTTAGCCATTATGCTAACGAATCCACGAGAAAACGCCCATATGCTAAATTTATCTCAAAACCGTGAATCCTAACGCGTTTTACTCCATGTGAATGCAGGAAAACTAAGCCTGCGCTGCTGCCTCGGAGGCGTTGAAAACCCATCCCGCACAGCCCGAATTTTCAAGGCGAGGAGAAACCATCCGAATCCATCGTAGCGCTCGCGGCGAGTGCTACACCAACCTACTTGCATCACAGAGTGTGATAGTTGAAACAACAGAAATTGAGCTTCAATTAGTTTGGTCAACAATGCAAAGTTTCATATGCCTGATGCCCTGTACATTTTCTTTTTTAAAAAATTTCTCTAGTACTCATAATATTTGCCTCAATTCCTTATATACCTATAATATTTTTAAAATTCCTCCTATATTCATAAAATTTTATCTTAAATTCCTCTCATTCTCATGTCATTAATAAAATCATTATCTATCCTATTGAAAAGATGATTTTGCTTTTTAAAATTTTTTTTAATTGAGATAATTTAACTTTAAAATGACTCAATTGATTATAGTAAATCCTTAATATATGATATTAAATAATTTAAGAGTCATATTAATGTTGAATTTTTTAATTAAAATTTTTTAAATTGGTAGAATTGTCTTTTCAATGGGATAGATAATAATTGTGTTAACGACATGAGTATAATAAATTTATGGTGAAATGTTATAGGTATAAGAAGAATTTATAAAATATTGTAAGTATATTAGAAATTATGTATAAAAGGAAATTTTCCTTTCTTTTTAACTGTTATAGTTGCAATATTGCATGAAATTGAGTTCTCACAAGAAGACGCAACATTTCATGTCCCAATGGGTGTGTTTGAGAAGTGATAGAACTTTTGATAAAAAAAAAATTTAGTGCAAAGGTTTTTTAAATGAGAGAGAATGATGTAGTATAATAGGGCAATGATGAGAAGTAAAGATAATAAAATTAAAATAAATAAATTAGATGTATAAGTAATTGTATAGAAATAATTAAAAAGTAAGATAATTGTATATAACGAAGTGAAAAAATAATTAAAAATATCATGATTATAGAGAGTGAAAAGTTTTCATTTGAAATGTTTTCGGTATAAACAAACATCCCCTAAGTTTCAAATCCAAACTGTCGGAAAACTTCTTATGGAATCCCAAACTAGGAGGGGGAGATTTTCCACATCCAGCATCAACGGAGGGACGCTTGGTTAGAGTCCAGCGCCGAGTGCACATGAAAATTTGGTTATAGTCATCCATCCCCAACGACTGTGACTAGGATTATTTCTTCACTCCGCACGTCTAGATCAGTTTATTTAGCTATTTAAGTCGGTGTCCGCATTTTAAAAAAGTATTGTTGAACCATCAAGCAGGTTTTAATTAATTTTCCATGATATTTCTAAGTCTGTAATTAATGTGACTCTTGATGTCATAAAACTAAGTGCGGACAGAGACAAGTACATATTAATATGTTATTAATACTATGGTTCGGATTATTAAAAAGGAAACTTGTGTAGACATGGGGAGGTTTTGTAACGTTATTCCAGTTTTCAATCAGATAAGAATAAACCATAACACAAATTACTCTGAGTTATGTTAGTCTATAAACCTTGTAACGCTAATTGGATTCCTGTAAATATCTCACAGGCATAGACTTTAATAAAATTTAATGGAAATATTGTCAATTTTTTAAGACTTTAGAAAAGACGAGACTAGTACAAAATGACGAAATTACCACGTTCGATTGGTCGATCAAACAACCATTCTGGGCAATGAATTTCCGAGATGATGGCAATCCACTGGAGCGGTGAAACTTGAAAACGATTGAGGAGTTGTTTCTGCTGTAAAAGATGCTTTGTTGACTGGATTACTCATTCAAGCTCATGCCTCTTGAATTATGTCGGGATTTGGAGGACTTCCCACATCTATGTGCATTTCGCTGACATAAGAGTCTCACAGATAGTGCAGTTTTCTAGCAATTGATGCGAAAGGATAAACTTCGTAGTGGAGACAGAATTCGATGGACTTAACACCACTAAGCCAAGGTAATACACAAAGCGTCAGATCCTGCAATAAATCAAACGTGGAAATCATGAAGCAGGGAAAAAAGTGGGGAGGGAGAAAGTGATTCTTCGTTGGTTTCAGTTGCTTGGAAACCTCTTTGAATGGAAGAGCTTCCGGTCCCCTCCTTTCAAGGCCACATGCACACAAATTAACATTAGGATGGTGTCACGCCCTGAGAATTACAGAAAGCAGGATGCCTTACATAGCAGAGATTTAAATTCCATGTCAATAAAGGGGTAGTTATGGTGGTTTATTATTTAGGTCTTTAAGTTGATTATTTTTTAGAACTGTACAACTAAGCTACAAGATTAATGCAGATAATATATCATATAGTGGGATCTAAGGCCTTAGGTTGATACAAGTTAAACGAGGGCTGTTTCAGGGTAGAATTCCCTAGCCTCAACCAAGCAGAGAGTAATGATCTTCAGACGCTAGGGCTCAAATCCTTGACCGACCCAACCTATCAAACTCTTGCTAGAACGTGTCTAACTATGGGAACGTCTGGTAATGGTTGATGGGAAACGTGAGTGGTAAATGATGGGTGAACGGATTTTAAGGCACCTTATTAATCAATTAATTATCATATTTTTTTATTTTTATCCTTATATTCTAATAATTTTTCCCCATCAACTACCTTTCACAAAACCTATTTTTTCTAACTTTACCCCAATCATTTTATATCAATTGCACAATTTTCAAAATATTTCATTTTGTACTCCAGCCAAATACCACATTTCTCACAACTTTGGCTTTCGCAAATGTCCTCTATGACTAATTGAGAATTTAGGATCACCTTAACATTTGTTTGAGAGTCAAAATTAATTAGTAATGCTAACCTATGGTGATTAGTTATTACACTACTAATAGGGATGTTTAGTAATTTGAAAGTTGTATGAATTGTGGGATGAGGTGAGAAGTAGAAAATGAAATATTTTGAGAATTGTGTGATTGATATAAAATAATAATGATAAAGATGTAATAAATAAGGTGGTTGGAATGTAGTGGGAAACATAAATAATTGAAATATGGGAGTAAAAGAGTAAAAATATGATTATTAATTGACGAAGAAATGAGCATGGAAATGCATGCTCATGCACTTCTCCACACCGCATTTCGCATGCGGATTACCAAACGACGCCCCATGGAAATAGGGGAATTGAGATGGAGCCAATGTGTCGGTTCTGATCGGGATGTTCTCATCGGTGACTTGAATTACAAAACTACTATTATGTCAGCTTAGCTACCTAATTGCATTAGACCACAAGCCCCTTTGCATTTTATCATTTTTTTGCAATGCATCTACACTCATTGTATTACACATTCGCATCCCATCGAGTTTAGCCTTGTATTAATCTCCCTCTCTGATGTTATGAATAGAGGATTGGTGAAATGTATAAAATGTATAATTTTTTCGAAGTTCTCATATATATTCTTTTATGAGTTTTGCTGTTTATGAGACTTTCTTATTAGATATATTGAAATTAAGAATTTTTTTAGAGTTCTTTTTTTCTGTAATCTCTTTTTAATAATAACTTTTTCCTCCTTCACTCGTGTTTTTTTCTTTCACATAGAAGGATTTTCTACGCAAATATATGTTTTCTTTGTTTCACTTTCTCTTGTTTTCTGCATTATTTTGTTGTTTATATGATTATTTTCTAACAAATTAATATTAAAGCCTGGTTATTTTTCTTGGATTTTAAGATGTTGAAAACAAAATTTGAGATTAAAAGGTGGATCAAAAAATCTATTTTGGCAATAAAAAAAAATAAATCTATTTTGAATACTATGAATTGTACAAAGCTTTCTTGAGAAGATGTCAAGAAGAGAAATTATATATACCTACGAAATTACATTTCCTTACTACAAATTATTCTTTTGATAGATTAATGAAGTCTTGTTTGTTTACCAAATTTAAGTATCTTCAAAGTTTAATTGAGACTTTTGGTGTATTATCAAAGTCTTTTTTGGTTTTCTTCTTTAAGTTGTATTAACTTGATTGATACTTTTGGATAATGACCATTAATTTGTGGAATAGTCGTATTTTTTGAGGTTCAAAATATTATCAAATTTAAGTAAATGTGAAAATTTGTTAGTTGGTGACTTGAATTGCAACACTCTTATCACGGCAAGTTATCTAATTGCATTTGACCGCAAGCCCCTTTGCATTATATCAATTGGATGAACACATTCATACTCATTGTGGTGCACATTTGCATCCCATGTAGGGTTTAGCCTTGTATTGATCTCCATCGTTGGTGTTATAAATAAAGGGTTTGCTCTAGGATTTGGTGAAGCATATAATTTTTTAAAACATTCTTGTATATTCTTTTGTGAGGTTTGGTTTTTATGAGAATATTTTATGAGATATATTGGGTTTAAAGTTTTTTTAGAGTTCTCGTATTTTATAATCTATTTTTGTAACGCCCCAACCCAATTGTCGCAGGTATTGTTTGCTTTGGGACTTAGCCCGCACAGTTTTGTCCTTATGGGTACTCTGAATGTACCTCAAAAGGCACCTTACAGCTCAGACTCTCTCCTTCATCCTAACCGCTGTGGGATATCTAATCTACCCCTCTGGGGCTCCGCCGTCACTTCCCGCTGGACACACCCGCCGGATTTTGGGAGTCAGCTCTGATACCACTTCTGTAGCGCCCTGGCCTTCTGTCGCAGGTGTTGTCTATTTTGGGCTTCGACCTATACAGTTTTGTCCTTCTGGGGACCCTTCCCAAAAAGCGCATCGATAGAGTTGCTAGTGATCTCCACTTATAGCCTAGGCTCTCTCTTTCATCCTAACCGACGTGGCATGTTACAATTTATGATCTTGGATTTTTTCTCCTTCATTCGTAATTTTTTTACATCACAGGGGAAGGTTTTTCATGTATATTTGCATTTGCTATTTTGTATTTCTCTTATTTTTCCACGCTATTTTGTTATTTAAAGGATTATTTCGGAAGAGATGCTTAGTGCTGCCATGATAGCAATTGAAGTGAAAATGTAGAAATGCTCTTGATCCACAACATGAATTGGTGATGAAAATGAAGGGCATCATATTAATCGCAAAAAAGCTTCAAGAAGTGCAGCCCAGTTGCGCATCCTAAGAATCGAAGCACAAGTTAGGGTGGCCCTAGTGATGGAGGAGTGGGCGTCATGGGTCCCACACAGCATTCCGGTGCATGGGACCAGAGCAACACGCCAGCCAAAGTTTCCATATCGCCCTAGCTACCCCAGCTTTAAACAGACCTTTACCCGCGGCAATGCTGGGTATCCTGGAAAGCACGGCCGGGCAATATTTAAACGTGGAATGATGATGGTCGCGATCGGGCGGGCATCTTGTCTCTTAAAGCATGGAAAGAGGTGCCTCTCGATCGAGTACTGATAAGAGAGAGAGAGAGAGAGAGAGCCGTAGAAAAAAAAATCAACGGATGTTAATCTACAGCTTGTGTAGCTAATCTAAAGTAGACATGGGAAACAACTAAATCTGCTTTACGGCGGGGATATTATAGAAATTAAGAAAAACCCATCTTCATTTCCCATTGACTTTTGATGTGTAGCCCATAAAAGAGAATGGCCCACAATACCAAAGGTGGTGATCTTCATCGATGCCTTTTATTATGAATGCCTTTACGGTGGGGGATACCACATACTAGTATATTCCTCCAAAGCAAAAGCATAGCGGGAAAGAAGTGGAAGAAAGCTTCATGGTCTCATGAAATTGAGAAAGTAAAGATCTGCAGTGCGCTTTGCATCTCTATTCAAATTCATACGCAGCAAATTAATCAAGGGTGCTGCTCCTGCTCTGTTCTGTTATGAAAGACTCCAACTACGATGATAAAAGGAAGGACGAGGAAAACGGGGAAAAGTTTTTGGAAAGGAAAAAGAAAAAAGAATTTTTTTTTTTTTTTATAAAAAAGGCGATGCACACACTCTGCAAGCACGCGATTAGAGAGAGGATTTTGAGGTTCTTTTTTCACGACCCCAACTGGTCACTGGTCAGTGCAGTATTATTACCCCCCAAGCAGGTGTGACACCTGAACATTAGTACAACCTCGTTAGCTGTCGCAATGTGTGTGTTTCCTTTCACAAAAATTAAGCTTGCTGGTGAGATGTCGCCAAAGTCAGTTGAATGCGTGTGTTTATGCTTGCCCCACTTTTTTTTTTGTAAATACCTAACAAATTCATCATTGTTAGTGCAACCACAGCAATTGGGCAACAAAATTTGGTGACCGGTAGGTCGTTGTATATGCCCCAGTAGCATCGAAAATGCTCGTTTTTGTTGCTGTTGAAAATTAGATTGTCAATAGGGTTACTAATATAGAGTAATGTCAATAGTGTCAACCTCATTACCAAAAATTTGGTTTACTTCCCAATATAATCATAAGAATGTTCAAATATGACAGAATTGAAATTTTGCTTTTTATTTTTTTATACTAAAATACACCTAAATGCTCATCATAAGCTTTTTTTTCCCTTCTTCCCCTTACTCTTCTATTGATCAAAATCATAAATTAAAAAAAATTAAAAGCTGCTTTAAACATTAATCATCTTCCCCTTTCAAAGTTTTTGATAATCTTGTATAGGAAGAACTTAAAGATATATTTGGAAAACGATATAGATTACAACCCTATAAGTTTCATACTTATTCTGAACATTGCAAGAAAAGTCAGTTTATGCAGAAAATAGATGTCCTGTCCATATTATAAAAGTAGTTGCATATTGTCATAAGAAACGAATATTTGGTTGCCAGTTGGCTGCATATAGCCGGTTGTCATATATGAAGATTATATGTATGTGTTTTATATGCAGCTAAAACACATGGATCATGATACTATACCATTGGTTGTTATTTAGTTAACTAACACCACTTTTATGTGTATGTGAACCTAAGTTTGTTTAGTTAAAATATCAAAATTTATCATTTTAGATTCTTGTATACATTAATTTTATCAGTTCTCATGTGCCAGAGAGAGTGAGAGAGTGAGATGAATAAAAAGAATTTATTTTGAAATTTTATAAAAACATATAAAATCTAAATATTAAAATTTGAAGTATGAATGAAATATACCTTTTATGGGTGGGTTGCAACCCTGGACATGCCCATGACTGGATTTGAACCATGGACCTAGGTGTTAGAACCCGACATGCGTACCAGTTGCCTTATTGCAGCATGAATGAAATATATTTGAGCTCGTATAAATAAAAGTTATAAAGTACATAAGATTGTTACTTCACTAAGTAACAACTCGTTGTATATTGTCCTCATTCAAAACGCACGGGCAACATAAAATAATACTATAAGCAACAAAAGTTTATATTGCCGTAAAAATTTATTATATATGTGATTTTTTAATTGAAATTTTGATAATTAACTACATTAATACAAGAAGATTAATTTTTAGCAACCACTATTAGCAATTAAATAACAGCCAAAATAGTTTTTTCATTAGAAGTAAGGAACTCTTTGGTTGCCTGTGGATCACTTTCAAAAAAATTCACATTTGGACATTAATTGGAAGCAACAAGGAGACATTTCCTTACTTACGTTAAAGTTTAATTTGACAGCCGAAATATTTCGATTTTTAAGGACTTTCCTGATGGAATATTAGCAACCAAATCTGCTCTTTTTTTGTTGTTGGACAAATGTCGATGTCGCCAGCATCGTCACCTGATATTTGTATTTGCAACTAAATTTTAGCTGCGAAAAGTCAAATTGCTTGTAGTAGGCCTCTTTAGGTTCATTTGTTTGTTTGTTTTTGTCTGGTATTTATGGGAAATTGGCCGAAATGCCATTTTTGATAATTTTTTTCTGAATTTGCATTCATAACACCGCAACAAATTTCATTATCCCAAACAATATTGAGAATATTTGCCCACATATTGTCGCTGATAGGCAACAACAACTGTAATCGCATTAAATATCATTTCCAAAAGTACAAAATGTTTAGCACCTGTAATAAATCATTCTCTTTCAACTCAATTAAAAAGAATAATCACAACAAGAAAAGATTTACTTATGCAGCAAAAAATCTGCTACACTTAAATGGAGATTTAGCTACATACGCATATGCAGCAAGTATTTTGTTGCCACGGGACTGCATGTGCAGTGTGGCATAAGATTAGGTGCAACAACTAGTTATTTATGCAACCAAAATTTTGCTAAATGTTAGCTCCATGTTCTCTTTTGTGCGACAAATAGTTGTCTGTTGCCTATGAATGTTATATGGAGCAATCGTGAAACCGATCGTTGAGCTTGGACCTTTCATGGGAGGGTACAATTTGCCATTGGGAGAGCATAATATTTTTTTTAGGAGGGACCATGTAAAATATATTTTTCAAAATTTTAAAATTGCCGTGTAAAAATTGTTGCATAAATTGATTTTTATTGCAGTTAACATATAGGATCAGAAGAACAAAACGTTACACATACTATAATGTAAAAAGTTACGATTTTTTTTATGGGTGGATTTGCTTAGGTATAAAACTTTTTAACCAAAACTATTAACTAAAATTTTCGCTCTTCTTTGTAACTATCTTATTTTTAAAATATTTTTTTTATATTCCTTTTACAATTATCCTACATTTTAACTATTTTTATATAACTATCCACAGAATTAACTTATCTATACTCATATCCTATTATATCATTTTCTTCCACTTCAAAAGATTTTACATCAATAACTTTTTATTTGAAAGTTTCATTACTTCCCACACACACCTTATAATAATAAAAAAGTTGAGATCTTAAAATACAATTGATTTACATATACATACGCACTACAAACATGTTGCAATAATGATATTGGTAAACAACATTATTTTCATTTTTTTGTTGAAAATAAAATTTCTTATAATCATATAAAGATCTATGTAGTTAGCATATGAAATGTCACCATGATCAAATACCTAAGTGGGTTGCCTAAGTATCCAAAGCCTAAATATCCAATCGAACCTTAATAATGTCATAAGCTTGATTTTTTTAATAAAAATGCATTTGTTTAAGGGCACCACTTTTTTTAAGGGTAAAAAGCAACACTCTTAAGCAGTCAGTCATTTGTTTAAACGCACGTATTTAAGGTCACTCGTTGTATCGAACAGCGATTGACGTGAATTTTTATTTTTTTAAAAAAATGGCCTCATCCATCATAATTAACCATTCATTTGAATTTAGTGGTTGATGATGAGTGTGTGCGCCGTTTTTCCTTTTGACCAGTTCTTGCTTTAGATAGATGCCAATAACATGACACCTCCGATTGATTTCGTGGCCTAGACGTTCCTTTATATTTGTTTCTCCCTAGATATCTGTGCCTATATTTAGGATCTTTTAGAGCCGTCGATCACTGGCCTTTTTTGGTTGTATTTGGCTTTTTTCTGGTCGGTGAAAAATGTCAACTTTGCCTTATGAAATTCAAGTTCATCCGGAGTGCGTGTGAATTAATAATGTCTGGTCAGTTTCGACCAAGAAAACAAAATGCGAAAGAAAAATCATCTTGTCCAAATAGAATACGTACAATACGCACCGTTCTGAGAGTTAAGCGTGCCTAAGGCTAGGGATCGGTTATAATTAATGTTGCTAGCTGTCCACATCTACTGTCACGATGACATATATTATTATACAAAAGGTTGAATGCATCGCTATTAGTTGTAGAAACCAGAGATTTGGTTGGCTTTTGTTAAAAATTAGTTGCGACTTTGTATTTGCAACCGAAGTTTTCAACGTTAATAGTCTGTTCCATGAGTAACCAAACTACTCAGATCTAAGTGAATGTCATCTCGTGCGCATGTTAATTCACAATACAAAAATTTTTTAAATGCAGGTAGAACATGAATTTAGGTTGTGTTCAGTATTTGATAAAACATTTAGAAATTTTTTAATAAAAATTTTAGTATAAAACTTTTTAAAATATGAGAAGTATATAATATGATAAAGGTAATAATGTGGAATTAAAAGAATAAAGTTAAAATAGATAAGATAGTTATATAAGTAATTGTGGAGAAATGATTGAAAAATATTATAATTTTATAAGAAGATACGAAAAATAATTAAAAAATAGCATAGTTTCGGTGAATGAAAAATTTTAGAAAAATAAGTTAATATGAATGCCAAACATACCCTTAGTTGCATGTGCCTTCATTTGACTACGCGAAATCATTTTTAACTTTGCAAGACAGACTATTATATGCATCCAAAACTTTGGTTGCATATAATATGTATGCAACAATTTCCCTTTGGCCTCAAATAATGTATAGGGTGCATGGTAAAATATTATTGGCTAAAAAATATGATTAAAAATGAAAAGTTTTCTTGTAGATTATAAGGAATTAAGGACTTATTTGGCTATACATTATCTCTTACCACCAGCATCTTTCAAAAACTTGAATATATTTGGCCATATCGGATTGTACTTTCATAGAGATAGTTATTATTAGTAAAAATTTTAACATTTGCGAAAAGTAGTTCACTGATCCTTATAGTAAATGTGCTCAATAGTATTTTACTTCACATAAACATTAGACCAAATTGGCCTTAGCTTACATTGACATAGTGATTAAATAAACTAATATAGTTTATGCTTCTTAATTCTTTTTTATTAGAGCTGTATACTTTGTTAGCAAAGGGAGTTTGTAGATCTGCATTTCTTAATTCTTTATCAATGAGTTAGAGCTATGCATTTGGCTAATTGATAAGAGTTTGTAGCTTGGAAAAAGGAAAAAAGATTTGTACACTTATTAATTGGCATAATATACATTATAACAAATTTTCCTATCTGCAATCATTATTTTTGTGCTTTATGTAATATGAATTTGACTGTAAATAATAATATACATAACTAAAATGACTACTCACTTTACTACTTATAAGTGTTGATGTGGGAATGAATGCAATCATTTCTTTGATTTCAATGGTATATGGTGTTATTTGTGGTCGAAATTAAACTACATCTACTTTTAATGCAATTGTTTATATTTTTTTTGAAAATATCTATTAATTCATTCTTGTGCAATAGAGGAATCTACATACAAAAAATTTACAAGAAAGGGAGTGGAGCTTCCCCACCAAGTCATACACCCATTTGGTCTTGAAGTTGCAAATGTAGTTGAATAGTGTGCTACTTTATTTCCTGATCTTAGGACATGCATGAAGGATATATGTTGCAATTTCATGGGCTATATTCTAATCTCCTAAGTTATACTATTTGCAATCAACAGAATATTGCATTCATCATTTAGGAAGGTAATCATCTCGATGCATTGGATTTGCAATTCCATTCCCCATTCAATGCTATATTTGATAGCCATCCCCTTTATATTGAGGGCATTCGTGATTCCCTCTTTTTTCTAGTTTTATGTTGCCAAAAACATGACTATATAGTCTCTTAGTACTACTCTAAACCTAGCATACTCCCCTTCTTGATGCCTTTTGCCATCTACATTAATCTTACCTCTTTCTTCTCTTGATTTGGTCCATTTGGGATTCAACACCTTATCTAGTAGATTTATCCCTCACAATTGATTGACCTCCTCAAAGTAGTTCCTAAATATTATGCACCACTAATCACCTTCCTAAAATCTAATGCTTATAAAAACTTCATGTATATGCAACGAAATGTAACTTTGGCTACAAAAAATCGTTGAATATGAAAACTTCTCTTATAGTGATGGTTATATTGTAATTGCTTGATGGCCGCTACAACTTCTAAAATATTTAAACATTGAGGTCATGGAGGTTAATTACTTTTAGGTGTTCATAGTTTATATGCATAAATGATAAATTCTACAAGAAAGAAGAAATTTTTCAAATATATTATTGTAAATATAGAAACTAAGGCAAAAGGTTTGCGTAAAACATTTAGTAATAAAAACAACTTTCTTACAACATGGAAAGAGAGAATATATATCGGTCCCACTTCAAAATTTTATTATAAGAAGCGAAACTATGTAACCCCTTCAAGATTTAAGATTTTGATCATTAATTAAAAATCTAATTCGTTCATTATACTTAACATCATTTGTTTATCTAGGAGACCAAATTTAATCCCAATCATGTAATTTATGCTTATTCACGTGTAAATTATGAAAAATGTTTAGTTCCATTCACACATGTATTAAAATATAATAATATTTTATAAAATCATTTACTCACATAGAAATGATATTTTGGACGGTTTATATGTCAAAAATACTATTTTAAAATTAATATTTTAGCATTTTTCATAATTTACACATGAATATATACATTTACTAACAAATGCGACTTATAAACGTACTTGATTAGGATGAAACTTGATCTTCTAGATAAATAAATAATGTTAAATACAATGAATAGATTAGATTTTTTATCAAATGATCAAAATCTTAGATTTTGAAGGAGCTACATGACTTCACTTCTTTGTAACCTAATAAAATGAACTTTTAAGAACATCAAAATTTATCATTATATGTAACATGTTAATTCATAATGAGAATTATCTGCTGCCATCGATCTCTATTTATCACTATAAAAAAAGCTTTTATTCGGTGACTAAATTTCGGTTGCTTACAATTGGTAATATATGTCATCAATTGAAATTTTTTGCTTAATTAGGCAATCAAATTTTGATTTGATTGTAAAAATATTATCATAAAAAAAATTCTTTTTTATAAAAGGATGCTTACAAGTTTTATTGCCTGGAAAAGAATTATTATAAGATAAAGATTTTTTCTTACCTATAAAAGCATTGTATAAGTAAAGAAAATTTTAATTGCACTTATGTCTTCTAAGGATTGCTGACATTAATGTACGTAACAAAAAATTTTATGAAAAAAATTCTCTCATACCCACAACATTTAGTCATCATTTCTTTCATACGTATGACATTTCAAAAATTCTTCAACACCCACAATATTGTACCTCTAATTCCCCATATGCCCAGCCATTATTTTCGGCAAAAAAATTTGTATTGGTAATATTTAATGTTATAATCAGGCACTTTCATAACCCTTCACACTATAGGAGAACATTCATAAATACTCCTGTACATGGAGAGAATAAACACCCACACACAACTAGCAGGAAATGAAAACCAACATAAACCAGCAGGATTGAATGTCAAACCAGCAACCTCCTAGAATAATGATATACGGTGCCTACCACTAGGGCATCGACCTTAGTTGCTATACTTAGCCAAAATTCACGTTAACTATATGTACAAATATCGATTTTGCCCCACGCCATTTTTGTAAATAAAAATAAAACAAATTCATGCTCCATTTTTATTATAATTGAAACAAGAAATACATTAAGTTTGTTTTACAAAACATATGATAGGGATTTCATTTGAAATCTTTTTAAAATTGTGGGAGAAAATTCAATATTTTGGCATTAGTTAATGTCTATTTTGGACTGAGAATAACAACATGAGTATGTAGGGAATTATAGGTGAAATGTTCTGAGTATTGGAGAAATTTTTGAAATACTGTAGGTATTCTATTTCGCAAAAGCTTGTCTATAAATCAATAATCTAGAGGTAAAATATTGTTTTCTGACTTTTCTAGTCCTAAGCAAGCACACTGATCTCTACAGCTAATTAATCGAGTATTAGTTAATGCACACTGGAAAGTGGGCCATATGATGAGAAAAAGAAAAGCTGGGACGGAATATTGGCAAACGGTTGACGCAGACCACGCACGGTTAAATAGATACCAGTGAATCATTCGGACGAGGGTGAGATTTGACAAAAGATAAATTTTAGGAAAAAAGAAAAGAAGCTTTCAACTGTACGGTGCTAGCTATAAGGTTTTTTGAATAAATAAATTAATTAATTAAAATCCTTTACAGACTGTCGTTGGTGAGTTCTAGGTGGTGAAACATTAATGAATATAACACTCGATGGATGTTGTAAATCCCATGCAACTCACTCCACACTCGCTATCAATGGGCGCCATTTTTAATCGAGCCGAATCATTGCATGGTGTTCCTTCTTTTCTTTTCTTTTTTTTTTTCTCTTTTTTTTTTTTCCTCTCCTCACACTTTTTCTTTGCAAGGAAAAAAAGAAAATTGGAGACGCAACAAGTAGAAGTCCTGAATATATTTGGGCAACCACACAACATGGTTTTTTTTTCCCGCCTTTGTTGGACCACCTGCAACAACAGAGTTCACATGATCAAAACATTGATACGTTCAATCTCCAAGATGTATCATACCCAAGATTTGGGTCACCCTCATAACCAACATCCAACTACTACAATGCATACATATAGATGCGTCTACGTAGGAATTGTTAGAATGTAGGCCCCTGCGCATGACCACATATTCATAATAAAATCAAAAAATAATCTATCCATTGTATGTATTAATAGAATTATTTATTGCAATAACACAAAGTTTCATCCAAATCATGTATTGAAAATGATTCATTACCCCTGATAAATTTTTTGAAGGAAGACTGTATGGTGATCTCTGATGCTGAAACTTTTATCAAAGGGATCAAGTTGCGTTTTGGGTATTTTGATAAGCTAATATTCAGTCACGTTCTTAGAATTGGGAACAGTGTGGCTCATTGTCTCGCTGATTTTGCAGCTAAAAGTGTTGGGGGAGGTAAAACATGGTGGGAAAACTCACCCGACTTTCTTGTAATTTTTTTGTACATTGATTATTTTGTTTCTTAGTAATGAATACCACATATTTTCCATAAAAAAAGTTGTTGAAAAATTAATGTAATAAAAATAACATAATTTATATTTAATTTTAAAGTTATATTTTAAATATTTAAGCCGTCTAAATTACGATTCTTATACGAATAAATGATTTATATGACATAATACTACATTTGCATACACTGGTGAGCGGAAGTAAGGATTTTGTATAATTTATATATGAATGTATATTTTCAATCAAATACAACCCATCTAAGAATCTTGTTAGGATAATTTTTGGTACTATTGTAAAACAAATAATGCTAAGTCACAACGTTTTAATTTTGTGATCCATACGAGCCCCATTTATAGCTGGCAGCACACTAATTAAGGTGCAACCTAGCATGTTCTATGTATGTCTACGGATTGGCATATGCAAATATATATGACTAATTGGATCATGGAGAGTGATATGGAATAGGATTCCCTACGTTGGAGGGAAGGCATAAAAATTAAAATTAAAAGGGAGGACAAAAATGCAAGGATGGGGAGGAAGATGGGGACACACGAGGTGCCCTCTCCCCAATGTTTTTTTTTTCCCTTAAAAAATAACATTGTTCTTTAGGCATTTAAAAAAAAAAAGCCACAGTGACCTTCCACCCCTCGTGCGCGCTATCTATCGATGGCGACTCTGTTCCCCTCAATTATCATCATTAATGGCATGGCTCCAAACAGAAACCCAGCCATCTGAAGGAGGCACTAGTGCGCTGGAGGCTGTCTTGTCAGTGATTGTGTGTGTGTGTGTGAGAGAGAGGGAGTGAGAGAGGGAGTGAGAGAGATGGTGAGAAGCACGATGTGGGAGACAGCCAACAAAGTAAGAAAATGAAAAAAGAAATTAAAGAATCAACAGTCGTTTGACACTACATCTTTTTAGGTCTGCTCGACTTGTGGGGACCCCTCTGCACTATCTCTCCTCCCTCCCACCCAAACCTTATATTAACACCTCCCCTCCACCTCTGCTTCCATTCATCCTTCTCTCTTCTTTCTTTCCTTACTCTTCTCTCTACCTCTCTTTCTCTTCTACCATCGTTCATTGCGATGGCTGACCTTGCAGCCTCCAAGAAGATGTATTGCGGGGTGCCCGAGCGTGTCACTCTACACCTGGCCATGCTGGCCTTGCAGTTTGGCTACGCCGGCTTTCATGTCGTCTCCAGAGCTGCTCTCAACATGGGAATCAGCAAACTTGTCTTCCCCGTCTATCGAAACATCATCGCTTTGCTGCTGTTGCTTCCCTTTGCTTACTTCCTCGAGAAGTACTTACAAAACACCTTAAATATATATTCCTCTTCAAATCAAACCATGCAAACTTACCATCTTCTCTGACTCTCTTCTACAGGAAAGAGAGGCCGGCTCTCACTCTTTCTTTCGTTATCCAGTTCTTTCTTCTTGCTCTCTGCGGGTATGTCCAACTTCTCTACATATATTACTCAGCATGGGAAAGGAGGTCTGAAGGAATAAGCTCAGATGATTACATCTTCTTGAATTTTTGACAGGATTACTGCAAATCAAGGGTTCTACCTACTGGGTCTAGAGAACACATCGCCAACGTTTGCCTCTGCCATCCAAAACTCAGTCCCTGCAATAACCTTCCTCATGGCTGCTGCTCTTAGGCAAGTTTTGCAGTTTTCCTACAACTTACACGTTCTGAAAGCGACTTTTGTTATATGGATTTGACAGTTGATACAACCAAATTAATTAGAGTAACGAATCCCCCCACTAAGGGAGAAAATAAAAAAAGATTTCTGTTCTGATGCATGCAGGATCGAACAAGTGAGACTTAACAGAAAGGATGGTATAGCAAAGCTTCTTGGGACCTTGGCGTGCGTGTGTGGCGCCTCGGTCATCACTCTTTACAAAGGACCTGTCATTTTCGGGAAATCTACTCTGCACCTGACCTATTTCAATCACCCCCAGCAAACACAGCCAGATGATGCAGCTGCTGGGCTTTCATGGCTCATGCTGGGTGATGTCAAGGGAAAGAGCTGGACCTTGGGCTGCATCTACCTCATCGGCCACTGTCTTTCCTGGTCTGGCTGGCTGGTTCTGCAGGCTCCAATCCTCAAGAAATACCCAGCACGACTCTCAGTCACCTCCTTCACTTGCTTCTTCGGCGTCATACAGTTCTTGATCATCGCTGCCTTCCTTGAAAGAGACCTCGAAGCCTGGAAATTCAATTCAGGTGGGGAGGTCTTCACCATCCTCTACGCGGTAACTATATCTTATTTCCCAACTCACCTCTTACCATCCATTTCCAATTTCTGTTAGCTAAAGGTACTTATTCTTTCCCATGCAAGGAAGGGTAATTATGTGCAGACCGATCCACTTTAGTATTTACTTATGTGTGCATATGTATACAACACATGACTATCTTATAATTTTATTTCTTTTGTGATAAACAATTTTTCATTAAAAGGTTCGGTATTAATGTTTAATATGAAAAAACTAGAACTATTTATTGATTTAAGACTCAAACATTCTTTTAATTTCTTCTTAGTCCTGGTCTAATCATGATAAGTGAAACTGTCAATCACTGTGGGATTAATAATTATCAACCTTTGAGTAAGGTTTAGACAAAGGTTCCAAAACGTGCTGGACATTAGATTAGACTATTTGCTGTATTATCACCAATATATATGAGTAATTTTTTGGAGTCATTTTCTGTACACGTGGGGACCCAAATTAATTATTTACTAGCCTGTGTCACCAAACATGCATGCCTCGGATCGGACGATCTGTTCCCTCAGCCTCTCACATGGCTCCTACGTTAGTTTATTGGTTCCCCTGGCCGGCCCTTCCGATTCTATTCTCTCACCAGCAACATCTCGGGGCCACTGCACTGGCCGGGAAAATCAGGCGAGTCTAGTCACGGATGAGGCCAAGATGCATGCGAACGACTTGCTGTTTACTCGACTGACTGAAATGACACGGCGTGACCCTGATGATTGCGCCCGCCCACCTGCTTTATCTAGAGGACTTTTCTAGTGGTGTTGTGGGTGTGGCCCACCTTTTGAACAGCTTTGATGTGCTGCCTACTTGAACACTGCTGGGGCTTACTATTCTCGTCATCCACATGCAGCGTTCCCTTTTGACCAGAGAGAAGCATGATCTCCATCTGGGTGGGCCTACACAGAATTATTAAATCTCCTCGCAGATATACGAAAGATTAAGTGCAATTTTACTGCACAGCAATTACAATATAATAATTTTAAAATGATTTTACGTAGTCGTAAAATTATAATTTATTTTACTTAATGTATTTAGAATTATATATTTTATTACCATGCTAATTTTCATCTAATTAAATATGTATATAGACCTAAACTGAAATGGCACAAATGCAACGTAAAAATATAGTTTGATATAAATAATAATTAAATTTTTTTTTAACGTATAAACTATTTTCTATAAAATTTATATATGGATAAACGATTATATAAAGTACCAATACATTTAAATATACATAAGACACATTTTAGGCCAAATACACATTAATTATGATTCAACTTTACTACTCATGAAATATTCTCATGTATAGATATTTCTGGGAGTGTTGATTGAGGAATGTCAGCCGATTTCTTCCTCCATGTGGTCGAAAAAATGGCCATGATTTCGGAAAATCTAAAGGGGTTCGACGTGGGTCTGACAGAGTGACTCGCAACAAAACCATCTGACCGTCCTATGAACTTGTTATAATCTTCTGCAGGGATTTGTGGCATCCGGCATTGCCTTCGCTGTTCAGATATGGTGCATCGACAGGGGTGGCCCTGTCTTCGTGGCGGTCTACCAGCCTGTTCAGACTCTAGTGGTTGCTATCATGGCCTCCATTGCATTGGGCGAGCAGTTCTACTTGGGAGGGTAAATTAAAGCCCTTCTCCACTCCTTTTTATTTATTTATTTATACAACGAAAAAAGACAGACAGACAAGAGAGAGAAATATATATCATGACTTTCTATCTTTTTTCCTCCTCTTTTCTCATATCTAGCTAGTGCTGGTGATGATGTTGATATTGATAACGATGTTGGTCCATTGATCATGGTTTCAGGATTCTTGGTGCCGTGCTGATCATTATTGGACTATACTTGGTTCTCTGGGGCAAAAGCGCCGAGCGGAAGTTTGCTGCTGAAGCCGCTGCTGCTGCAATGAGACTGCCATCTGTTGCTGCAGAGCATGGAATTACCAGGACTGCTGCTTCACACAAGGGCTCGCTAACCCAGCCGCTGCTACCTTCAAGTTCCGAGAGTGCTGTTTGATGGACCGAGAAAAGCAAGAAAGAAAAGAAAAAGAGCTTCATTTTCCCACTTTCCCTAGTGCCTAATCTTGTTATTCTGCTACTAGCTGAAGAAATATCGGGCATGTATAGGTTTTGGTTTTTAGTATTTGGTTTGGGTTCTTGGATTTTGGGGTGGCATCGGACAGCCTGAAATCCACCACCAGCTCTTCCTCCATAAGTAGTACTGGTGGGAATCCGAATTCATCTGCTTGGATTTGTTGGCTTGTACTCGATCGAGATCAAAAAACCAAAAAAAGAAAAAAAAATCGCAAGTAATGGCATCTTTTATTTTGTTTCCGAAAGGAATTGTCTGGTTGTGTGAGTTTTCAGTATTGATAGTGTCCTTAAACAGCATCAGATGGGTCATCAATTTAAATCCAATGCGTAATCGATAGCATCAATTAAAAATGAAATAAGCAAGTCGTCCACGCCCCAAAAATCAAAAGAAACCGTAATTTTGTTCCTCGCATAGAATACATAATAGTAAGTTTTAGGGCTTTGCCCAAATGAACCAAATTCTAAATATACCTAAATATACTCGCTACTTTTCCAAAACCTCACGTATATTCATTATTCACTGTGTCTGTAGTTAATTAATGCACCCGGATTATTTGCAAAAACAGCCTACTCGCGAATCCGTCTTTGGTAGCCGAGAGATGAAGAGTCGCAGCTTCAGATTCGTTATTGCATCTCTCCTCTCTGCCGTCTTCTCTCCCGCATCGCTGTTGTCCATCACCCTACCATATAGCTGCTGCTGCCGGTTGCCTATGCGGGAATCACCGGCGGTTCTAGTCTCTCTCTTTTTTCCCGCCACCCTCCTCGTCGCCGTGATAGCTTCTGCTACCTCGCGCCCTTCTCATCTAACGGTGCAGCAGCCTGTCACTGTTGCATGGATCTACTGTCTTCTCCGGCAAGCTACATTATACATTTCATTTTCATTTTCTTTCTTTTCTTTTCTTTTCTTTTCTTTTTTTTTTTTTTTTTTTGCACATTTGAGTTTAAGATGTTGGGATTTTTTGGTTTTCTTAGATCTCAATCTCTCACCCATCTTTTTCGGTTCCATGTATGTGGATTTTCAGCATGCCCGACTTTTTCATCGCCATGCATTTTTGGGATTTTTGGGTTTTCTTTGTTTCATCTGGTGGTGTCGTTCTTCAAGATCTAAATGACTACTGAAGCTTGTGGCCCGGATTAGGATCATAAATCAGGTGGAGGCATCAAGATTCAAGCCATAATCTAAATGACTGTTATGCTATTGCAAAACAGTTGCTGCTGAGAGAACATAGACGCAGTTTCTGTTTGGTTTTCATTTTTTGTAGATCGAATATTTTTAATTCATTAGCTTCTCATTGTTCAGACTATTACTTCACATTGAAGGTATGAAAATGTGAAATGTATAAACTGCCAGACTGCCAAAGCAGCAGCTATCCTTGTTGTAGAAGACGACGTTGTATTTGTAAAATTCTTTTGTGATGTGATGTTAATTGAATAAGATGGAATGGAATGGAGGGTTTGCGTTGTGAAAATTCTGCATCAAGTATCTTGAGAAATGAAAATGGTTGAATGGGAGAGGATTCTGTATTGAATAGGAATTTTATCAGTGTTACAAGATATGTTTCATTTTGTTATCATGAGTCACATCTCGTTAGCCTCTCGGATCATATCATTCTTGTCCGAAAGACCCATGAGCTAATAATTGACAAATTGTCATTAAATAAATGAACAAATAAAATTTCATTCTAATTTTTTGTGATGAGTCAATTTAATTTCTTTTAAAAAAAGAACTCCTGATGCATCAAAGACGGCAAAAAATTTTCATGGTTTAGACGTCGCGCTGATTTTAGTTTTTTTTTACAATGAATCGATTGTGCTGGAGTCGAAGCTGCGGAAACTACTGGAATGGTTGAAATCGTATATAAAAAACAACCATGCTGCAAAAATTGCTGCATAATAAATGAGTTCGATTGACGATCAAACTCCTGCTCAACCATGAGAAAGTCCATCAGCCCAGACTCCCGCGAGGAGTAGAAGCAGCTGACGGTGTTGGCGTCCACGAGAGCCATGACCACGAAGTCCAGCAGCACTAGAGCGGCGTGGACAAAATCTCCAAAGCGGAGCATGTAGTTGGAGAGATCTGCTCCTCAGCTGGAGTCGAAGAGCCACATCCCGGTCCTCATGACGATGCCGTAGTGAATCTGTCCATTGCTGTCCGTATAACTGTTGGTGAAAGATACAAAGCAGCACGAGAATCTGCAGATGGCAAGGTGGACGTTGGTGACGATCTTGTTGGTGGTGGAGCAGCTGCGTGGAGGTGTGACGGATGAGGGAGGCAAGAAAGGAAGGAGCCGGGAGCCGCCGACTACTTCCGCGATAAGCGATTGGCAGCAGCACCGGCAATAGCAAGTATGACAACAGTGGTGCAGGAGAGATGAGGGCAGAGGGAAGAGAGATGCAATGATGGATCTGAGCTGCAACTCTCCCTGTTGTGGAAGGGTGATTCGCAAGTAGGAAGGCTTTTGCAAATATACCGGGTGCATTACTTGCACTATCAGGGGTGCGCCTTCAAAACCTAATCGCATGGCTGAGGTAAATGGCGCCCAATCGAATGGATGCTGTGCTATCGAAGATGGTCGAAAACAGTTAACCTTTTGCGCAGAACTGACTGGCAAATGGAATGGAAAATTAAACCCATTAATTACGCAGAACTGTTTATCTGCTTTAGTTTGCTGTCATCTACTTTTCTTTTTCCTGAAGATATCTACTTTTCTTTTTAAAATGATCATTAATGTGACGATCGTGTCATAATTGACTTGTCCTTTTATTCCAGAAGGCCGGTAAGGGATAGAGTACTTGTAGGCTCGTTTGTTTCCCTTTTTTAAATTAAAAAAAAGACAAGCACACGAAGGCAAGCGATCCTGATGACTGCAGGGAATGGAAAAGACATGCAATCCGGAGTCTGTGAGTGAGAATCATAGCAGTAGCCACGCCCACTGATCATCGGCTTCCCCGGAGGCCCATACAAGGATTGCTTTCTATACTGACAGTGTCATCCATGACCAAAAAGGCTTTTGACTGTTGGGGCCAATTCATTACAAAAGAGTGGCAAGCATTTTGGGAGTATAAATATATATTTCAGAACCGTTTCCTCATGAGTTACCACAATTTTCTGACCCGGCCGGTCCATGAAGGGGCCAAAGTCAGTTTTATCACTTCGTCTTATAGTTTATGTTAGTTCGTTAGAATCTTTAATTTATATGCGGTCCGCACGGATTTTTATTATTGAAATAGTTTAAAGCCTGATCGTTAAATGAATAATCCCAAAGGACCAAAACATAATAATTGAGGCCAATTTTAACTAGTGACATTATGTAATAACATAATGATGAGTGATTCAGTTAGCTCAAGCTAAGTAAATACTCCATTTAGCCCATCTTAAAAAACCTATTTACAACAATTTTTTTTACTTGTTTCTTCGTGCACTTGTTTATGTAATTATATTTAATATATTCACTAAGTTTTACCATTTTTGAATATATTTATCTATTTTTTTGAGATTTTTAAACATCTGTATTTATATATATATTTAAAATACCATTATTTTTACAAATCTAAAAAAATACATACGCATGTCCAAAAATGATAAAACTTGATTTATATGTTAAATACACCTAGAAAAACAAGCGTACAGAGAAAAAAATAAAAAAATTATTTTAAATAGGATTTTTGAGGTGGGCTAAGTGAGTCATTTACTTAGCCCGGGTTAACAGGATCATTCCTTTTACATAATTATGATGCATAAGTATACTAGATATTTATGTTCGTAACTTTTAGCATTCTATGTTAAACTTTGATTTATCATTGTAGTTACCAAACCATATTGAAAAATAAATTGAAACATGTCAAAGATATATTAACTAAAACACAGCTTTTTTTGCCTTTCTTGGCCATATTAATTAAATCTGGTATCATTACTTTAATTGGCAAAGAAAAGTATACTATTTGGCCTGATTAACATGCGTCCAACAGTTGGAAGTTGTTTGCAAAAAATTTGCGTGTGTATGGATCTGCACCCTCTGGTGGACTACCACGATTGAAGTCATCTTTTTCCCAAAATCGCACACTTCATCTGTTATGCGTATGGTGTTAAAACTGATGGTTGGTAATTTGCGGTCGTCTCTAAGCATCTTCTCTGCCTGCACCACATCTGGCAAATCCACATATCACGACAGATTCACTCCCACCACCGTCCAACTGTAACGGAAGAAGAATCCCTTGCTAAGGTCCAAGTTGAGATCTCCATCATAGCAGATCTGCCCGCATCCAGTAAATCCACCCAAATAAGCTCCCAAATCTGCCATTGCTAGCATAAGAGGAGCCGGGAAATCAGACAACGATAGCTGACAAGCTGCTAGACGCGTGGCGCAACAGATAGAAGTGGAACGACGATGAGGTATTTTACAAACCGGTTGAATCTGGTCGGACCGGTTCCGATTGGCCGATCGCGGTTCATCCGGTTTAAGCGGGTTTCATGCTTTTGACTGGACCGGTCATTAACAAACCGAAAGCAACACTGGTTCCCGGTCTTGTCGGGTTTTAACAACATTAAGGTTGTGTTTGAGAATGAGTAAAACTTTTGATGAAAAGTTTTGAGGAGTAAAAGTTGTCAAATGATGTGATATAATAGGGGTAATGATG
>JAXCLR010000063.1:39838680-39857479 GCA_035584095.1 Annona squamosa | reverse complement strand
TCCATCCCTGCAACCGCTTCCAAATCCTCTCCTTGAGGCACTTGAAGAATCCCATTTTAGATCTGCCTAACCAGGCCGGAAGACCAAGGTATTGAAAGTCCTGAGAGCCCGAACCAAGGATTTGGAGCAGATCCCTTCTTATGATATCCTGCGTGTTAGTACTAAAGAAGGCCGCCATTTTTTCCACATTTATAAGTTGACCCGAAGAAATAGCATATTGGCTCAGAATGTCCATCAGGTTGCGAACATCATCCTCGCAGGCTCTAGTGAAAATGATCGCATCATCAGCAAAAAGAAGGTTGGAAATCACAGGTCCACGCGGGTGCAACCTTATGCCATGAAGAACCCCAGAAGCAACCGCATGAGACATGATAGCAGAAAACTCCTCCGCACAAAGAAGAAAAAGATAGGGTGAGAGCGGGTCACCCTGTCTCAATCCCCGTTGGGGAGTGAAGAAAGGGGAGTAGAAACCATTGACATTAACTCTGTAAGAGACAGTGGATATACAGCTCATGATCCACTCGATCCAAAGCGGGCTGAAATTCATAGTCTCCATCATCAGCTTGAGAAAACCCCATTCAACTCTATCATAAGCTTTCGACATATCCATCTTGATTGTCATCTCATATTTGCACCCCGTAGTACATTTCCGCAGATGATGAATCGCCTCATAGGCAATCAGCATATTATCAGTAATAAGCCTACCGGGGACGAAGGCACTTTGTTCCTCGCTAATAACATCGTGGAGAGCCGCCTTGAGTCTGTTGGCTAAAACCTTAGCCAGGATTTTGTAAACCACATTGCAGAGGCTAATAGGTCTGAATTGAGAGAGATCCTGAGCACCGGTCTTCTTTGGAATCAATATGATAGTGGTGGAATTCGTGTTCCTGACAAGCATGCGTCTCCGGGCCGGGTTGCTTTCATCCATAAACATTTTGCACCACCTGAAAATGTCGCTACCAACCGTTGCCCAATGCCTCTGGAAAAACCCCGCAGACATCCCATCCGGCCCCGGGGCCTTAGAAGTGTTAAATACCACGAATGGATTGAATTTAATAAAATCATCAAATAAGGCCTAAACTAGAATGGAGTACTGAAGTGAATTAGCACACCTGGATGTATAGAAGCCAAACTATATATATATACATATATTATCTATCATGTGCAAAGGGATTGCACCATAATTATGGTGCAATTAACTGCAAAAATGGGCCCAATATATATTAAAATATAATAATACTTTATTCAATCATTTATTCATAAAAATACATGTTAGATAGTTTAGAAGTTGAAAATATCACTTTAAACTTAATATTTACATTAAATTATTTTATTACATTGATTTTGTATTGTTTTAAAATAGGGCACATACATATGTTGGATTCGGATGAAAATTAATATGCTAATAAAATAAATAATTCTAAATACGATGAGTGAAGAGATTTCTTATTCATGATCAAGTAGATGCTGTAGTATACGGACTGCACCGTAATTATGGTGCCGTCCGAATGCACTTGATTATTATATGTATGTATGTATGTATGTATGTATGTATGTATGTATATATGTATATATATGTGTGTGTGTGGACCAATCAGATCAATCATGCTTTCAATCGTGGTGGACTGGTCACATACTACTTAAAAAATCCAACATTTTACAACATGTTTCTAATGACTTAGCATTTCTCATTGCAAAAAGACACTAATCAGCAACATAAATAATAATCAACACAAAAGATGGACCGATCATATATTATAGTGTACACCGATTGCAAATTCCAAACGTGGATTACATTAATTCCGGCCATTAATTCACTTCTGTAAGATCTTTAAGCCGATAAACTAGCACCACAAAAAATCACAAAAACAAAATGGACAATCAGATACGTTGAACATTGTAATTTGTCATTATATGTATTATCCGATTGTTGAACATTGTAATTTGTCGTTGCATGCACCGTTTTTCACTGTGATGTTGCAAGATGCCAGCTGCAACACGTAGCAGCAATTTTTATTTTTGGATGACGATTAAAAGTTATACTTTTAGTGATAATATTTGTTTGCCATTATCCCTAAAAGGTTAATACTTTTTGCAATAAGAATGGCAACAATAATCATTCCGCTAGTTTTTGAAAAAAATAAAGTTAATTAGGGATAATACATGTTGGAAAATGTTAATTTTCTTAGTGTAGTGAGCATTTTGGTTTACATAATGTGAATTTCTCTGCAAATTAAATATTTACAAGATTTTATTTTTTATTGGATGCCTATGAGGTTTTAATTTTTTTACGAAACTCGTTGCACTGAAAATTTCAATTTTTATTGGAAACCGATGAGGTTTCGGTTGATTTTGTGCGTCTTCATGTGTTGTCTAGTCGTTTTATTTGATATTATTACTTTACTCATGATAATAAAAATCATTGAATCAAAATATCGATTACTTTTTTCATTTGTTCTATCTGAAAACGTACTTTACAATATCTATGTCACAACTCAATCATCCCCAGGAAAATTAGCGACATGATCATTTCATACTGGTCCAAAAATATTTTATTATTATTTTTTTCAAAATTTTTGACAAAATTGTTAATCTAGTTATATTTAATTTATAAATTATTTTTTACTAATTTCAGACTGATTTGAAGAAGGAACTCAGTCGTATATGATGGTTGACAGTTAGGTTCATATTTTTACATCCGTACTTACATGTATAGTTTGGCCGAAATTGAAAGCATAGTCACGACTTTTCATGAAATTGCATCTACACTTTATGATTTGCCCAAATTTGGGGCGCATCACATTCCAATGGGTAATGGTCAATTCTAGTTTAAAATTGTTAAGGAAAAAATGTCATTGGAAAATTCGATGGTGCTTGAATTTCGCTATGCTACTGGTGCATCGTATCAATCCATCGTCTTCCCCACCATCAGCCATGGTTGCTGATATCGTCTTCCTCACAACCAGCCATGGCTGCCAATAGCCTATCAATGAAACGAAGATGGATACCAAAATTCAATCCATCCATCATCTTCGTCTCTTCTAGTCGAACAGCCATGATAATCCACAACCGCATGTCAATCATCTCCAATTTGGCCACCAAAATCTCCAGTGTCGCCAACTCGTCGGTGCCTTCATCATGGTCGATCAGCTCTTTACGAACGATTAGCTTTTTTTTTTATGTCAAAAGGCACTAATTATCCATGTATATAAAAACTATCACAAAAAGCTATGCTTCTGGAGTCTGCAATATAACTTTGTTGCAAAAAATCAATTGTCTGTGATAAGAGCAAAAGCTGTTGTCACTTTAGTGAAAAGCTAAAGACTATTGCAGCTCAGTTACAAGTACATTACAGTGAAAATACATACTTGCAATGACAACTTCCGTTGTCACTAAAGGTCCCTTCTCTCTTATATCCAAATAGACTTAAGGTTTATTTGGTTGAGCTACTTTTTTCTATTTGTAAATTTACATACATTTCAATATTTATTACATCGAAGTTTTGAGATATTTTAATAAATCTAGAAACATAGCTCCATCTAATAGAACCTAAAGATAATTCCATCAAAAAAACTAGGAGACATAGCTCCCAAATAATAAATAAAAACAAAATATTTCGATTGTCATTTGACTTCATGCCAACCGAATAGCCAAGCAAATGAGTTACCACTAGGGTGGCCGACTTGGTACAACCTAGAAAGTTAAGAAACTTTGAGGGTATTTATTATCACCTAAACTTTTTTAATATAAAACTTTTTACTCTTCACAGCTGCATTATTTTTTAGTTATTTTTTTATTTTTTTTTATACAACTATCCTATTTTTAGATTATTTCTACACAACAACATACACATTTAATATATCTATTTTAACTTTTTTTTTACGTCTCATTATTACTCATATCATATTATATTATTTTTTATATTTCAAAAATTTTACAAAAACTTTTTCTTTAAAAATTCTATTGCTTTCCAAATAACCGTTAGTTTAAAAGTTTGTCAACCAAACTGAAGTAGGAACAATATATGCACATCAATTTAATGAAAATCGGATTGATTTTTAAGACAGTCGACAAACTATTTCTCATTATTTTAGGCAAATTGACTTTTTTTTCAAATTATGCTAGCCAATTGGCGATGCACCATATCCCTAGAACCAATTACTATAAGAAAATAGGCTTTAAGCGATACAAAATTTTGTCATTATACATATTAATTTATGTTATAATGTTACTCTAACAAAGTCGCTAGAAGTTCATCACAAAAGGCTTGCTTGACTTTTTTAGATTTGACACTAAAAGATTACTTTTTTGTAATATACATTATATTACTATAACTAAAAATTAATTTTTAGTGACAACAATTATTTGCGGCACTACAACCAAATTTTTATAACAAGAAAATGTTAAGCATTGCCAAAAATACATTACAAAATGTTAATTCTCTTGCAATGAGTACATTCTAGTTTTGATAACATTAATTCTAACTTTTGTCAAAAATTACACATGTGACAATAAACATTACAAGAAATTAAATGAACTTTTAGATCTTAATTTTTTCCTATCATGTTGTCGGAGGTCAAAGTTTATTTGGGAAGATGTAAAAGTAAAAAAAGAAAGTAGAAATAAAAAAATTTTAAAGGTCATATTTGATTAAATGCAAAACATTTCAAATCAAAACTATTTAACATAAAACTTTTTACTCTCTACAATTACTCTATTTTTAATTATTTCTTCACATCTTCTTATACAAATATTCTACTTTTCAATCATTACCTCTATTATATTACATTATTTCCTCTCATTTAAAAAATTTTATTTAAAAATTTTACCACTTTCCAAACATATCCAAAATATTAAAAAAAAAGCAACGTGATATGACATGGGCAATGATTATTAGTAAAAAAATAAAATTAAAATAGATAGAATAGTTTTATAAAAACATATAAAAATAATTGAAATATAAAGGTAATAATAAAAAATATGACGGGTATGAGGTTAAAATATCAAAAGGTATGTGATATATAGGGAGAAATAAAAAGAAATTCCTCTTCTACATGTTACCAAACAACAGTTGCAAAATGGTTTTGCAAATTTTTTTTAAAATAATCCTTCAAAATTATCGCTAAAAATAACCACATTTCGTTTATACTGTCAGCCAAAAGGTTTTCTTTTGCTCGACATCACATTAGCATCACTAAAAGCTAATCTTAGCTTTAAGCTACAATATTAATTAATATTACTAAATACCTTCTTTTGCAGGAAAAAAGACATAATTGTGCTGAATATATATGTCGCAAAATTAATTAGTGATGGCGAGGGAAGGTAGCACCAAATAAACTAGAACGACGTCCGTTAGGAATTTGTCACCTCACGTTGGCATTGCAGGTCAGCTAGAAGCACGTACAACCCTGGTTGTAAACCATAGGTCATGAGGGGAAGCCAAACAAGCACTGGTGCTTCAGGATTAGTTCAGCACAGATCAATAGACAAAGGGTATATATGCTCTCTACAATCTAAATACGCACATAGGATAAGGCATTGATGGCTCTTCACATAAGCAATTAATATCGACCATATGCACCCTGAATAACCTGCTTACGTACCC
This sequence comes from Annona squamosa, assembly GCA_035584095.1. Lineage (NCBI taxonomy): Eukaryota > Viridiplantae > Streptophyta > Magnoliopsida > Magnoliales > Annonaceae > Annona > Annona squamosa. The sequence continues at coordinate 39,851,874 of JAXCLR010000063.1, read as the reverse complement.
CATTTGCATGGTCCCAACCACCTTTTTTTTTTTTTTAACTGCAAGAAACGACAAACAGCGTGCCTCATTCGATTTCACTTCTTTTCTTATTTTTGATGGATGTAATCTTTAGGATAAGACTCGATCACTTACATATTACATCAGCCCAGTATTGTGGTGTCCTCATCAATAGGATTTGGACAGCTAGCTAACTATCTATGACGATGGCTATAACTCGAAAACTCTTGCAATTCTTTCCACAGTGATGATTCTATGCAATTCCATCAAAAAACTGTACAGTGCTGTCCTGAGTCAAAATCGAATCATAGCAAACTAAGACTTGATGCATATCAACAATGACGGAATATTGAAGGGCGAAGAGATTTCGACATCTCGTTCAGTGCCTGATCAAACAAACATCTGTCACAACTAGTCGGCGTTGTCTCTGGATGAGAGGCAACAAAAGAATATGAGCTAGGTTCCACCCAAGTGCAATTAATAATCAAGCTATTTTGTCCTTAGCAGATCATCATAGATAGACTGAGATTGGCTATTGTTTGGAATTCCGTCAAAAAAAATAGACCAATGGAATCTACGAAAAAACAAGGCCAAGGTCGTTAAGAGATGGACTCCGATGAAGTTGGCGTATTCGTTAATGTCATGATTCAGTCTTCAATTATTGAAATTTCTTTGTGGGTGTGATATAGTATGCCTTGAGCTGAGTGACAGAGTCTCCACTTTCCATCCGCGGACCACTTGGAGGAGCATGCATGAGAGAGAGAGAGAGCATGGGTCCCTTGAACAAGGTAAGGTATCGTATTAACAAGCTAGATAGGTTGCCTCTATGTAGGTGGAAAAGGTTAAGCTGGTTGGTGAGAGGGCCATATATATATGTATGGGTAGCAGGAGGGGTTGATAGGATCTATGGAAGATCTTTCCCTGCCCAAAGTAGATTCCATGTGGGTCGCTTTCAGAGGATGCGTTTTTCCATTGATTTTTGGCGAGTGGTGGGATTGAAGGCACTTACTTTGAACAATATTTCAATGTACGCCCACGCTCGATCATCTAACTACTTTCCACATAAGGGGGTGCTCTTCCTCTTGTATTCTTGTGTGCAGAACATCAGTGGCATAGGAACTCCATTAAACACATATATACATGTAGATTCCATTGAGGGGCTTTCGTGGGCCAAAAGAGAAGAAATGGAATTCGCCCACTCATGCAATCTCTACTTGAAGAAGTGGATTGGATGGGGAGCAAAGCCACGGTACCAGCCGAGATGCCCGCTTGTGCAAGACTAGTGATGCGACGAGAACTAGACGAGCTTTTTAGTGTCTAACATATACAGTACCTCACGATTACCTGCAGGATGGTGAAATCATCCTTAATTGATGGTATTGAAATGAGCCCTTTTTAAGCTAGAAATTGCTACCCAATTAAGAAAGCTAATTCCATATACATGAAGAGAACACATTTCCACATCACTACTATTCTTTTTGTGACACAGAGAAACATAACGTTAGGGGAGAACAAATGCAAATTAACAAGCTTACCTATGGCTGATAATATGTTGAAATTGGCTAGATCTATCCCAAAATGACTAGTCTTAAGCACATTTAACGTCTGTTCCACCTGGTGTATGGAACGTCCAAAGTGTTAACTTTCCGCTTTTGACTGAATGTATTTTGCTTTAGAGGCTGGCAAATAGTGCCGTCTAAGATGTGATAAATCTAAGTTTTGAGCTCCAACACGAGTTTATTTCTCATTTTTCAGAGCAATGTCTCCGTAACTACATTAATTTATTAGCTACGCCGTTATATTTATATTTTTATTTATAAAAATTTCCTCAATAGTGTCAGGGTTGTGAAATGACTAATTTGTAATATTAAATGTCATAATGTATAAAATACCAATAAAAAAAGCATTGAAAATAATATTGACAGCCATTAAATTCTTTTAAAGCCCATTGAACTTTAGCTGTTTTATTTTTATCAGTTTGTTATGCCTTTTTTTTATCAGTGGGTACAAATTACGATTCATTTAATATTACGGTCAAACTCAAAAATCCTATACGAGAGACGATAATAGCCCACATCCTTAATGATGCTGCGGACAATGTTATTACAAGTGTTTGATGAGCCAAGCTTAAAAAGCTTTAATATAATCAAGCAAAGTTAAACGGTGAATCCACCTAGCTATGAATCCAAAGGTCGATAACTCCAACGCATTCTATTGGAACTTGCGTAGAATCGGTCCATGTGGTAGACAAAAGGACTACGAAAATATCGCGAAGAGTTTGTTGGGTGCGTTGTGTGAAATAATGCGCGGTCCTTATTGGGTTGAAAAAGAGCTGGCCATGATATAATGGCACATGCGACGGAAATTTGTAGGGCATGTATGGTGAGGTTGGACACCGTCCAAAGTTGTTGAATCACTATCGTGAAAGGGAAAGTAGTAGGATGCATAGCATTAATTGGCGGTCGACGCAAATACTATTTTGAAGATTGTGAGTAAATTAAGGAGCTAATTAATTGGGTTACAGCGATCGGCCTGTTTTTGTCTAGTATCAATTCGGAGTGACTTTTATGCAAAAAGCTCGAGCAGCTGAATATTTTGGACACCAGACATTCTTTTAATTCAATTTTTTTAGTCACGGATCATGTTAACCACCCTTTTTAAGGGAGGACATTCATGCCATGACAGCCTACTACAGTGCCCTAGTCGAGACCATATTTGCCTAATGATAGTCTTTTTTCTACTCTAAGATGACTTTGCTCACCTATTAATAATTTTTTTGAAAAATTATCTATTAATAATTTTAATTCAGTATCTAAGTTAGCTTCTCTGGATTGTCCTTTTCGAGAGTCAAACTTATAACCTTCAAGTTTATTGCTAGAACCTATGATACCAATGATATGAAAGCTTCGGGCAAAAGAAAGCTTAACTGATCATTTCGGACGCTAAAAACCTTTTATATCATGGTTCCCATCAGATTCTCTACAAATGTGTACATGAAATAAAATGGCTTGTACAAATCGTTGCTTTTTTATTTTTAAGTTTCTAAATTTAAATAATCATATAAAATACAAATTAGTGTGTATAAATTTAAACTAAAAATTACTTTAATCCGGATACTAAATCATTATTTCAAAGAGTTTGAGTTCGCTTACCAGTCACCACGCCCTCCGGGAACAGGGCTGTGATATCATTCATACAAAAAGCTTGAGTTTTATTCACGACACCAAAATTTTCCTTTTTTTTTTTTATTTCAAATATCTCCATTTGCCTGGGTGGTTCCAAGAATCTATTGCCATGCATGTATCATACTACAGAAGGATGTGGAGCAGATATATAATGAAGTGAAAATGCCATAGCCAGACACAAGTGACAAGTCGATAAGTCATGTCACCGTAGTTCTTTATGCACTGAAGGTGCATTGTGGTTGATTTGTTTTCAGCCTTTTAACATTTCTTGCATGTATGGCATAAACTTTAAAGCTGCTTTCTAGGCATCTTTAGGTAGGTTGCCAACATGTATATATCAAGGAAGACCTTTGCGTGCCATATTGCTCGAATTCCCAACTGATAATTATGATTACCTGAATAATATTGCCGGCCAATATTCTAGCTCCTTTGGCACCTTGTTTTTGTTAGTTTACGAGGCATATCGTTTTCAAGTACTCAAAGCCATTCACATAAATGCAGGAGGGATTTCGGTCGAGCTGTGTCTCATCGACTGGATGCGGGACCATTGATTCTGCAAGTGCGTCGCCTTCTTGCCTTGCCTACTGTTCACGTTATCCATTGTACTTGGGCCTGCTTGCGATATGCCAATGAACCATGCACCACTTTGAGGCCCTTCGTCCATGCACAGTTTCCATCATGTGGGGTTCCTTGCCTAGCGTATATTCCATCATGTAGGTCACAGCTCTAGTTCAAATCAATTAGATTGGCCATCCTTCAATTTACATCATCCATGACAAATTAAAGGTGGGGGATGAAGCCAATCCAGTTGTAGCCCAGTTGGTAGCAGCGATGTCCTGCCATTCCGCAGGTGTAGGTTGAATTTCTATTGGTATTGTTGATGGGAGTTGTGTTCTCTTCATTTATTTGGTAGAAGTTTGTTCTCCGAAGTTAAAAGGTGTATCTTGTTATCTTCGGAATAATATTTTTGAGCTTATAGTTTTCGGCTTGCAAATTGTAAGAATATTTTAGAACTTCATTGTGATAGAAATTTAGATAGATGTAAATAGACAATTATCAAAAAAAGAGGGACGAAGGGCGTTGATCATTCCAGTTAGAAATGGTGGCCATTCTAGAGATACATGTATATCAAGCGATGTGCATGGACCATTGTCTGGACCAATCTTCCGTCAAGATGGGACCACGTTTTCCTTCCTTTTCTTGCTACCTTTGGAAGTCATGTTCGTCTTTCTCATACATGAGCAAGTATTCCAGAATCCAGACTGTATAGCAGTAGCTGTATGGTACTGTACGTGGAATCCGGTGTAATATTTTATCAAGAAGTGACAAGCCACTCCCCTCGCTTGATTTTTACTGTCAGCATGCATTTGAAAACATGGTAGAAAAAATAAAGAAGTGTCCAGATCTTACTACCAACAATAGAGTGATAGGAATTTTTATAAAATTTAATTATGTAAATTACGTAGTACGTAGTAGTACGAAGAGCTAATACAGAGCGATATCTAATTAATTTAAGAAAAATTTTCTAATTAAAAAATACATTATAAGAAAACTAATTTAAGAAGTCATTTTTATATGGTTGAAATTTAATTTGCTGTTGATAATATGTAAGCAGTGCCCAATGATAACATATAATATTATATGTAGCTATTAAACATCAGTTGCATATAATAATAATTTGAGTAAAGGAAAATATAGCGAATTTTGAATGCATATTCATAAGATGATATTCCTTGAATAAGTCACTACTAATTATGCTAACTATTTGCTTGCCTATAATTTTATAAGCAGCTACGATATTTGCTACTTTATTAATGTATGTAAATTTATCTGCAATGACTTTTTACGCTATTTTAGCAGCTACATCTAATACGGTATGCAGCTAAACTATATTACTAGCGAGGGAAGGTGATTTAATACACCCGGGTGCACTTAGCTTTGGTGCACCCGCGTGTATTTAACTCATTTTTTTATTTTTTTTGAATTTTTTTATACAACTGCTAATTTATGTGTATTAAACATGTGTATCAAGTTTTACCATTTTTGGATATTTTTATATTTTTTGGATTTTTAAAATTAGTGAGATTTTTGTAATTTAAAATTACTAAAATGTCATTGATTTTAAAAATCCAAAAAAATCGAAAATTATCTAGAAATGGTAAAACTTAATACACATGTTCAATACGCTTAGATTAGCGGTTGTATAAAAAAATAAAAAAATGAGTTTTTGCACCCGGTGCACAGGAATAGTTTCCACATATAAGTGGCTAAAAATAGCTAAACATAAAGTTATATATAACCACTTAATTGGTCGTGTGTAAATTTAGGGTAATCCGCAAATCAAGAGTATTTCTATGAAACCAAATTTTATGTAACTCCTACTATTTTTGAGATGTTGATCATTGATATAAAATTCAACTCATACATTACATTTAATGTCATTTATCTAATTAGAAGACCAAGTTTCATTCAAATCTAATATTTATATAGGTCACATTTACTCGGAACTAGATTCACTCATGTGTAAATTAGTAAAAATACTTAGATGCATTTACATATATATTAAAATATAATTATACTCTATATAATCATTTATCTAAATAGTATTGATATTTTAAATAGTTTAGATATTGAAAATGCTACTTAATATTAATATTTAGTATAAAATTATTTTATTACATTAATTTTATACATTTATAGATGAGACTCATTTACAGTAATACTTGAAAAATGGGTTTCCATGATGATATAATGATACTAAATATGAGGATAATTTGCAACTATCTCCACTGTTTGATGCTAATTGCATCTCCACTGTTTCACGAATTGCATATTATCCTATCAAGTTTTATAAAAATTGCTTGCATATCCCTATTAATAGCTAAAATTTAATAAATTTTAAATAAAAAATATCATTTGTTAATATAGCCTCATAATTTGATGCTAATTGCTAATATATCTCATTGTTTCACGAATTACATATTATCCTTATAAAGTTTCACCAAAATTACTTGCATACCCATGACACTTCTTCGTCATCAAATGTACATTAAAATTTCAGATAATGAAAAAATGACTCTATTTAAAGTTATATTAGAATCTTATTATTTATAAAATAATCAGTTTCATAGGTGGAAGGGATTTAAAAAACATTCATGTTAATTACTAACATGTTATCTCCTTTCACCTGCACAACTGAGTCATTTTTGTCTTTATCCAAAATTTTGATATAGTTTGGCTACAAAAAGTATCATAGATACGCAAATAATTTTAGTGAAACTTTATGGGAATAATATGTAATTCGTAAAACAATAAGGGAATATTGGCAATTAGCATCAAACTATGAGGATATATCAACAAATTACTTTTTTTTATTTAACAACTATTTAACAGGTGTACGTAAGTAATTTTTGTGAAACTTTGTGGGAGTAATATGTAATTCATAAAACAATGAAGCATATTTCAAATTATCCTAAATATAATACATGAAGTGGATTTTTCATTAATCACTTAGATGTTAAAAATGAATAAGGTCTGTAAAAAAAGGATTCCATAGAAGTATCTCCATTTGCAAATATACTCACATAATTTGACCACAATTGTAAATATATTCATATAACTTTAAAAATTATAAATAACCACTATAATTTAACAATAATTGCAAATATATCACACCATTATAGCTCCGGTAGTGCACTATCATGGCTTGAGTATATTTGCTATGCGCAAACTCTGTAGATATATTTGAAAAGCTCAATATACCCACTTAATTTTTAAAATTTACAAACGTTTCTACATGATTTGTATATACTTGCAAATATGCCCATGTTGTAAAGGCACCATTATGGCATATATATTTACAATTATAGTCAAAATACGCGGGAGTTATTTGTAATTTTTGAAATTGTATGAATATTTGCAATTATGATCAAATTCTATTGGTATATTTGCAAATTATCTGTACATTTATTTTTATTCGATATTTGCTGAATATAATGATTTCGTGTGTGGAATGTTGTATTCAGCCAATATAAAACATCGCTGCATATAAGAATATAAAGAAGCTAAATTTTTAATTTAAAAATACAAGCAACAGTAAATCTTTATTTGTATGATAATTTCTAACAATATTTCTAACAATAATTTAATATTAAATATATTTTTATTTTCAATATTAAAAATTATTTATCTACATTATTGCAAATATAAATACTACAAATATGACATACGATTTACCGCTTTATTGATGAGACACATGATTTATAAAAAAAAAAAAAAAACCTTCAAAATAAAACAATACGAGCACTATTGTTTGTAAAATACCTTTAAAAAATACACTAGACGAACTCACGGTCAACAATACCTTAACAGTGAGCTCATGTGCCCGAAGTGTAATAATTATCTTAACTTAAATTTTTTATATATGAAAAATGCTTGGATGCAACCTACTTAGAGTGCCGTTATCTTCAAATGGAGCCTAATATAAAACTCTACTGGTGAGATGACTTAATATCATTTGTTTTATCATGTAACAAAAATCATCCCAGTCAAAATCGTTGATGGACCAGATTTTCTTTACAGTATATTCATGTTTCAACTGTAAAAAATGTTTAAATAAATCTAATGTTGCAGTAGGTATAAAATATTTATATATCATTTATCCATACAATAACAATGTTTTAGATAATTTAAATATTGAAAACATAACTTTAGAATTGATATTTAAATTCAATCATTTTATTACGTTGATTTTGCATTATTTTCATATCAAACCAATACACATATCCAATTTAAATAAAATATGATGCGCTATTAAAAAGAAGTAATTCTAACTACAATAGGTTTTTGAAAAAGGGGAAAATGAAAAAAGTAGGAAAATTTTTTAAATTTGTTAAAGTAAAGTAACACGATTAAGAGAATAGTTGTGTGAAAAAATAATTAGAATATATTGATAAAACTAAAAAAATGTAGCAAAATTAAAGTACATGAGAGAACCATTTTCCCTTATCCCATTTTCTCATTTTCCCAATGACGTTACCCAACTCCGGACACTAAACGTATCTTGAAGTATATCCAACAAATGCTAGAGCTATTGCATATATTCATACGCAGCAGAGTAGTCGCATACAACAGAAAGGTAACAACTTTGTTTGGCTACTTATATGCAGCTAAATAATTGTTAGTTGCAGTTTTTCCTTTAGTGACGTGAGGAGATATATAATTAAATTGAAAATCTAATATATAAAAAATAAAAATTTTAATATCGAAGATTAATGAAAATGGTATCTAAGATGATATGGCGATCGATCATACCTCCATTACTCCAGCATACATGAATGAATATTCAAGCAATAAGAAGTGAAGAAAAGTTGCCTATCTATGTAGATCTCTCTTTTCTTTAATTAAATTAAAGTAGATCGTCAGATTACTGTTTTGGGGCCCAAGCTTTTCACCACCGGTCTAACCCAAGCCTCTAGTCACAACAAGTTGGGCCAGACAGACTCGAGTCACAATCTCCAACCCAAGCCTTGATGGGAATGGAATCAAGGTCGAGAATAGAATACTAATTGATTTGAACCAATTACAGTAGGTAGGGCCTCATCGATCGAAATAACCTGTGCCTGATGTATTCATGACGCCTCTAATCTACTCTCCTGGATCCTGGCATTGCATGTGCTTGGAGCTTCCTCCACATCTGACGTCGTCTGCAGAGGCTTTGCTCATTTCCAAAGCCTACGTTTCGAAATCACCATGCATGCGAAAAGCGCACAGACGTCTGATCCTCAGCCGTACGTGTGTTACCTCAAGCCTTCTTAACTTAAACCCAGTTTATAATGGAGTTGAATTAGGCATGTTAGGGGGCAAAAAAAACAAGTTGCACAATTTGGGTTAGACAGACTTAATTTTGAATGTAGGTTGGTGCGGATTAAAGGATTGGTTAACCTAACTTGACCTTACTGGGTATATGAATATAAAGTATAATATATTATAAAAATATACAAATAAGATCTTTTTTTTTTTGATAAATACACATATAAGATTAACCACACAGAATATTGTTAAAAGGTTGACGAAACATAAGACATGTAGGCATTTATTAGATATTATTTCTTTGAAATAATATTACTTGACAATATTGTTGTTATAAAAGTTACGAGAGACGTTATTTCTTTTAAATAACCTTACTTAACCAATGAACTAGACGGTAACCATGGTTAAAAAGATTATTCTTATTATATATATATTTTATATTTCAAGATTAATTTAATTTAGTAAAAATTTTAAGGTATTATACGTTTATTAACATGAAATTATACATTCTAAAATGAAAGAGAAGAATAGATATATGGAAAATATTTAAAAGTTTTCAGAATACGTGGCTGATCTTTTAATACGAGTCGCTTGAAATTACATAAGTTAACATTCGTGTAGAAGTCTAAAGCAATTGTTGCAGTATCTGCATCTGTTATTTGCCTGACAAACTTTTCATAAACTGCAACGAGTTTCTGCAGAGGACTGCCTCATGAAACTAATTTATATAAAGATCTGAACAAGTGAAAACAATTTACAACAAGCTGATCAACATCTTCTAAAATAATCTGAATCAACTTGAAACAAGCTGGACATAAATGGAACATAATTTGGTGCAAGATCAAATAAGCTGAAATAAACTAAAATATTCTAAACTGATTTCAAATGAATTGGACATAAGCTCATGAAATACCTTCGATTAGCTGAAACAATCTAAAAGAGGCTGAAACAATTTGAAACAATCTGAGCTCATCTTCTTGAAACAGAGTAGATATAAGCCGAATGAGCTGAAATAAGTCTACGCGAGATGAAAAAAAATCTAAAATGAGCTAAACGCATTTGAAATTTGCTGGAAATAGCTTAAACGAATTTTTTTTTTCTTTTTTATGCTATAGGTGAAACGATTTTAAACTAGCTGAAATTACCAATTTTACAGGAAGTTGAATTAACATTTCAATTGAGCAAAAATATCCCGAGTTGTAATAGCGACATTTCACCTGAATAAAGAGAAACATCATCACTGAATTCGAACATATATAAAAATACTTACTTAAAGCTGCTCAAAAGCGCGTCAAATTTATATTCTTATTAAATCCAAATAAAAAACATCATACCTTGCTGGAATGTGAAACAAAACTAAATACAACCTCTCGAGACATTTATATATTTTTATTAGTATTTTATATGTTGTAACAATTGAAAAACATCCTATAAATACTCTTATACTCACGAAGGACATTTACAAATACTCCTAAGCCAGAGGACAAATTGTTAAGCTCCCGCATAGCGGAGGTACGAAACAAAGACGTGCTGGTATGGTGACAGCATCTTTGATCGGTGGGTTACACCCCACTTGCGTCAAGACAATTATATTGACATGACTCAACTTGGACTCCAAAACGAGACGAATCATCAGTCCAAACAAGAATCAAATATATTCCAAAAATTGTAAAAGGAATAAATTACAAATATATTCACATAATTTATATATATTTATACATTCACACACGCTATAATGTAGTTGTGAGGTCGTGAGTGTATTTGCAATTATGTTCAAATTATATGAGACTATTTACAATTATAATTAAATTATATAAATATATTTACAAATTATTTTATATTTATATTGCTTTTGTATAAGCTAGTTACATGGTGGGCTTACTTAGGAACCCTTGCCATGGACGTTCATTAAGGCTGACAAAATCTGGGGCGTTCAATCATCCAATCAGATGCTGTTGGCGACAGAAGCTAGTTTAGCACCCGACGTACGTAAGGCAGGGCAATTTTTGAATTTTTGTGAGACAGGCACCTATGTGCACCTCCCTCTCCCTCTAAACCCAAAAAAAATTGCCTTTCTTTCAGCGTTGTGGATGAAGGCGATCTAGCTTATGCAGCTACTTCAATTTGGAGAGAAGACGGCGCCTATTTTACACTCCTCCATCATAACAGGTGTACTTTCATTTATCATTGGGTTTCCTCGTTGCATCCATGTCAATGTTTCATGTTTTGGAAATTTTTGGTGGATGAAGATCAATGGAGTGGATTTTGAGTTGTATTTTTCACTACTTCATTATACATTATTTAGAGATCTCAAACTGTCATAATGGCAGATAATTCCTTAAACAAGCTTTATTTTTCCTACTTGGATGAAAGTTGAAATTCATCCCAAGTTTTCTTTTTCCTTTTATCTTTTTTCCTCCTTTATTTTTTGTGCATAAATTCTTGTTCGTTGTTATGTTTCTTTGCCTTAAAGATGCTTATTCTGAAGAAATCCTTTTGCATAAATTAATGAATTGTATGGATGATTATGCAATAAATTTTAAATTAAAATTGCTAGGAAACGGATAATGAGGCCACGTATAGAACCTCAAAATGTAAATCTTTTTTTTTATTGAAAAATATAAATCTTTTAAGTGCATCAAGGGTGTGACAAATGAATTGCTCATGGATAAAACACCTTAACATGATCTAACAATATTACCATGTTTGGACGTCCAATGTTAGGTCGTCTTCTATCTTGCAATGGAATGGCAAAATGCAAAACTAAAATCGTATACGAATGGATGTCCTACTAGAGATCTACCTTCTTAGAGTCAATACCTATCTGCTCCTGCAGCTACAATGGCATGCAAATTCCTCCACCACCTCCACTATATATAAAAACTTGCAAGTAAAAATATACTAAAAAAACCTAATAACAACATGTCAACTCACTGCTGATATTCATAAATAATAATAAAGACGTATACAATCCAATAAATCTAGCAGCATTCAACATAGATGTAGAGCTGATTTTAAAAAACCAGCATCATAAGATCCAAAATAAAATCTAGTAACACATTCTCAAAAAATGTACTATAAAAATTTTATAAAAAAAAAGGTACTTGAATGAAGGAGTAATTTGAAAAAACCCAACTTCTTACGATCCAAAATAAAATTAAGCGACATATTTACAAATAAAAGCATTGTAAAAATTTGAAAAAAGGAACTTGAACGAAAGAGCTGATCTAAAAAAACTGCATCTTATGATTCAAAATAAAAATCATTGACATATTCTTGTAAAAATGCATTGCAAAAATTTTTTTTAAATAAAAAGAAACTTGAACAAAAGAGCTTATCCATATTTGGAGGAGAGAGGCAAAAGGTGGTTTTGAAATGGGCAAGCTAATTTTCCCCCTTTGCACCTCAATTCACCTTGAGCAGGAGCTCGGAGAAGAGGCGTTGCAATGAGAGGAAGTAATGTAAAGCTTCTCGTATACGCTTTCAGTCATTTTGAAATATATTATATATGGGGATGTTTTCACGTAACTGCTTTCGTTTTCAACATCCAGATCGTTAATGAAAAATTTATTTCATCTATTATATTTAATATTACTTATATTAGTATGAAAAAAATTTTATTTGTCTATATCACCGTATATGGGCCCAATGTACAAACATATAAAATTAATGTAATAAAATAATTTAATGCTAAATATTAATTTTTAAGTAGTATTTTCAATATTTAAACTATCTAAAATATCGTTACTATATAGATAAATAATTTTATACAGTATTATTACATTTTAATATGTGAATGGATCTTAGCATTAATTTATACATAAATGTACTTATTTTTTTTTAGCAAATATAGCCTATGCATATATTAGATTTAAATGAAATTTTATTTCATAAATAAATAAATGATGTTAAATATAATAAATAGATTGATTTTTTATCAAACATTAAAATCTTCAAATTTGATGGAGTTATATAAAATCACTTCTATATAATACATGTAGAAGCATGCTTGTATTATATATGTCAGGTCTTAGACCCCACTCCTTCTCACGCCATATGCATCCAAAACGCAGTATTTGAAAATCGATGACCCAAATTTCATTTACCTGAACAAATGAGGAGGGAGAAGGTTTCTAGCTTAAGCTTCTATGTAACCTATAGGATCGATATACATATGTGTGTGTGTGTGTATATATATATA
>JAXCLR010000063.1:39827360-39838580 GCA_035584095.1 Annona squamosa | reverse complement strand
ATATGAAAAAAATCCTTCCTTGAGACATATCATTGTGGTGCTTTTAAATTTTTAATACATATTGGTCTCTAAGGTGTAGCATTTGTCATCTCAGCTAGTTAATGGTTTAGGATGCCTAGGGCTGTTCCTAGCAAGAGAATGATTTAACTCCACAGAACACATACGTGATAGATCTTTTCAAAAGTTTTTTCTCATGACTTTATTGCTTACCCTTTAAAACGTGACAACTGGTGTTGGCAAGTCCATTTGGTTAATTGGTCGATCGCTAGGGCCACGCCCTTTTGTATATAATAACATTAATTCATGATTACTGAGAACTACATCAAAACGGATGAATTTTTCCAACTAATTTAAAGAAAGGCATATCATTTGGTTCAAGATTTCGAAGTTTATAATACCTTTTGCTTTAAAATATATATAAGTAGCTCTCCACTAATGGATTGGGACATAGCTGTGCTATGTGACGGGCCATGTGTATATCCACTTCTCAAAAAGTAGTTTCCTTCAATTGGAAAGTAACTAGCTCAAGTCTACTTTAGGAGTCAAATTAAAGGAATACATCCTAACTAACCCATGTATCTGTTGTTAGGTCTCACGTGGCATAAGCAAAAATTGGAACAGGCCATGACATTGGACCAATTGTTTCAGGAGACATGACTAGACCCCTACACTTTCCAAAGAGAAAATGGGAATCCAAAGTTACAGACTCTAAACAAAATATAAAGAATTTATTTGAGTATTTAATTAATACCTAATTTCTCAATTAGAATAAGCACTTCAACAAAATTTACTAATAGAAACGATATTGGCAACTAATATTTGCCCTTCTCATTGCTAACTATTGCTCATTAACTGTATATGGAAAAGCAACACTACAAAAAATATATATATTTTGCAACATGATTTTAATGAAGCTTCGCTTTTTTGTTGTAAAAGATAATAATTAGAAAAGTAAATAATTCAAAGAGGATTAAAGCACGTTACTGCAGTTCTGTCTTAGTGTTTTTACCCTCGTCGTCTCGATGGTGTGAAAAGCGTCAATAATTTGATGAAAATCAACATTTTGCAATATATCTTTAGTGATGCTTAACACTTTTGTTATAAAGATGCTACTTAGCGATATAAATAATTATCATTGTTGAAAATAAGCTTGTAGCAACAATAATATAATAAATATTACAAAAAGAATTTTTTTTAGCAATAAAACGGGCCATTGAAAGTGTATTTAGTGGCACGTTAAAAATAGATATTACTAAAGCCTTTGTGACTGACTTGTAACGATATAGCAATGTAAATTAATTAATGAGATACAGAAGAAAAATTTTAGCATTGGTAAAAATTTACTTTCTTGTAGTAGCTTTTATTGCTAATAGTAACAAGACTAAGAAATATGTAAACTTTTAGTGACAACTAAAAAAGTCATCACTAAAGGCTTTTTGGATCAACTTATTTATGCGACTAAGCTAGAGATCCGAGTGACATCATGACGCATTCAATGACAAAATTCGGCGTACTAAAGATCCAAATTCAGCTCCTCATTAAGATCTAATTTCTTGTAGTGAAAGCAATACCGTTGCCAAAGGTCCAATTTGTTGCCGTAATTTGCAAGAGCCTGGATTAGTTATATCAACGTGAGCTTTACGCTTCCACTTTTGGGAACCATCAAGAAATAGAGTGAGACGGAGGAGAACGTTCACATGGTTGATTTATTTTTCAAAAAAATTGATCTTCTATAAGGAAAGGGATACAAGAACAATAATATGTTGCAACCTATTTTAAGTACTTTTTGTTGCAAAAGACGCTATTTAATTACATAAATAACTATTTAACGCTTTTAGCGACAATCATATAATCAATGTTGCAAAACGTAATAACTTAAATGGCCATCCTGCGACGACATTACATTGTAAACTGATACAAATTGCAGCTAAAAGCTAATTTTCTCATAGTCATAGGCTGCACGAAAGGCGGCCCAACCCTGATTTGGTGTTTGGAGCGGCTGGGTTGAATTTCCTGATGCATGTGAAAGCCCAATGGGTGATGGCTTAATTGCTAGATCCAATGACTGTGATGGGAATTTGATCACCTTCCGGTAATCTAGTGAGAATTTTCATTAAAAAAATTAATCGAGCGCATAGAAAGCTGCTGTGGTAGATGAAAAGGGCGAAACCATCGATCAACTCTTCTTCGAGGACAAGGACCCAGATGGGTACATGGTCGAGATATGCAATTGTGAGAATCTGAAGCTCGCCTAGAAGGTTCCCTGGGTCGAAATCGAAATAGGCTGGCCCATGGCCCAACGTACGTAGTCCTCCACTGGAGCTAGATGATCAACCAGAGAAAGCAACAGAGAGTTCAATTTAATTCCATCTAGTAGTTAATGTATCTTTTAATTTGATACTGCGTTTTTCAGCCATGCAATGCTAATTACGTGAACATGTAGTGGCCAGATGAATACCATCATGGCCTTCATTTGGATATATTTCCGTTCCTCCCAATTTGTTTTTCTCACATCTTATATCGTCCCATTTCCATTTCCATGCTAGATATGCCTACAAAAAAACTTGGACGACAACGCATAATTCATTGATAGTCCTTTTATGGATTCCTCAAGATATCTGGTGTAATATATGGTCACTAGGAAGGCAAGTCTGCTCCCTAAAATTTAGGAGTAAAAGTGAACACTAGGAATAGGTAAAATTTTGAAAAAGTAATAGAATGATTTAATATGATAATGTAATCACTAGGAGTATAGGAAATAAAGTTTAAATAAAAGGGTAGTTTTCTATAAAGATATTAAAAGATAATCGAAATGTAGAGATAATCGGTAATAGAAAAATAAGATATTTTAAGTAATTAATATATAAGAAGCGGAAAATTTTTGTTTTTACTTTTATATCTTACCAAATAGTCTTAAACAGGGCCAGTGATCATTTTCTATTTTTTATATTTTTAAATTTTTTTAATAAAGCTATTAAGCTAGTTGTATTTAATCTATAATCCAACTTTTACTATTTTTGAATATGCCTAGGTATTTTTTGAATTTTTAAACACATGAGCATTTTAGTCGTTTTCTACACTTGAAAGTGACTAAAATATCATTGTGTTTTTTTAAAAAAAAATATCTTTACATATTCAAAATTGGTAAATTTTGGTTTGTAGATTAAATGAACCTAGATTAATGGTCTTACAAAAAAAATTTTAATACATTTTTGGGCCGGCCTACCGTAGATGATCATGTATCCCTGTACAGAATATAAATGCTCGTGGAAGGGGACTTTTTGAAACAACTACAGAAAATTTTGAATTTTTTTTTTTCTTTAAAAAGACCGTAATTGGAATGATGGCAGCCACTTCCAGCTGATTTAGAAGACTATCTTGATCATTTTCATCTCCATTATCAGTGCAGATAAGACGGTTCCATTGCCAAGCCACTGTTCTCCTGTTGGTCATATCACTTGATAACGTATAATAGCATTGTAGAAATGTTGAAAACGCACCCCTTAAAACTAAATAAAATAAAACGGTTGGTCAGCTGAACTCTTTCGGATTTGAGTTCTTCATGCCACTGGTTTAATAAAAACAATCAGCGCAGCCTACGTCAGTGATTCCCTACCCATGATTCCATTCACACTGGCTGAAACAACCAGCCTTCCCTCGTGTGTTCTCCTAGAGATAAATAACACCGGCCCCAATTCCTCATCACGCCCGAGACCCAAAGGAACAGGCGAGTGGCCCAAAGATACATGGATTACCAGGCTCATAGTCCCTTCAATTTCCATGATTTGACCTTTGATCAGATCATGATTTCCATGACCTCAGATCCCATGAACAGCTCTTACCAGCAGCAGCCCACTAGCAACCAGGGAGAGTTCAACAACGTGGAGATGGAAGCTATTGATCAGGACATCCTTGGGTTTTGTCCTGCACCTGGAGATATTTTCGACTTCAACACAACAAGCATCTCTGATCCTGACCCCATCGCCGACATGCTTCAACTACACTATGCGGGAGAAGAAGCAGAGGTGAATGCTAATTATGGAGATGATTCATCTGCCACAACAATGACGAGGACCAATGTCCATTCGTCTGACCGTGCAAGAACACTCATCTCAGAGCGACGGCGGAGAGGCCGAATGAAGGAGAAGCTCTATGCCCTGCGTTCGCTCGTGCCCAACATAACGAAGGTTCTCACTATAGGGGGTTGGATTTTGTGAGTTCTTCCAGTTTTTCCTTGGTTTCTAGGCATGGTTGATCGGTTGTATCTTTTTGATTTGCAGATGGACAAGGCATCCATTGTTGGAGATGCAGTTAGCTACGTGCGGGATTTACAGAAACAGGTAAAACAGCTTAAAGCTGAGATTGCGGGGCTAGAACAATCATCACCAAAGGTGGGCTGCGAAGGATTTCAGGGATCCTTTCAGCAAATCCAAGTCTCCGACATCAGAAGAAGTAACAAGAACATGATGCTTAGGAAGGTCTTTCAGGTACTCTAAAAGTATTCTGTTAGACTTGAGATCATGTTGCAAGCATACACAAATAACACAGAAAAAAATGGATGGGCTTCAAGCCCACTCCACCAGATAAAAGAGTAATCAGTTAATCACCAGATAATTACAACTTTCTTCTCACATGCAGCAGGCTGCCTCTCTTTTAAAAAAATTCTCATACCAGGACTCTTTCTATTCTCACTATGTCATCCTATAAACCACATGTCTATTTATAATTTTCACATACAACTTCGGTAACCTGTATGCAATCCAAAACTTACTCAATTAAGATAGCATGAATACAATACTAGAGGTATTAATAGTCATGGTTAACCCATTAATAGGCTCGTCCAACCCGTTTATAAATAAGTTTGGGTTGAGATTTTTAAATAAACGACATATGATCTACCAATACGTTCAATTATTTAATTAAATAAGAATTATAGTTGAGATTTTATAACCTGCTAACCCGTTTAGTAACCCGTTCATCCCGTTCAACCCATTAAATTTTTATATATAAATGTAAACTTGTTAATTATTTTCTCCGACTTTCTCCCACCACCTAATTTTCATTTTTATACTACTGCTCTAATTTTATTTTCCTATTGTTGCGCTAATTCCAGTTTCCTATCACAAAAACATCATCTCGTCTTTTCTTGTAAAATTATCATCTGCCAAATTCTAGGCAATTAGGTGGTTCCTCTATAACTCGTTAACAACCCACCAACTCATTTTGTTAAATGGGTTGTCAATGGGTTAATGTTGAGGTTTTCTAAATGGTTTAATAAATAGATTAGAGTTAAGATATTTTAAATGAGTTAGGATTAGAATTTCAACCCGTCCAACCCAATTTGTTAACACCCCTGTACAAGACACACCTAACATATTCTTTGGAAGTCTGAAACTTTCTTGGGACATTGCAAAACGATGGATTATGGCTGTTTTGGCATTCCAGATGGACGTTTTTCGAGTGGAAGAGGGAGGATTTTATGCGAGGCTGGTGTGCAACAAGGGCGAGGGTGTGGTAGTTGCCCTTTACAAGGCCTTAGAATCTCTCACCAACTTCCATCTCCAGAGCTCCAACTTCTCCACCCTTCCTGGGCGCTTCGTGTTGACGTTCACGCTCAATGTCAGAGCACTTGCTGCCCTTTGCTGTTTTTCTCAGCATTGCTGCTTTTGATTCTACTGCAATTGCTTTCTCATTCTAGTCTCATAATATTTGTGCAGATTAGAGAATGCAGTGAGGAAACGGATGAGTCAGCAGTGAAATTGTGGGTGATGGGGGCCCTTCTGAATCAAGGATTCGAGCTCAAAACAGCATCTACTTAGAAGAGTTACTGTGTCTGCATAATTAGATTGGGTTTCTCTAATGTGAAGTGTAGCCTCAGCTCAGGTCCTGAAGCTTCATGATTCATACGCTCCAAAGTCTTAAGGGTCTATTTGGCCCCCTTTAATGTCTCTGAAAAGCACTGCAGTCTTGCATTTTTAAATATCTTCCGCAGAGTTTATTCTTTCAACCCGAAATTTTTTTGTTTTACAGACCCCAAAAAGTACCAAATGAATTAGTGCTTTTTCGCTTAACGCATGGAAGAAATTTTACCCTCAGGCCAAATAGGCCCTAAGACAGTTTTAAGTAATCTATCTTTACATGGAATGAAATGGACAAGTGCTAAGGAAAATCCTTCAGCTCATTACAATCAGCATTCAAAAACGGCAAGGGAGCATGCATCATCTGTTTGACCTTCCAGAGACGTGGAACTCACGGTTGGGCGTTCCTACTGCTGTCATATCAATATTAGTGAAAGCTTGTAATAAAAAATATATATTAATGAAAGCTGGTTGGCATGCTCTCATGGTCACCCATAACATGAAAACATTTATTATCGTGTAATGAAGTTCATGCGACCCATCTGCACCTTCCATGTGGACATATAGTCGTTTTCAACATATATCCTCCAGCCCTCGACCTCGCTGTATAATAAAAGATTGCCGGCGATCCAATAAAGTCAGCTTTAATTGCCTTGATTAAAGATAGAAATAAGAAGGTTTTAGTTTATTCATTTATTTATTTTATCTCTAAGATCATCTAAAGATCTCTCAATCAACCCATCAACAGGAAAACTTGAAATGGAAAGGGCGAGGATCGGGTCAAACATTTCGTTAGAGAGAGTACTCCGGGCCCTGCAAAGAGAATTAAGAATTCAAGCTTATCCAAGGACAAGGAATCCGCCAGTTCACATCAGTTTAGTTGTCTAAACATTTTTTATTGTAAAGCAGATGGTATATTAAGCATCTAAGAGGCATGCCAGCCTCCTGAAATTAGGACGGGGAAAAAAGAAACGTGTGATGTAATAAGAAGTGATGATTAAAAAATAAAATGCATAAGAAAAATTAAGAATTTTTTTTTCTATGGAAAGAGGGGAAAAGAAATTGTCTATCCATCAAAGATAGGGACGATCCTTTTCATTTTCTTCCATGCAAAAGATTTGTAAGATTGCTCTCTTCCTCGTTTCTTTGCATGAAAAGGCTACCAACAAGGGGTGTAAATCAGGTGTCGGATTTGTTGATCCCGAGGTTACGACAAAACCCAATAGGGAAGAGAGAATTGTGTTCTTACAAATTCTTCTAGTGTATTAAACGTAACCCCCTTTATGAACTAAGTCCTCTTAAATAAAAAAACATGGAGAATGAAATGTCAAGTAGAGTAGAGAAATTAAACTCAAAAGATTATAGTAGTTCGGGACAACCTTCTCTACTCCACTCTTTCAAGAATACACCATTGTGCCTTGGGTTTCGCTATATCAATGGAAATACAATTAGAGCGCTTGCTCTCTTCTAGATTCTAGCTCTATGGGGCCTTTATAAATTTTGCATAAGTAAGTGGTGAGTCACACTCTAATCTCACGCTACTTTGCCTTCACTTAATTTTGGTCTCCAACATCAACCCAAATGGAATCAAAAACAAAAAGAATGGAAACAAGAATTTACACTTTACAGATGTGTTGGCAGATTTTCAGCTTGAAAAGAACTTGTAGAATGAGTAGATGAATGAACACTTCAACACTTGCAGTCGAGGAGCGCAGTTCTTTTTATAGATCTTCTTTATGAGCACTTGAATACTTAAGAGTTGAAAGGTAAAAAACTTAATCAATGCACAAGCTAACCTTCTTCCTTCCATTTGACACGTATTAAATAAGAGAGGAGTAAATTCTAATATTTTGTGGTAAGTAGCATACATTTAATACACCAACATTCGAACTTTTCCAACTGTTGCGATCCAAGTTACAGTCGGAGTCAACTTTGAGTGCGACTTTACCTAAGTCGCAAACTGGAGTCAACTTGAGTTGCAATTTCAGTGTTCAGCTCTTTAACTTCAAATGATCGACTTAACCTTGAACTTAACCCAAGTCGCAGGTGAAGTCGACTTGAGTTGCGACTTCACTCTCAACTTAGCTCATCTTGAACTTTGGGATAATTTAAACTTAGTCCTTTAGCATAGAGGCCTTTGTTTCTTCATATTTTAACTTCATAAGTTTTCATTATGCATGTGGCCCTTTGAATTTCTTGATTATTAAGCTTGGTCATGTCTATTGGAACATTCTTAGATGGTCTTGTGTCTTGAATCTTAAATCATGTTGAAATGACGTTGCTTGAGTCAAACTTGTCATTCTTGGATTTAAGACTTCATGATTTAATCTTCTTGTACTTAAGTTGAGTATTGAAGTCGACTCGGCTTGCAACTTCACTCAAGTCACGTAGCTGAATGAATTTCATATGCAACTTCACCCAAGTCGTATGTCAGAGTTGACTTGGGTTGCAACTTAATCTTATCAAATTTAGCTTCAGACTCTTGAAGATTGCCCAAGTCACTGACGGAGTCAACTTAAGTTGCAACTTGACCCAAGTTGCATACAAAATCAACTTTGGTCCTGACTTCGCCTACTCATGCATCCACATTGTCAGCAGAGCTCAAAAATGACCACTTGAAATCAATACCGAAGTCGACTTAAGTATCAACTTAACCTACGACTTAGCCTTGTCTTGTTTTGAATCTTGAATTCTTTAAGCCTTAAATTATCTAAATATGCATGTTAGTGCTTTAGAACCTTTTAAATTAAATTATTAATTATCGAAATATGAATTGTGCTTGATCTGTCATTCATTTACAACAGGATTGACTTAAGTCGGGGTAAACATGACTCTAATTCACATTAAAAAATCTCAATCTAACTCTATTTTTCATACTATTTTTAACTCTATTTTTCACACCTTGATCCAAGTCTATTTTAACTCTACAAAAATTGATTCGGTTCCGGTTAACAATCAAGTGAATAGATATATATATATATATATATAATATTTACAAATATTTTTCTTAATTAAACCTATTTTAAAATATAAATTTATACGAGAGAATAAAAATTAATATAAAATTGTATGCAAGAATAAAAATTAATTCTTTCATAGAAATATTTTCTAATTTATGACTTATAAAATAATATAATTGTTAAATAATCTTATTTCAAAGCAATAATGTCTAATTAGTTTCTATGTATTATGTTTTAATATATGGCTACTTTTTTATTAATATATTATATTTTATTCTACTATACGAATTCAAGTTAGGTCAAGTTAACAATCATCTAACCCAAACTAACAAATTTTTGAAATTTGATCGATACGAATCGAGTTATATAACTTATTTTAACCCAGCCCTATTGTAAATCAGGTTGGGATTGAAACTAACCCCATAGGCCATCGTACAGTCTCTTACAATTGCACATGCATAGCCGGGACTAGTATGCAACAGAGAAGATAAATTATATGGCCGTAGCCTGACGACACACGCATTATACCGGGCCATTCTCTGGGATATTGAATTTTACCCTTTTGACAGGATATTGAATTTTTCGGAAGTAATCAACGGTTTTGCATTTTTCCTTATGGAGAACACCATTTCTAGGATAACTTTCATTGAATTGGGACCATGGTAGCATTTTCTACTTCGTAACAGTTCACTAGCCAGGCATGAGAATAAACTGTTGACCGTTGAGGATTCCACTCAGAGATCAGGTGACTGATCTATGTAGATCGTTTGGGAATTGATGACAAAATGGAACTGTATCAAAGGCTCAGAAAGCAAGAATGGAAAAGCAAACAAGACACGGGTACGTGGAAATAAGAGACTAGATACGAAGAAATTGCATTGGCTTTCTTCTCCTTTATCAATAATCGCATGTAGAGTTCGATTGTAAAGATGTAATGGTAAACTTAATCAAAAGTGTTGAAGAAAATCAAGAGTTTCCCGCATGTAAATAAAACCCTATTGGCACATTGCAGCCTGAGATACAGCAGCCTCTAAAAAGCTCCTAACTTCTGTGCCTGGATCTGGGAGTTCTGCAGGGGTCTGTTGAAATGACAATCAACATGGTAATTATAGATGTGCTTGAATGCAAAGAAGAAAACAGATAGAACAGTATATAATCGAAGAATTCACACACTTGCCTTCCCGAAGCTGTTTGGAGCCGTAGGAGAAGCACCAAGGTTTAACAACAAACGCACAACATCCAAGTGTTCTCCTCTAGCAGCATGATGAAGGGGCTAGACAGTGGAATAATTCAACTAAAAGTCAGGTGGCCATAAATCAGAGCCTTTGAGAAAATGAATTTAGGAGGTTTAATAGACCACTCACAGTATCGCCTTCAGTATCAACTGTAGTAAGCATTCTCCTTAAACAATCTGCTCCAGCAGCAGCAATCAAAAGTTGAACAATTTCAATAAACCCTGTGGAAGTTTCCAGATCAGAAATTTGAGGATCCCTGACCAGAGGTGTTAGCACATTCAATTTTTCAGTCTACAGAGTATAGTAACCAATGATGCAGACCAGCATTGGTAGACCAACTCCTCTGTCAGCTGGTGACCTGGTCCACTTTGTGGAATACTGGAATCACGACAGCAGGAACAAATCTCCATTGGTTGGTGCTCATCTTTCAATTTATGACTTGCAAATTGACTGTAAAGAAGAGAAATGAATCTTGCTAGTTGATGTAACTAATAGAGATCCACTTTTCCATTAATTTATCTATAGAACCTCAGGACCATGGCTCTGTCACCCTCTACCTCCCTCCCCAACTCACGCCCCCCCCCCCCCCTTCTTTCTCCCGCAAAAAAAAAAAAAAAAACAAGGCTCCTGAAACGGGACGCCTACAAATCAAAAAACACAACTACAATGCACAAATAAATGCATGACACATGCACAAGTTCATCGATACTACTTACCTCCAGCACAAGCATCATGAAGAGGGATTGCACCTTCCTCATCCTTGGACTCCAAGCTTGCTCCTCTTTCCAACAATAGCTAAGGAGGAGGTTGGGTAAGAGTAATATCCTTGCAGTATACAAGATGTAAAGAACATATGCAAAAGTAGGTTGCGAACCTGGACACAAGTTTGATGGCCATAGAGACAGGCCAAATGAAGAGCAGTATCACCATCCTCAACTGGATCGTCAATGCTGCCACCCTGCAGATTATCTGCATTCCAGGCCCATGCAATAAGAACGTTAATAAAACACTTCATTTCATTGGTTATCCTGATGCATTGTGTAAAGGAAAGCCAAAAGAATAATATGAATGCTCATGGGGCCATGGAATATATATATATATATATATAAATATAATATTTATAACAGGAATTCGCATTAAAGAGATGACTTGAGATTGACACTGATG
>JAXCLR010000063.1:39794215-39827260 GCA_035584095.1 Annona squamosa | reverse complement strand
TTTGAGTGCAAACGGACTACACCATAATGACAGTGTAGTCTGCCCAATATAGGCCCCACACGTATTAAAATTAACATCTACTTCACCCATTGTATTTAAAATTATTTATTTTGATAGCATACAAATTTTCATTCAAATCTAGCATGTGCATATTCCTTATCTTAAAATGGTACAAAATTATTGTAATAAAATAGTTTAATCTAAATATTAATTTTAAAGTAGTATTTTCAAGATCTAAACCGCCTAAAATATGTTATTTATATGGATAAATGATTGCATGAAGTATTTTAAAATTCTACTATATATGGGGGCTCGTTTTGCAACGGACTGCATCATATAGGTTCTCTCTCTCATAAAGTATTTTAACATTCTAATATGTGTGGAGCCCATTTTGAAGCAAACTGCACCGGATAGTCTCCCTCCCTCCCTCATAAAGTATTTTAACATTTTAATATGTGTGGAGCTCATTTTGAAGCAAACTGCACCCGATAGTCTCCCTCCCTCCCTCATAAAGCATTTTAACATTCTAATATGTATTGAGCCCATTTTGCAGAGGACTACACCGGATCCCCTCCCTCCTTCATAAAGCATTTTAACATTCTAATATGTATTGAGCCCATTTTGCAGAGGACTACACCGGATCCCCTCCCTCCCTCATAAAGTATTTTAACATTTTAATATGTGTGGAGCTCATTTTGCAGCAAACTGCACCGGATAGTCTCCCTCCCACCCTCCCTCATAAAGTATTTTAACATTTTAATGTGTGGAGCCCATTTTGTAGTGGACTGCACTCCCTCCCTCCCTCCCTCCCTCCTTCCCTTCCTCTGTGTGTGTGTGTGTCTGTGTGCATGCGTGTGTGTGTGCATGCAGCAAATAAGTTGGCAGCGTTAAGAGCAAGGATTAAATTACACAGCCAAAATGCTCTACAGGAAATGAAAAAGTAATGAAAGACCACAAACATCACGCAAAAAAAGACTAACAATCGATTAAGGTTGGTCTGCTAAAGTCTGCAAAGCTGCAACATAATTCCTGTCACTCACAATTATTATAATTCTTGCCAACGCATTCTACGACTTTCCATGAGTGTTGTATAAACACTTGCGAATAAAACCATTTCCACATATCACCTACCCCTTGTCATTCACCCATGCCGAATCAATAACCAAGCAAAACAATACCATCCACAAATTCCCCAACAAATCTAAATATTTTGGTGCAGTAATCAGAAAAGGACATGCCCCATTGATACATCATTCCCGTTTCATCCTGCCAATCTTATATGCAAGCTTTGGAAATGACTCCATAGTTCACGAACTGACTTTTTCAGCTTAAGGAAATTCCTTTGGTGAACACATTTGTTGGAACTCAAATGTCCTCTGCTCTTTTTTTTTTTTTTTTTTTTGGGATAACAGACCTTCACTTCGATGTTCTGGGCTGCAAGGCAATAAAGCCCTAAAGTCTGTACTCCATTGTAATTAAGTTTTAGGCATGTTTATTCTATGGCATATTCAGAATTTCAAACAAGTAATTATATAATTTGGAGTCTGATACAGGTATGAAGGGATCAAACTACAAAACAACTTAATTTATGTTTGTTCCTAATGGTGAGTATAAATAGAGCATCTTATATTAACATACAACGCTCTCAAGTTCTGTGCCAATTATGTATATAAAATTTTGCTTGATTTCCTCTTCTTCTTCTTTTTTTCCCTCAAGTTCCTACCTCTCATATTCTAATTGCTTTTTGTCTCAAATTCTTCCATTTAACTTTCCCCGATTCTTCTTTTAACTTCCTGCGAAAATTCTTCTTTTTCTTCAAAGTTCTTCCTCTTCCAATTCCAAATCAATGCTACCCACTTTTCTAAAGAGGAGGAATAATTTGCACCTCTACAAAGTGGAGACACGTTCCATACTTGACCTCTTCAATTTCTTCTAAGGCAAAATCTTTCAGACCAAATTCATATGACCGTAAGATAAATTTCATGAGCCCTGTTGATATCAAAATCACAGTGTTGTTCCCCAACCAACAAAACTCAAACTCTAAGATTGCCCATGAAAAGGTACTTTAGTTTAGATAACTGCTATAAAGCACACTAAAAAATTCAGCATATTTTTGAATACCTGAAAACTGATAATAAGAGTTGAGAGATGTCTGTTTTAGGTTCCAACCAAAGAAAATAGGACATTTTTACAAGTGATGTCGTGAACTAGGACAATCTTCAATAGTTGCATGCACATGGCAATCAAAATTGCATGGATGCATGTGACAAAACTTATAATTATTGAGACTTGTATTTCCATAGTGCATGAAATAGAGATGTTGTTTTTTAGAAAAGAACTTCTGTGTTTGCCAACAAACAAATCACATTGACATCATCTTCCTTATCATCTTATAATTCATCATTGTCTTATAATTGTATAAGGCTCATCCCAATTAATTGAGTTTGCTGTGTGGACCAAGTTCAGTCATTTTATCTATGAACTTATGGATCTGCTATTGTCAAGAATCAAGATTCACAACAAACACTAAGCAAAAACTGGATCGAGGTCACCAACTTAACAAATCCCTTTAGCATCCAAGCTTTGAGCCGTCAATAAGAACCACTAAACGTCCATCACCATAGTAGCATCACTAGAGTCATAGATGCACAAAGGAAAAGATGGTATAATAGTTAACTACGGAATATAGTTTTGATACAGAGTTAACTAAAATCAATGAGATTGGAAATAATAATAATATTAATAACAATAAGAGCTCTGCTTCTATGTAACTAGGTTATTTAGAAACAGTCCCATATAACCCCCTCAATTTTTAAAATGTTGATTATTAATGTAAAATCCAATTTATTCGTTGTATTTAGCATTACTTGTTTAGCTCAGAGACCAAGTTCCATCCAAATCAAGTATGTATATGGGGCTACATTTGCTCAAAAATATATTTATTCACATGTAATTATGAAAAACGCTTAGATTCATTCACGCACATATTAGAATGCAATAATACTTTATAGAATTATTTATCCATGTAGTAGCGATATTTTAGATGGTTCAGATGAAGAAAAAATTACTTTTAAATTTATATTTTAACATTAAATAATTTTATTACATTGATTTTATACCTTTATAGATAAAACTCATATACAATGAAAGTAAACAAATGAAAGAGTTTCCATTATAATATAAACGATGTTAAATATGATAGATAGAGTGGATTTTCCATTAACTATCAAGAGATTAAAAATGAAAGAGGATACATAGAAATAAGGTTTCATAGAAACGAGCCCATAATAATAATAATAATAATAATCATCAACGCAATGAAAACAGACCATAACCCGTTGCACACACAGCATGCCCAAGGTCCCAGGAGAGAAATTCAGGAGTGCATTAATATTTGGTTTCGCTACACAAAGCAACAATGTTGTAATCGAACCTACACAGCCAAGCTTGCAATCCAAGAACCCTACTTGACATATCAAGTTTCAGTCTCTAAACCATCCAACAAGCAGTCCACCATAAAAAGCTATACCACCATTAGTCTACCTGAAGCCAGAACAATCCCGAAGTTCCAAAGAAGAGCATAAAACTCAAACTTCCAAATTGCTTATCCTGAGAAATATTCAACCAGATGGGGTGTAAATGAAAAATTCACCCCATTACCGATAAGGTTCCACCAGCCTAATGAAGCGAAGACGAGGTAAGCCTCAAAGAATATTTAAGAAGCGGATTAGCCAGAATCAACAACATGGTCTAAGCACACTGAGGAGATTTTCGTCTTATGGGAAGGCACGAGTTGGTAAACGCACAAATTCGCGTGTTTATGCTCTGGAGACTGAGCAGAACTAAACGAAAAGGAATTTATTTTTTATTTGAAGCAATTGGAAGACGAGTGTTGATAAAAGCATGGGTTTTTCACCAATCGGAGCCCATGCGAAACCGCTAGGATTGCTCGGAAATCTTAGATAAGAATAATAAATCATTAGGAATAATCAATAACGGTCGAGAGGTTTTTGTATTCGCTGACAATGCCAACAACAAATGCAATAAAGGATTGCGAGCAATGACGACTAAAAAAAAAAGGAATGAAAAACAAAGAGGGGGGAAGGAGAAATACCAAGGGCATCGCGAAGAGCATCAACGTTCCCGAGCTGAGATGCTTGGGAAAGTGCACGAAGGTGCGGCGGACCATCGTCATCTTGTTCTTCTACGAAAAGCTCTTGATCTTCTTCGTCCTCATCCTCCATCAGTCCATTCGCCCTCGCTGGGACCGCCATTTCCCTCTTATTTATTCTCTTTTTTCACTCTCTATTACCCGCCTCGCCTCGATTTCTGCCCCGCTCTTCAGAATATGGCTGTGCGTTGTGAAAGCCAGATTGCCAACAAGGGTTTTTGCTTTCGCTGCTATTCCGATATCCAACCCATATTAGAACACGAACGACCAGCACTGAAAACTGTTGTCGGGAAACAGTTTATGTACTATTGTGATCCGCATCCTCAAAACAGGGCCCGTTGTTGCAAGTAAAACGTCGGCACCCCTTACTCCCGCGTTGCACCTCACACCTCGTTTACGGCGCTAAGCCCACACCGTAGGATTGGAATTAGGGTCGCTACACGTCTAATCCGGTTTTCACATGGTAAAATCAACCTTTTTTTTTATCTACTAGTATAAGAATAAGTTAGTTCTATCAGAAAAGAATAAGTTAGAAATTTTGGATCAAGTTCAAAATTATAATGAGGATGAATGTCATGATTTGAGGAATTCCAATTCACCCTGCATATATTTATTTGTCAAAAATTATATATCTTTAAATTTGATTTTTATTTTCTTTTAAAATTCTTACATTATTTATGATTGACTATATTAGAATCAGTAAATAACCTGTAATTTTTTTACTAACCAACCCAAGACTAACCTAAAATTTATTTCAAAGACATGTTAAAAAAGATGAGAATGAAAGTATTGAACTTGTATTAAAATAAAATTTGATAAATTTCTTAAAAATATAGTGAAGATTGCAAAATTTGAACCAGTATTGCTGGCTGCGATTCCCACTCATACCCATACATGGAGTTGTGGGCACAGAACAAGTGCCCATTGTTTTCGAAACGCAGTCCTTGCACTCGGGTATACTTAGCTTCAGTGTACTCGGGTGCATTAAATTATTTTTTTATCTTTTTTAAATTTTTTATACAAGTTTTAAATTACCTAAAATATTACTAATTTTTAAAATTTTAAAATAAATATCTGATATACTCCAAAAATGTTAAAAATGTTACACATGTTAAATACACTTAGAGAAACACTTATAAAAAAATTTAAATATTTTTAAAAATAAATTAAAATGAGTTTAATGCACCTGGGTGTACTGAAGCTAAGTGCACCCTGCATGAGACAGTGTTCTGCCAGCATTCTGCCCCGTTCTTCCGAATCATACATGCCTACGATGACTAAACTCAATAGTTGTGCAGGTTCTTTTATTTTTCAAATTTGTCATAAATATGTGCGTCCAAATAACATCTTTTTATTGTCCAGATTTTATATTTGTATTTTTAAATAATTTTTGTGCGACATAAAAATATTTCGTGAATTTGTAAAATAAAAATTCAGTATTTTGTACATGAAAATGTTGAATTTTCATTTTTAAATTTTGAAACATACTTTTAAATTTTTGAAAAGATAAAATTTGGTAGATAAAAAGATCTTGCTTAAAGTATACACATCCATGCAAAAAAAAATTTTAATATTAGAAAATGAAAAAGCATATGTGAATGTTGAACTTCAAAAGTTATGATTGTACATCCGACTAAGCCAACCTATTTACTTGATTTTTTAAAAACTTTTATTTTTCATAACACTATTATTTTAGATATATTTAATTCATATATTAAGTTTTATCATTTTTAAAGATTTTTAAATTTCAAATATACAGGTGTTTTAGTCATTTTAAAGATGTTCAAAATAACTAAAATATTCTTATATTTGAAATTCAAATATATATACACATTTGAAAATGATAAACTTGATATATAGGTTAAATACATAAGAAATAATTTAAT
This sequence comes from Annona squamosa, assembly GCA_035584095.1. NCBI lineage: Eukaryota > Viridiplantae > Streptophyta > Magnoliopsida > Magnoliales > Annonaceae > Annona > Annona squamosa. Next base: position 39,821,203 of record JAXCLR010000063.1, on the reverse strand, counting down.
ATTTATGTAAGCATGAAAATCTTTGTACTTATTCTTAATTTTTAAGGATATTTTTTGGAAGTAATAAAACTTTTGGATGAAATTTTTTTTGTATAAAAGTTGTTAAAATAAGATAAAATAATATGATATGACATGAGTAATAGTGACAAGCAAAGAAAATCAAGTTAAAATAATTTTGTTAATTATATCGGCAGTTGTGTATAAATAATTAAAAAGTAGGATGATTATATATAAAGATGTGAAGAAATAATTTAAAAAATATAATAGCTGTGGATATTAAAATATTTTAGGTTGAAAAGTTTTAGTTTGAAAAGTTTTTTTTTTAAACGAAAGCGCTCTAAATTATATATATATATATGGAAAATTTTCTCTTATACTAACAACATTTACCTCTAAAGGTGCGTTTGGGAATGGATAAAACTTTTGATAAAAAGTTGTAGAGAGTAGAAGTTATCAGATAATGTGATATTATAAGAGTAATGATAATGAATAAATAAGATAAAGTTGAAATAGATAGGTTAGTTGTGTTGGTAGTTGTGTAGAAATAATTGAAAAGTAGGGTAGTTGTATAAAAAAAATGAAGAAATTATTAAAAAATAGGATAGTTGTGGAGAGTGAAAAATTTTAAATTGAAAAATTTTCACTTGACAACTTTCACTTATTACCAAGCACACCCTAATACTCAAAATATCCACAATGTTTTAAAATTTTCTCTTGCACTCATGCTGTCAAAACAATCATCAACTATCTTATTAGAAAGACAACTCTAGTCCTTTGAATTTTTTCTAATTAGGACAAATTAGCACGGACATGATATTTGAATCACTTGATGTTACAATTTCATAATTTACCAACATAAATTAAGTCATTTCAATTAAGAAACACAACATTATATTTTCAAAGGGGAAGTTAACGATTGTTTTGGTTACATGCACGTGGTAAGAGTTTAAGGTGAAATGTTGTGAGTATAAAAAAAAATTTAATTATTAATAAAGTAAAAATTATGAGCAAATGTCATAAATATCATAGAAGTTTTCTTAGTATATTTTAGAATCTAAGTCGTTGTTATAACTATTACAATATTACATCTTATCTTCGAAAGTCATAATAAAAATTGAGTTCAAGAGTTCTTACACTTTCATCACGTTTCATACTACAAATTAGGCCCGAATACCGTTAAAATGTGTATATATTTTTTATTTTAAAAAATATGAGGGGTTTTAGTACTTTTAAATGATTAAACTACCCTATTTTCAAAAATGAAAAATATATAAAATTTTCGAAAATTATAAAACTTAATGCATAAGTTAAATACATTTAGATTAAAAGATTTATAAAAAAAAATATTAAAAAATGAATTTCTATCTGGATGCATTGAAACAAAACCTTAAAAAGATCATCACCTTCTACTTTGCTATCCTTTGCTAGGCAATGTTTCAATGCATCAGGTGCAAAATTTTTTTAAAATATTTTTTTGTAAATCTTTTATAAAATAATTAACCTAGGTGTATTTAACTTACATATTATTACCATTTTGGAGATACATAAATATTTTTTGATTTGTTAAAAAGTTTTGTTTTAGTCATTTGAAAATGACAAAAACCTCTCCTGTTTTAAAAAATAAAAAAAATGCACATTTCCAAAAATGATATTTTAGTCATTGTGAGTGTTTTCGGTCTGCAATGAACAATGGCCTATCGAGGCCGTTGGGCTGTTGGGCCTGTCTTCTCTGGTAACAAAGACGGTATTGCATGGCTATCTAGCTTTCTAGAAGCATTGTTTTCCATTATTTATTCGTTTAAAACATCCCTTCATAATTCTTGAAATTTGGCCACTCAACCACAACGCCAAACATGCATGCCCATATTTCTAAAAGATAGTAATTGAGGCATGTCATTTTTTATTTAGGGTTGGCATATCATGTACGGGGAAGTAAAAAAAAATATAGATGGAAAATACAGATGGAAACTGACAGAACTGTTATTTGCAAGGGTCCTGGGAGATTATACCAGGGGTGCCACTTCGTTGACGCAAGTTAGTTCAGGGTTGAACTTACCTTTATTTTATTTTAAAAATTTCAGTGCTACCATAATTTTAGCCTTGGTCAATTTTAAACCTACCTTATCATATTTTTTAAGGTCAATTTAGTTTCGATTTTAAATTAGTTCTTTATATTAGTCTTCATATTACATTTGCAATCATGATTTTAATATAAAGTTTACTTAAAATTTATAATGAATATGATAATGATATAATTTTAAAATGCATTTATTAAATATATTAAATAATAGATAAATTAAATAAATTTTTATATTTTAAAGGATACGTTTTATATTTTCAAAGATATAATATATTTTATAGAAGATAAACTGAATATATATTAGTAATTCAAGTTAGTCGCGTGTATCTGAAATTTGGAACCTAAGATATCCTAATTTCACTGGACGTTTTTTATATAAATTCTATCATACTCTATGGGTAAAAAAATAAAAACTTATCTTATCAATTTTAGGTACTTAATGAGTTAACTCACGAATACCCTACATGGTTGCACCCTTAAATTATACAATTATTAAAAAAAAATTATGAGAAAGTACTGGAGAAATTTGAAGTGCAGAAACAATCAATTAAATTAGACAAATTAACCACCTTAAGTCTTGTGCATAACAAATGACATGTGCATAACTTCACACCACCTACTACATCATGCCGTATGTTTCAATTAAAAATATAATTTTCCAGGTCCTTTTTAATATAATACCATACTTGTGTAAGTCACATTTGATAAAAGCTATAAAAGTGCAAATTTAATATAATATAATTGTTTATTTATATTTATTTTAAAGCTATTAATTCGACATGTATACCATTACAAACATCCTTCTGATATCCATGAATGATTTCATAAATTATTATTTTAAAAAAATTTTAAATGAATTTAGGTAATTTTCATTTTTTACATTTGCTTATAAATATTTTTAAGCACATGTTACTTATCCAAAATTTTGATCAAAATGATTTTTAACAGAGTAAAAAATCATCAAAATATACCAAAATATAATAACAATATTTTTTTTATCGGAATATATTTATATATATCTCAACACATATTACACTGAAGGTACGAGACATTCTTACAAATCTAAAGACACTGCTCCACCAAATAATCAGGAAGATACAACTTTCAACAATCAAACGAGAGACCACTGCTCACACAAACAACCGAACGGAAGATCACAGCTCCCACTAATAATTTTCCACATTTCTGGCTAAAATCCAGAGAATGATCAGAACCCACAGCCAGCCGTGCTCGGATTCGTATCATGCCGGTGCTGATGCTCGGTTGGTGTGACAACAACATTGAAAACTTCAATGATGTGAGTTGCATGGACGTATTTCACTCTATTAATTATTATATTAGTTGTACCTTTTTATAGTACTTTCCACTGCATTCCACACCCAAATATATACTCTTCTCTATCTGTCCCCCATTAATAATAATAAATTGACGATGATGGTGATAAGCATTCTGACTTGTTTACCTGTCTCAAAATTGGCTTATTAAGAAGTTTCCCAATCAAACCCTAACCAATATTATTGCTTGCTTACCGGTATAACCACAAAGAAATAAAACTAATAAAACGTGTTCAAACTGGGATGGCGATCATTTGCGAAAAAGGCCTTTTACGACCAGCCAAAAAAATATTTTTTTATTTTAAAATTTTTTTAGAAAACTGTTAATCTAATTAAGTGTACTTAATTTATAATTAAAATTTAATACTTTTTAGAAATGTATATATTTTTGGATTTTTAAACACAAGAATATTTTAAACTTGTAATCATTTTAGAATAAATGACTAAAATACCAAAAAATATATACACATCTTCAAAAATGATAAAAACTTGTTTTATAGATTAGATATACATATATTACAGTTCTATAAAAAAATTTGAAAAATAAAAAATACATATTCCAGTATGAAATGATTACAACCGGTCTAAACTGTTGACGCCGTCTCCAATTTATTTTTGAAAGAATTAAGAGCATTTACGTTAGTTTAGTTGCAAGCAAAACTGGCTGCGCGATCAAATCATTGGGCCGTTTTCTCTTTAACATCAATTATTGCATGATTAATTAGGGGCTAATGACAGCTCATCTTCGTCCAGAGAAGCCATTAATCAGGCCTAGCTTGCCACCTCCTAGTATACATAAAACAAACCCAACCTGCCACAATACCAATTAGAGTTTAGAATATAAGTGTGCTCCTGTTAACTTGGGTTGGGGTAAACACAATTCTAGCTTACTTTGTAAAATCTCAACTTAACTCTATTTTCAAGTTTCAACTCTATTTTTCACTCCTTAATACAATTTTATTTTAAGCCTATAGAAATCGGTTCGGTATAGGGTTAGAAATTAGGTTAATAAATATATAATATTTAAAAATATTTTACTTAATTAAATCTATTTTAAAATTAATTTATATGAAAATAAAAATTACTCCTTTTATAGGAATAATTTTCAATTTATGAATTATACAATAATATAATTATTAAATAATCTTATTTCAAAGCAATATTGGTTAGTTGATTCCTATATATTATGTGCTAATGTATTGTCGATTTTTAATAATTTATTATATTTCGCACAAATATATGAAATGAGGTCAAGTTGAATTGACAATCATCCAAGCCAAACCAATCTAATTTTGAAATCTAGTCAGTTCAATTCAGATTATATAATTTATTTTTTCGAAAATGACTAACCTATTCTATTATAAATCAAGTTAGGTTAAGATTGACTCTATTTACACCCTTACAGGCTGTATGCAGCGGGCCAGGTCCAACCCTAAATAGGTAGATTATAATACCGCATCAGGTAATTTGCAGATATATTCATATAGTATCTATATAGTTTAATGAATTACATATTATTCTAAGTAATTTCATCAAATTGCCAGCGTACCCATGGGATCTCTTTGTTATCAACAATTGTTAATAAGCGGGTTAGAAAATTGAATAAAGATGGAAATGACCTTGTTCAATGGCTTTGCCGCCATCCACCACTTAAAATTTTGATCATCATCCTCTAATTCAATCGTCATCCTGCGTGTCCATCCAAGGACGGTGAAGCAATTCACCAAATTTTTATTCGCCTATTTTCCATCTATGTTCGGGGAACTTAAAATTCATATGGCGCGTACCTCAGTGGTACAGGACATGACCTCACAAGCAGGTGGTCCTGGCTTCGAATTTCCCCAGCAGCATTTCTGAAGTGGTGGCGTTGCAAGTCTCCCCAAGTTTGTGGGAGCCGTCCACCAGTAGAAAAGTTTAGAAATAGTAGATAATTGTTAGCAAAATTGTAAGTATATCTCAGAATTTAATTGTAATACCAGTTGAGATTGTAATGTATGAATATTCATAAAAAAAAAAAAAAAATTCATATGGCGGCGGCACTGAGGCTTAGCCTTAGTGGTACAACATCCTTCCTTCCAGTGAAGACGTTGGTTCGAAGCCTGCGAGCAGCAATTTACACACTAGTAGTGGCGTGGCATTTACGTGGGAGCGTCCATGGTCTAGGATAATTGGAATATTGGTTTGATGTCTCTAGAATATTGTTAAGAAAATCTAAGGTAATTAGAATATTGATTTGCCGTTTCTAGAATATTGTTAGAAAATTACAAGAATTAATCAGAGTTTGATTGTAATACTAGTTAAGATGATGTAATATATGAATCTCTGAATATCGATAAAAAAACTCATATGACAGCTTCCCATTAGACGTCCATTCACATCAACAATCCAAGCAAGATAGCACCCCTCTTCAACAAAGAAGCAAGCAATTACCATGGTCTAATATGAGCATCTCCAATCTCTATTCTAGCAAGCGACCGGCTCATTTCTAGCCATCGAACCCATCAAATCCCAATGATTTAATCAGAGAATGAAATAGAATATAGGAGGGGATGGAGAGTGAGAAATAAAATATTATGAAATCGTGTAATTTATATATATGATTGGGAAAAAGTTGAAATAACTAGTGTTGTTAGAATAAGAAATGATGAAAATGTAAGGACAAAAGTAAAAAATGATTATTGATAGGGTAATTATTGACCTTGGAAATTGTGCTCCCCCACGACCCCACCCCACCCCACCCCACCCCACGGATGGACGTTAAAAAATTATCTCCTAAGTAGGTATAACTGTAAATTACCGTACAGCAACATACCTTTCGAGCATGCATGAAAATCAAATCAAATGCTCGCTAGATGGGACGTGGACGAGGATAGTGTTGACACTATCATGCAGTGACAATCATTCTTATTGGTTAGTATGCTAATAAATACGTTATTAGTTAGCAACTTAGCATGCTAACGAAGGCTACATATTGTTGTTGTGTGATATTATCATATTTGGTGTGTTTGGTAATAAGTGAAAGTTGTCAAGTTGAAACTTTTCAATTTAAAACTTTTCACTCTCCATAGTTATCCTATTTTTTAAAAAAAATTTACATTTTTTTATACAACTATCCTACTTTTCAATCATTTCTACACAACAACCAACACAACTAACCTATTTATTTCAACTTTATCCTATTTATTCCTCATCATTACCCCTATCATATCACATCATTTGACAACTTCTACTCTCTATAACTTTTCATGAAAAGTTTTATTCATTCCCAAACACACCCATTGTACTGATCCACTTCTTGCCTGATGAGACTGAAACTACTAAATCTCCAATTGTCCAGCAAGCTTATCGCCAGCAGTCGACACCGCCACACACCCCCAACCATCCTCCCATGTATTATTTCTCAGTTCTAGTACCAACCGAAACCACGTTCATTGTCAATTCGTTGCCTGGTCCTCTTTCACCTTGTGAGAATCTCCTCATTGTTTTGTGTTGTTTTGGAGCCGATCATTCTAGCTTAAACAAGAGTTTATTATTGTCGGGATTTGAGATTTAATAACATTTCTAGATTTTTAATGTGTAATGTTTTAATGAATCTGGATATATTGAAAATTTAATGTTTTTACATGCAAAACTCATTTTTTATGTTTTGAATTTTTTATAAAATGTTAATTTAAGTATATTTAATTACGAACAAAGTTTTACTATATTTGAATATATGTATATACTTTTATTTTAAAAGAGTTCCACATTTGCAGGAGATTTTGACTTTGAGCCTAGGCTTAAGGAATTTATCTCCCATTTTAGGAAATTATATTGTAATAATTACTCGGTTAGCAATTTTGTTATATTTATACCTGAAGCTAAGATTGGAATATGTAGTTGAGTTGAGTTGTAAAAATACGCTAATAAAAAATAATAAAACTTAATATAGAAGTTAAATGAATATATAAAAAAATTAATAGTTTTATTTAAAAATTAAAAAAATAAGAAGGGCTTTGCTCGCGGGTGCATTGAAATAATTTCAAACAAAACTCGATTTTAATTTTGTGGGAAAGTTTGTTTATAATCAGAGCTCCACCACAATATATTAGCCATCAAAATGGTTCATTAATCTTTATGATTTTTTACTTAAAAAATTAATTATGAAATAATTCCGAAGGCCTCACAAAATTCATCATCTTTAGGATCAATTGTACCCACCTAGTGAATTTTTTGTTGCGCCATTCCACATGCGACCTCGTCTGCGACGTGGAGTATTATGCAAGTACTACACATTTTTCTCCAGAAAAAAAAAAAGGGTACTCATACAAATGTGTCTCACCCACCAAATAATTGCTCCCTAATTGTTTAAATGATCGATCCCCACGGTAGTGATCAGAAAATGGAAGCAAAGGGAAAGTAATTAGTTAATTACTGAAAGAGACAAACAATGGGCAAAAAATAAGATGCTGCCATGATTAGGACTGGTGAGTGGTGAGTGTGCGTAGGTATATAATGGGGCACATGTATATGAGATTATAAGCACCATGTCAACTGGATGAGCTGCTCCAAGATTGAGAAACAGCGCATTGTTGTAGCATTTCCCAGTAGCAATCCCATTATTTATTAAAAGAAATCGGTCGGTGATGATTAATAAAAGAAAAGGGATCCTCCTCCCCGTATTTTGCGATATTCCAGGCTTGCAGGCTCACAGGTCAATCCAATGCACAGAATCGTGGGGGTAAAGAAATGGTTTTGCTTGGAAGCTAGACACGAATCAATCGCTAGCTTCCTCAAGTCCCTTGGAAACCCTCTTGCTTTTGTTGGAAGGCGAGAGAGAGAGAGAGAGAGAGGTGTTGGGATGCTTTGGCTGTTGGATATTCTCCCGCCCTTCGCTAATGGGCAGGCATGAATTATTATTATAAACCTCATTAATTAGCATTAGTCAATATTGTGTTTTTTATGGATGGAATCTCCAAAGCAACGCCTGAAAAACCACTATGACTATGATGGCCTTCACTACTATTATTGTCAGTGGCTGCTTACAAACCCTAGCGTTAATTAGCAGCACCCTTCCGTCTGTGCATTAGAAAATTGAAAATTGAAAATTGGGCACAAGCCAATCCTATTTGACAATGGTTGGGTTAATCATTTTCAATCACCTAAACACAATTTCCCCCCAACGCAGCCAGCATATTTTATACTTAAATAGCATGATATTGTATGATAATTACATTTTTTTGGGGATTATACACAACTGGCGATATTTTCATTTGACTTATTACCAATGTATTGTGATATTAAATTTATAAGTTCAACATTCATACAAATAAATTATAATAGTAATAAAATATAAGATTATTTGCATCCATGCTAACTTCAAAGTAAAATATTTCACCCGTGCTCACCATTTTGCGTCCATGCCAAAAATTTCAAAAATGGTGCATTTAATTATATCAATAATTTTTAAAACGTTTTATATTTATACCAATGCCATTAGTTTCTACCATATTGATTATTACAAATTAATTCTTAATAATAGTTATGGTAGGAATTTGCAAATTTTACAAGACACCAAATTAAGTAAATTAATTTGAAGAATATTTGAAATTAATTTGATAATATTAATTAATTTTGAAATTCCCACTTTTTTGATAGAGACTCAAGTTTTGTCGTCTTAGTTTAGATGTAAAATATTTCAAAAATCATGGGTATAAATGCAATATATTTAAAATTACAAAACAAAGGTCTAATTTTTATAGCTAATTTTTTGTTATAAAAGTTAAAATTTGTTACCATAAACATCACTTGAGATCAATATTCTACGACATATGCCAACTGGGCGCCACCCAGGTTAGCGAGGGCGAGGGCGAGGGGGTGGGCGTAACTTCTCGGTTATCCTTAGTTCCACTATTCACCCAGTTGAGTTTGAATGCTTGCATATTAGGAGTATTGTGTCTTCGTAAAAAAATAGATTGAAGCAAAGTATCTTCTTTAAAAATTTATAAGAATGTCTAAGGCTTGAATATAACAAAAATTGAGATGATAGTGCACATATACATCAAAAAATATTCTACGACGTATGCTCACTTGTAAGGAAATTATGTATATGATTATAAATACTATATAGTGTATTTGCTTTACCAGCAAGAATTCCTTTATAAATGACTATTTGCATATTAATCAGTATATGCGACAACATGTTTATTGCATCTGAAGTTATATTTTTTATTGCTAATAATAATGGTGGATTGCAAATAAATGATAGCTAAAGGTGTGTTTGGCAATTTGCAAAAGTTGTCAAGTTAAAATTTTTCATTCTAAAACTTGTCACTTTCCATAATTACTCTTTTTAAAATTATTTTTTACACATCTTTCTCTACAACAACCTTACTTTTCAATCATTTCTACACAACTACCAATACAACTAACCTATTTATTTTAAATTTATTCTCTTTACTCCTCATCATTACCCCTACAATATCACATTATTTTCTACTAATTTGACAACTTTTACATAAAAAAAATTTTCATCAAAAGTTTTACAACTTCCCAAACACACCCTAAAATTGAGATTTTTTTAACGGTATTCATTGGTATGGATGCACATGTTTTACTTTTGCATTGAAGCAAAGGTAAATATTTTACTTTGGATTTTTATGAATGTAAGAAGATTAATAGTTCTAAGATACATCAAATCTTTAAATTTTACTCAATTTTATAGGCCTCATTTGCAACCTGAACTTGACCCAAATGCAACAAGAATTCCAAAAATAGGATTACACTTCGGTCGAGTGGGATTTTTTACTATTATGGTTAGGTTTAGTTGACCGAACTCAATATAACCAAACTTGATGGACTCCCCAACTTAATTACTTTGAAAATTTCATAACAAAAACAGTTACAGTATCTGCTTTAGTTTTATTAACAAAACAGCTGTATCAAGTCAAATAAGAATGGGTTATGCTCGCATACATTCATTTGTGTGGCAAAATAACCCAACTGGTTCTTATAATTATGCCCAAAACTTTTGTGCTACAACCCAAGTTTGCAACCCCAATTAGGTTGAGCTTCCTTAAAAGTTATATTTTTTCAATCCATAGGGATTTTGCTTTTGTGCGTGTGCAAGTGTATGAATTTTTCAAGGGCATTCAGAATGCACCATAATTAAGGTGTTGTCCATGCACCATGGGGCTCACTTAATTATAAAAAAAATTCTACTCCACTTATTATATTTAGAATTATCCACTTTATTAGTATAACAAATTTTCATCCGAATCCAACATCTGTATGTGCTTCATCTTAAAATTGTACAAAATCAATGTAATAAAATAGTTTAATGTAAATATCAAGTTTAAAATTATATTTTTAAAATCTAAACAGTCTAAAGTATGATTTTTATGTAGATAAATGATTGTATAAGTATTATTATATTTTAATATATATAGAACCCATTTTGCATCTGTGCATGATGGGTTCTTATATATATATATATATAGGCTTCGCTTATATGTAACGGGATTACATAGAAGTGGTTTCATGTAATCCTCCTAATTTTTAAGTTATTGATTATTGATTTAAAATTCAATCCATTCATTATATTTAACATCATTTGTTTCTAGGAAATCAAGTTTCATTTAAATCAAGTATGTTCATGAGCCATATTTGCTCGAAAATATAGATATTTATGTGTAAATTATGAAAAATGCTTAAATTAATTTACACATGTATTACAATATAATAATATTTTATAGAATCATTTATCCATGTAGTAGATATATTTTAGATGTGTTTATATGTTGAAAAAACTACTTTAAAATTGATATTTTAGCATCAAACTATTTTATTATGTACATTTTATACATTTATGGATATGATCCATACATAGTGAAATTAAAAAATAAAAATATTTTTAAAATATTATAAATGACACTAAATATAATGGATAGAGTGAATTTTTCATCAATCATCAAGATTTTAAAAATATAAAGAGTTACATGAAAAAGATATTTCATAGAAGTAGAACCGTATTCTATGGAAACATCTTCATTTTAATATCCAAATTGTTGATGGAAAATTCACTTCAATTATTATATTTAGCATTGATTATATTATCATAGAAACTTTTTCATTTTTCTAACATTGCTATATATAGATACTATCTATAAACGTGTAAAATCAACATAATAAAATGATTTAATATGAAATATAAGTTCTTAAATGATATTTTCAACATTTAAATCATCTAAAATATCACTACTATATATAATTTTAGAAAGCATTACTACATTTTAATACATGTATAAATGGTTCTAAATATTTTCTTTGATTTACACATAAATATATCTACTTTTGAGCAAATATGTCATGTGCATATATTAGATTTAGATGAAACTTAATCTACAGTTAACCGCAATATCAGATTAGGATTAAACTTGATCAAGCCACGGTTAAGTTCTGGAACCAGATCTGTTGACTTCTCCCGTTCAACGTCAATGCTGGAGAATTGAGCTCCATCTACTTAAGCACCTTATAAAATTGCATGATGGTGGCAGGCGGTATCTTTATACCATGTGGTTCATAATGAAGACTGGGTCAGTTCAATGAAGCTGATGGGACTTGAGAGTGGTCAATTTGGCCTCCTCCCTCAACAATATCCCATCTCTGTTGATCATGCCGCCACAAGCCACCTAACAAGCGCTGGGCCACTAATCACTGATAAGTTGAGCGAGCAAGATTTTTCAATTTAATTGCATTGAATTCTTTTTTTTTTTATGGTTTATATTTATATATATCTCAACACATATTACATTGTAATTATGAGATATTCTTACAAACAAAGAGATACATAACTCCTCCAAAGAAATTTGGAGACACAGCTCCACTAGTCCAAATGAGACAATAGCTCCCACTCTACCTCAAAAGGAGACCACAGCTCCCACACCATTTTTTCGGGCCGAAATCCCAATGTAAGATTCGAACCCACGAACTGCGCTAAGGGTCCAAATTGCATTGAATTCTTAGAAGACCCAAATCAAACGGATGGGTGAATCACCAGTACTGGGTCGAACACATCAAACTAATCCTCGTTCCTATCTAATTCCACACGCAGGATTGTTTTTCAGGCACCAGTGTGTCAACCATCACTCTTTAGCCAGAGTATGATGTCAGGTGGTTATCTGCCACTCTGGCCCGGTGTCATGCTTGACATCGCTTGAGCATGGAGTTTTAGCATCCGTGTGCTCCTTTCTCTGAAATTTGCTCTTGTGCCTTGAAGTTTTATATTTACTCAAATAACGTTGACTTTCGTAAATTTACATGTGCGGTCCCTCTAATTAGTTTTTGTTCTCTACCATTATCTTATTTTTTAATTATTTCTTTACATTTTCGTATACATCTATCCTATTTGTTAAGTCATTTTTATATAACTACGCATGTAAATAACTTGTTTATTCTATCATTATTCTTCTTATTCCTCATTATTACCCCATATCACACCATTTTTTTTCATTTCAAAATTTTTTTATCTAAAAGTTTTATCATTTCCGAAATGTATCCTTATTGTATAAAATGATTATACTTCTCTTGTAAAGATCATATCCAAATCCTAGAAAATGGATAGTAAAGTTTAGCTTTGCATGCCTCATTAGCTGGTTGTCTTATGAGGGTGTTGATCTTGTTAGCCTAAGTAAAAATGTGTATTTTTTATATTTTATTTTTTCATGAAAATTCTTTTTCAAGTATATTTAATTTATATACCAACTCTTATGATTTTTATAAAATATTTTTTCAAAAATCAACATTTCGAAAACAAAAAATTTATATTCATATTCAACATTTATAATTTTTAACGTATGCGTTAAATACATTTGAAAAACAAACAAAAAGACATAAAGAAAATGTATAAATTAAGAAGACTATTAACTCTTCTTAGAAAAGAAAAGAATATTGTTGAACTTTAAATGGATATGGTACTGGAGGGGCTGGGAGGGGTCTCGTGTAGAAATTTTTGATGCTTATAGAGTATGAAACTTAAGCCCTTAAGGGTTAGAACTTAGGAGGAGCAAATTTTTTCACAAACTTAAGCCACCAATATGCAAAATCCCCGCATGCACCGGCGCAGGACTGCAAAACTTGCGTGCGCATCACTCAATTCAAAACCGTTGAACCAGTTCCATCTGCTGCGAAAAGGAGACCAGAAGCAGAGATTAGGATGAGCGGCCCACCGGGACTGAAATTAGGATCCGATGCTCACTTGTATGTTTGGATTATCAACCCATCCGAGTCCGAGCTGGATGTAACTTTGGACAGCTATAACTTGAAGGAAGGGGAGTAGTGCACCACGCGTTTGCCAGACTAGCCAAGCTTGCTCTAGCTTCATTATATGTGTGTCTGTAGCTTTAGGGGGGAGGTTGGAAAAATAGAAGATTGCGGAGCAATTAACGGTTACTGTTCATGGGCAATTTTCATCCGCACTCCTACCACCGCCCTCTTTATTTATAAAACCATCTTCCCTCATCCCTCTCTCTCAGCATCCATCACTTTCTTGGCTCAGAACAAACACCTAGATATGGAGGCCACAGGTAGCAGCAGTGACTACTCCCACGTTGCCAAAGGCAAGCGCACGAAGCGGCAGCGGCTCTCCATACCCATCTTCGCCACCGCAGCTATCACCAGTTCGTCCAGCGGTTGCGGGGTTGATGATCATGATCAGAATCTCTCTTCGCCCACTTCTTCTTTCGAGGCCTCGGGATGCACTGAGGAAGATGCGGACATGGCCAACTGCCTCATGCTCCTGGCTCATGGGGGAGTCGCGGAATACGGTCAGAATCTTGCGGAGGCAGAGCAGCCGCAGGAGATGAGATTGGGCGGCGGGAGGAGCGATGGGAAGACCGGGTTTTATTTGTACGAGTGCAAGACGTGCAGCCGGTGCTTCCCTTCGTTCCAGGCGCTGGGCGGGCACAGGGCTAGCCACAAAAGGCCCAAGGCAACTGCGGAGGAGAGCGAAACAGGGGAGAACATCCCCAACAGCAGCAGCAGCAACAACAACAACAGCCTTTCGTTTCAGTTAGGTAGATCGATTGCAAACACCAAGTCGAGGATGCACGAGTGCTCGATATGCGGGGCGGAGTTCTCGTCAGGACAGGCTCTTGGGGGCCATATGAGGAGGCATCGCACCACCGTCGCTGATGTCGGGGAGGGCAGGAAGGAAAGGAGCGTCATTTCCCTCGATCTCAACCTTCCTGCCCCAGAAGACGACTCCCATCTTTCAAAAAGCCTTGTCTTTGCCGCCTCCCCCATGGTGGATTGTCACTACTGACGAGAACAGATCAATCCTCCATCTTTTCTATGATATCATGTGAACTTTTTTTCTTTTACCACCATTTTTACTATTTATACGTCTCATTCTTCCTCCTCCTGTTCTTCTTGTAATTGCTTCGCCGCTCCGATTCGTCATATCATTACTGTCATTAACGATTCTTTGATATTTGTTCTGGAGTTTCGTAGAATGAAATTCTTTGGGCGAGGGAGTGAAATTCTCTTCTGCCGCCTTGTGTTCACAAGAAGGGTGCAAGCTTTCGGTTCCCGATTCCTCCTTCAAACATTTCTCCTGTTGAAAAACTAATCACTCAACTTGGGTGCTACTTTTTCTTCCTGTGTTTCATTGAAGTTCTTTTCATCGCAAGTGTGCTTCGCTAGTGTTGGATGGGGAAGCTTCTAAAAGCCCATCAAATTCGAAATGCAGTAAAAACACTCGAAACTACTGAACTCTACAATCATGAGTAGATTAGCTTTGTTTGTACAGCAAGAAAATTCACTTTTGGTGACCATTATTGGGGTCCAAAACTTGATTGTCAATATTAATGATGGACTATTGGACAATTTAGCATATCTAAAAAATAAAAATAACAAATTAAAGCATTTGCAACCGTTTTTCTTAGCAAATCTTTTGAAAGAAAATTTATCTTTATCTGAATTTAAATTTCGGGGTATTGTACATATGCGATCAAGAATGTTTCAATGAAGTATGCAAGTTCTTGGGAGGTTAGGTTGTGCACAAACACCAGATTTGGCTGCAAACAACTCACCATTTTCTTGTTTAGATTTGTTGGATTAGGAAGGTGCGTGGCAAAACATAGTAGTCAAGAAGAGGAGAAGGGTCTTTTCTCTCCACTCCACCAAAAAGTAGTGGATTAGGTTCCTTGGTTTGTTTCCATTGCAAGGCGTGGGTCTCTCTCCCTCTCCCTCTGCCTCTCCCTCTCTTCACACACCCACCTACCAGTCGGGGCGCCATTAAATGCCATCACAAAAATAACCGGATGGGCCTCAAAGGTAGGTAACTGCCAATCCAGTGAGGATATAATCATACAACTGTCCACTTTTTATTTATTGAAGCATCCATGTACCATCGCATCTAGACTGTGTATACCTCTCTTTCGCCCCACGCCTCCTTGCAAGATTCACGAGAGGATTGCTATGTGCATCTGTCGCCAGAGCACTTGCCAACCACTTTCAAGGGAATGAACACATGGGAAAGATGACAGCCCCTCATCTATGGGAGGCTCCATTTCCAAAGCTGCCGTGTACAGAAAGAGGATAAAAACAAATGTATACAACACAAAAATCATGAGGCAGTGCAAACAAGTTCACGGATACGTCTGCCAAACAGGAGATCTACAGATTGCTAGCTGTCTAGTGCCGCGCACCCACCCCTTTGTTACTGAAATTGGGGGTGTGAATTTTTCATAAGTGCATGTCAACTACATAGAGTGAATAAAATTAAAACAGATAAGCTCTAATTATTAGGAATATGGATAATGACAGAAAAAATTATGGATCTTTCTTTTGCGATTCCCTTTTCCCCAACCAAACACGCAAGTTAGTGGTCCTAAGCAAGCTTCCCATATGCTGTGCAGGAGCTATTTTGCTAATTAGCCAAAAAAGAGATCAGTCCAAGAAAAAACAGAATTCAATGAAAGTAATGCAGTTTCATGTCTTGTTTTATCGAATAGATCCGGCGCTTTGTTGGTTATCTTATGCAACACCCAAAAGCAGATACACCCCAGAAAACAGCCAAAAGGATATACACACCCAAATAAATAGCTGTTCAAGAAATAAATAATTCGTCAGGAGACGTATTTCATCCTTCTTTATTCTATCGCTTATTGCCAAAGCATCTAAAATCAATCAGATCAAACAAACGACTACAAAATCATAGACATATATATATATATATAAAAAATCCTTTCGTTCAAGAAAGAGAAAAAAAACCCACAACAGATATGTGAATTCATTATGATAAACAGGTTCTAGAGTATAATTTAGAATGACTCACTCTAAGAGTGTGTTTAGGAATAGATAAAACTTTTGATGAAAAATTTTAGAGAGAAAAAGTTGTCAAATGATGTGATATGATAGAGGTAATGATGATGAGTAAAGATGATAAAGTTAAAATAGATAGGTTAATTGTATGGATAGTTGTGTAGAAATGATTGAAAAGTAGAGTAGTTGTAAGAGAAAATGTGAAAAATGATTAAAAATATATAATAATTATAGATAGTGAAAAGTTTTAGATCAACATTTTTTCCTCATTGCCAAACACACTCTAAATGTCTCACTCACATCTTTAATCCTGACACTAATGTCTGCCCTCTCTTATACCTTACACTCTGAGATCTGTACAACAGCCCTTCCATCTTTCTCTTCTCCTCTTGAATACTCTAATGAATCCTTAATTAAAACTTATTATCTAACCGTGCGCGAAATGCAAGAGACATATACTAACATAATTAAATGAATAATTAGTGTTTGAGAATGCGAGAATTTGTATGATATAAGTCCAATCTAACTATAACTATCATCATTATCATTAACTGGAAATCTAAAAATAAAATCGAAGTTATTTGAGATGAGTATCAACCCATGAAAATGGGTAATACGATCAAAATAACAAACAAAAGGTACTTTCGTAGTTTGATAATCTAATGAGGAATTGGAAAACCTAACTTGATTGACTAATCGGGATGCTTGCGTAACCCACAATCTATTAGCTTAATTCTCTGTCCTCATACAGAAAATAGACAGATTTAAAAAACGGGTCAAAGTGATTATCATAGTAATAAAGTGTGGGCACTTCCAGTTCCATTCTGCTACGTCATGGCCCAAACCACCTAATCTGCTTGGATGGGCAGCGAACTATATATACATGGTTTTGGAAATTGCAAAGTTCTAGCTAGCTACTAGCAAGTGGCGTGCAGATGCTACTGAAGGGCGGGTATTGCAACTTGCAGTTGTCTAGAAGCATTGAACTGTCTTTGCTTCATTAATGGTGGATAGCTTACTCGTAAAGAAATTCAATTTTGTATTTTTAAATTTGATTTAAAAAAAAAAAAAAAAAAAAAAAAGTGGGGGTCTTGAGTGGCACTTTAGTTAGCTATATACTTGTATGCAACAGCAGCCGGCGTTAGTTATGTGCACGTCTGAAGTGCAGTAGGTTGGTTAGCAAAGACATGTGGGTGCGCCCTTTGCGTGTTATCCACAAATGATATACACATGGTAGCACTTTAAAATTGTCCCATATGCAAAGGCGGTTTCCTTGTCTTATTGGCACCTCCACTACTTCCATTTATTATTTTATTTTGCAATATATATTCCACGTTATGTATTCTTCTGCTAACCAATAATAGACTGATTATTTAATGAGCAAATTACGTGAAACATAGTTGCATTGTTGCATTGGACAACTGATTAATAATCAGGGCCTTCTCTCTCTTTGAGTAAATGGTCGACTAGATTACCAATAGCTCTACTTCAGTCATACTCCTTTTCTGAAAGCTAGTCTGACCTTTTCCTACCCAGTGGAAGTTGAAATCTTGTTGTCAAATTTGCTTTTACTACCAGAAGCAGAAGCCTTTGTATCTTGGCTGAAGGGTTTGGCATCTTGCTGCAACACCCGCATCATGCATGCCAAATTGCCAATATTCTAAGAGTGCAAGGGAATCGGAAGGTTTGGTTACTCGCAGTGTGATGGACGTAAAGAGCGCCAAAGATCTGGTCCATTGATTAGGTAGGCCATGCTGTCATGCACCGGAATCATGGACCACTAATGAAGAGTGGGAAATTCCGCAATCTGATGCACGTCGTTCGGTGGCAGAGCGCTGACTGTTGATTTATTGGAGTACCGACCTGGCTGGGCTGGCGTCGTGCAAAGGTACAAGGAAGTATCACTCGTGATGAATCATTCAACTGAACTGTAGAAGTTTTTTGCCGTGCGCATTTCCTACTCTTTTCTTCGCCGAATTTCTTGCTGATGGATTCATATGCTTTCTATTCTCGACTTTTCTGATCGTTTTTCTACTCTCGGCTTAAGGGCTAAGTAAGAAAGGAAAATCTAATCTTAGAAGAAAAAATCGACTACCACCCCAATAGAAGATTGGAGCCCACCAAGATGCCAACGGCCAGCCCAACTTTTCATTCATATAATCAAAAGTTAATCCAATGCTTTCATACTTTGGAAAATGACTTGCGTAACAACAAATCGGCTGGTTGATGAACCAATAGATTTGAAGTCAGACGAAACTTGGACTTGCCCCACAGGCTCGTCATGTACCAACGTCGAGGTCCACAAACGAACCAGAAAACCAGGAAGTTTGGCACATACACCCAATACTTTCAAAAACTGTCATGAACACACAGAAAAGGTAGGAAAATTGTTGATTTCTTTTTCTTTTGGTTACCATTCAATAGCTATTAGAGTCGGTAATCACAACATCAAGAAGAGTGAAATTGTCACAGCCAAGAGCTGATAAGTTTAAAAGTTGCCACAGGCAACTATCTCAGTTGCAAAATGTTTCCACAATCATAAAAGGAAAAAGGGAAACGCAAAGCGTTAATTCCAGGAATGCAGGTTTTCATGTATTGAATGAATGATCATCATTGCTAAGAGGGGAGAGCAGAAATTCTTTGAGCTATCCTGCCTTTAAATGAACAGAGAACATGTCGTTATCTTCAAGGGCTGCAAAGATTTCTGAGATCTTCCTCCTTGGCAAAGGTGTTTGGTATCAGCCTTGAAGCAAAGGGATAGAGATCCTTATAGGAGTTCCTGATAGTACCTTCAGCCACTCCGGTGGCCAGGGAAATATCTGTAACAAACGTATTTGCTTCAGGGCTCAATATCCATAATTAATTTGTATATTTATAAGAAATAATTATCATATAAATCACTAAAAATTGACGGAGGCAAGTACCCCTGAGGAGTTTCTTGTCTTCTGACAGCTGGGTAATCATATAAATGACAGCTGCTGCAATGGAAATGGGACTTCTCCTGCAAAAAAAACTCATTATTACCACTGAACATATAGAATGATAACCAAAGTAAAAATAGTAGATCAGGTCCCAATAGTGCATCAGGTTTCACCAACCTTATGTCAGTTAAAGAGAATTACGTTCTAGTTACCACTAGAATACATCAAGCTCTTTCTGTAGCTTTTTGCCATAAATCTCATCACCATTTCATTGCATGATCATTATAGCTGACTTGATTCAGCTGTCATAACCCTTTGAATATGGCATTGACTAAGTTAGATGGATCGAGGATCCAGATGTTAACAACTACACAAAAAGATTTCACCAAGATACAGAAAGTTCACTTCCATTGTGTTTAAAGACAATATTTAGTTCCATGCATTCATCTTATAGCACCAGCTACTGAAACTAAAAGCAAATACATGGGCAGAAAATAAATCAGTAACATGAATAAGTACCAAACCAAAGCATAATTTACAGCAATCTTCACCTGTAATTATGACAATAACGATCTTTTTGAAAGGATCCCATTAAGTTTAATTAATTAAATCCACACATATATGACTTTGGAAACTGTGAGGACCAAGAGGATCAAGAAAGCATGTTGGAATTTGAAAGCTAGCCCATCCTTCAACAAGTGTGTCACTGTGTATGGGATCATTATAGAACATGTAGACGTATTAAATATTCTTAATAGAATTTTTTAAGACACTAGCCAAAGAATCTATCTTAACAGTCTAACGCGAAACTACCTTATATCCAGCTCCTCAGATCTCTGGACGGCTTCCTGGGCAGCCTTGACTGCTTGATTGGACATCCCAAGATGTGAACAAAAACGCCTCTACAGATAAAAATAACAACTTGTTAGACGTTGATAGAGGTACAAAAGAATAAACTATTGTCTGAAAACAGCACACAGGAGGGAACAAGCAGAAGAAATAAACATTAAAGTAGTGCACCCTCAATTATATTACCAGAAAATCTCCGGCATGTATAGTTCCCATCTCCATTGATTGGCCCATCTCTAGCTCCAGCTGTTTCACAATGTATTCTTTTGCCCGGCCAATTTCCTTTTTTGTAGCTCCATTGGCAACAGAGCAAATTTCTAGTTGCACGCCACAAATACAAGGAATATTATGATTATTGAAATTTGGAAGACAAACAATGAGGCATCCAAATGCTGAATTTAACCAGTACCCTTAACCGTGCGAGGACGATCTTCCTGCCGACAAGCAATATACAGGCAGGCAGCAAATATGGCATCCTGGTTTCTTCCCCTAATGGACTTCAGATCTTCAACTTTCTTATATATTTCATTGGCACGATCCTTCACCACAAATTTCATATACAAATTAATGATAGAGCTGAAAACAAAAGTAAGTTCATTCCAGAAATCCACTAGTCAAACATATCCACTAGTCAAACATTGTTGGCTATGCTGTACCACCTAATAAAATGTTAAATCTTTCAAAAATGAGACAGAAGAAATGCCAAAATGATAGGCAAGCAACATTAAGTAATAACTAGGTAATACCTGCCAAGAAGCACGTTTTGGCGAAAATAGCGCATTAAAATTCAATGAGATGGATAAATACACGGGGTTCATCTCAGTTAGGGTTAACATAATCAATCCAAAAGGCCCAAATTTTTATTGGTTCAGGTTGATATTTTAGGTTGTCCAGCGGTAGAATTCAGGTTTAATGCAAACTGAATTGCCATATCAATTACAGGGCAACCCAACCCCGTCATTCTTTTGAATTGCCATATCCAAAAGAAAGTATCCGACCCGAATACCTGAAGTTTCAAACTCAATATTCTAGCCCAAAAAAGCCCAAAAAATACATCAAAGTGTTCCAGGGTGTGTTTGAGAAGTTGTAAAACTTTCGATGAAAAGTTTTTTGTGCAAAAGTTGTTAAATTGGTAGAAAATGATGTGATGTGGTAAATGTAATGATAAAAAGTAAAGAAAATAAAGTGAAAATAAATAGGTTAGTTGTATGTGTAGTTGTATAGAAATGATTAAAAAATAACATTGATGTATAGGAAGATGTGAAAAAATAATTAAAAATAGGGTCGTTATGGAGAGTGAAAAGTTAAGTTTTAGCTTGACAACTTTTGTACATTGCCAAACACACGTCCAGTTACAAAAAAACCACGAAGTAAAAGCAACATGAGTTCTATATTGTTACTAAAGAGATCACCAAAAAGAATAACTAGCATCGTTTTATATGACTTTCAATATAGTTAAAAAAAAAAGTTATATATTTGTTTCCTAAGTGGTAATAGATGAAAATAACAGACAAGAAAAAAGATGAACAATCAACTTCTTAGCCAGCTTACACGAGAAAAATGGAAAAAATCATTCAATTAATTGTAGCTAGGATGTAGAGCTAATTAATAATGCAATCTTATATATATTACCCTTGAGTTAGCCAATTAAAGAATGCATACACATAAAATAAACATAGCGGAAATGAGAATATTAAGGTGGATGAGTGGTAAAACGAGAAAAAATAAAATTAGGAATGAAATAATTTGAGAAAATCTAAAAGTGAGACTAATAGGTGATAAAATGAGGAAAAATAGATTAAAATGGTTTTGTCATATTAAACAGAGGCCTGAAATAGCACATGTTAGGAGAGCAAAATCTATCCAAGCAAAAGGTGGTAGGAGAATAAGAACAAGACCAAAAAAAAAAAAATAAATAAATGGAAGTAATTAAACAAGATTTGAAAATATTACAAATTATTGAAAATTTAGTCTCTAATCACCAAGAATGGCACAACAGAATTCACACAACCGACCCCACTTGGGTGGAAAATGACTTATGATGATGATGATGATGATGATGATATATATATATATATATATATATTACCCTTGAGAAAATGGAAATGATAATTAAATGGTTCTTTGTTTCTACAAGGAATTACGTTTTGGAATAAACTATAAATTTTGATATTTTTAATGCATTTGGGAAGAAGGAAAAAATGGAGGGGAAAAAATCTGATAGAAAATTTTTTGAAATGGATAGGGAGTGATTTGATATGATAGAAGTAATAATTAGGAGTAAGGAAAATAAGTTGAAGCATATAGCGCATTTGTGTGAATAGTGCAGTTGTGTGAAAATGATTAGAAAGTAGGGTAGTTTTAGGAAAATATATGAAAAACCAATGGGAGAAAAAATGGTGGACCGAATGCAGCCTTTATCTAAAACAATATTGAAATTACATTATCATACATATTAGTTGGGATTCAGATAAAGAACTAGTACATTCAATGATATATCATTTGGATAACTGTTATGATATTTGCCAACATTTCATAGAATAAATTTATTTAATGGAACAGCATACATATATATTTTATTCAGAGAAGTGTGATGCATTTACAAGAATTGTCTGTCCAAATTAGTAACCTGAACTATCAATCCATTCTCAGCTCAAATTTAATCAAAATTTTACAAAATTTAGATTAGTGGATGGGTGGAAATAGAATCAACATGTCATGGCTAGCAAATCGCCCCTCAATTATTCATCATCATTGCCATCATTTGCATTTGTCACAGCGATGGAGCCAGGATCTTTCAGTGTTGTGGTTGCAATTGTCGTCCCTCGGTTGCAGCACAATTAATGATAGACATGGTTTGTATAACCAGCAAAGCTCTTAATCTTGGGTTCAAATAGAAGTAACTGCATATGCATTACCACTGAAATGTTGAGCCAACACAACATCTGAGTAATGAAATAAGTTCAACAGTGAAGCGTATGAAGAGCTAGGCTAGAGAGAGCTAGCCCAATATGAAAGTTTGCAAGGGCTGAGCCAAAAGTTTGAGCCAGGGTGATATCACAGCTAGGCTAAGTAGGAGAAGCTCTCTTATCCTCAAGGGTCTAACAGTTTTAATAAAATTATCAAGTGGGAGACACTACAAACTTGTTAGATCATTTGAAAATTTTGCTCACAAGATGACTAGTTTCTTTTCTCCTTTTTCTTCTTCTTCTTTTTTTTTCTTCTGACTTACCCATAACTATTTTCCACTGGAACGGTTGTGGGATGGATAAGTGCATTGTCTATTTACACAAGCATCATAGATAGGAAAGTCAACTAATTACACATTTCTCCATCTACAACTAGTTGCAACTGTGACTTTCCTACAATGTACTCTCGCCGCAAGTCCCATTATTGCCACAAATGCTCTTCAAACCCATAAAGTTGTTATATAATTTCAAATTTGGCAAGTTCCCAGAATTATTAAATTATTGGACTCCACATCCCCAAAACAGCCCTTCGAGCCAATTCATATACAAGACAAATCCAATCAATCTATACTATGAGGAACCTAAGCAATTAACCACGCATCATTAATGCTGACTCTGTATTCTACACGAGCTTTATGAAAAACAAAATGATGAATTGTGTCAGTATGTTCCCATCAACGTGTTGGAAAATAGTGGCAGACAGCATCAATTTTGATTGAATCACTTCACTCAAGTATCACAGGAAAAAAATGGATAAGTACAAAATTATAATCAGTGGCAACTAATGAACAATGGTCCAATGAATAAGCATGATTAAACGACAATTAAGTAGCTGATGCAGAAATTACAGTTTGTGATTATTAGCGCTTATATTTTAGTAAAAATTTCACGGAAGTGCCTGGAAGTAAAATAAAAAAGAATAGATTTCGTGAAGATTCTGTACCTTGATTGTAGCAACAAGACCCAGCCTGAAAAGAATTCAAAAATGTCAGTAAAATACATTATTAGTCTTTCTAGCAAAGGTTCTAATATAAAGATTATCAAATAAAAAGCAAATAAACTTCAACTATTTGATTGTAGACATGAGTCAATTGGAAACTTAAGTAGTACAAGAAAAGCATGCAACACACTGAAGCAGAGAAATCAAAAGGAAAAAGTTACACAAAGTATTCCATAAAAATACAACTCCTCACCAGCCACAGCATTTCAAGACCTGAATGCAAGCTTCTTTTCTGTACCACTCAGATTCAAGAGTTTGCTTATAAAACTACTGTCCATCCAAAGTGGAAAAGACAGTCTAACGGAGCGTGCATGTTACAAACTCATGGTTGAGTTGAGGTCTAACCTGGAAAAATAGCTAAATAAATGCATTCGCAACTAAAGTATATACAATATTTTCCCATTTTTATAAATATGAAAATTTTATTCAAAAGGAAAGCAAGGACAGTTCACCAACAAAGAACAGGAGATCCCATGTGCATCAAAAGAGTGCTACAAAAAATAAGGTACATCATGCACTGACTACAGAAATGCACCCAACAAAGCACAATCCTTGCAGTGTGGCCTGCACATAGATATCACACATGTTTTGGTAAAAGAATTATTTCCAATTGGATTTAAACTATGAATGGTTGTAACCTGTCCCAGTGAATTTGAGTTAACAAACTGTGATCTAGAATCAAGAATCCCCTGTAAAGATGCCAACAAGTTACCAATGTGCATTGCTTGACTATTCTTCTAGAAGGAGGAGAATATACTAAGGTAGAACTTGCTTATATTTTCCTTGCAACATTATATATTTTGTCGTAGAAATAATCTCAAAGGTTGCATTCTGATCACCAAGTAAATACTAGATTATTTCATTGAAAAGAAGAGGAAGAAGATCAGGAACAAGAACTTGAACCGCAAACTAGAAACTTCGTTCAACCAGTTAGTGCAAATAAAGGACTTTCTGAAGCTAGATTGTAGAGATGGCCACGAGGTGGCCTTGCTGCATTCTCAAACCCATGCAGTAGAAATAGATAAATAGAAGTCCATGATCAAGACATGGAAACCACGTTAGGGATTATAGTGTCAAATACATTGCAATTGACACGCCTGGGATTATAAATTTGCAACAGCAGGCTCACCCTCGTTCACCAGTCACAATCAGTGGCTTCAAATTATCTTTGCAACGGCCTCACTACAGGTGGATAATCAGCCATGCCCAACCATAACCATAGGATCATAAACAGTAATATTTCAAACCAACCCAAATCAAATTGCGGCCATGCACAGGCTCAATCAATTAAAAATGAATCGTCGTGAATAAACAAATGCAATTGGACATAAAGGGCAAGTTAGACAGTCGATCAGCCCACGCACCCGACCGGAATCGTACATTTTAAAGCAGAGAAAGACGATCAAGGCATTAATTCAAGAAGGGAGTTCCTAACCTATCAGACATGGCGGCAATGTTCTTGAAAGCGAGAATGAGGGAGCGATCGGGGTTGGATCCTCTGTTCTGCCATCGGCCGAGGGAGGACGAAAGGAAATCAGTCTGGACGCCGTTGGGCTTGGAGATGACGGTGGAGAGGCCGCCGTCAGTGAGGAGGGGGTTGGAGGGGCCGCCGACACGGACGGGGTCGTTGTCGCCTGACTCGTTGGCGAAGGTCCTCCACTCGGAGGTCTCGTCGACGGAGTGGGCCTCCAGCACAAGGCCGCACTCGAAGCAGACCGTGTCGCCGGCGGCGTGGTCGAACACCACCTCGGTGCTCTTCTTGCAGTCTGGGCAGTAGCTCTCCGCCATCAGATCGAGGCCGCTCGCATAAAAGTTTAAAAAAAAAAAATAAAAATCAGAATCGAGGATGAGCGGAGGGGCGAGAGCGAGAAATACGGTGGGAGGCCCGTGCGAGCGGTTTTTGGTTCTGTTCTTCTCTCTCGGCTTTTGCCGTGTGATCAGTCGCTCAGCGATGCCCGCAGCATCATAAATGCTTCGTTTGCACGTGGCAAGCGTGCGAAATTTCGTGGAAGGCAACCGGCTCGGGAGAAGCTGCGGCGCGCGTGCCGCGAACCAGAAAGGATGGCGGGCAGGGCAGTGCGCCAGCGTGGGGATTTTCGCTTCAGGGCACGTACGCGTCGGTCTGCTTGGATGGGTCTGCGCGCATCAAGAAAATCGACAGAAATTTCTATTTTCTTGAATATTTAGCTCTTTTCGGCTACAGTTGGCAAGGGACTTTTCCAAACTATACAAAATTCCATTGCCCTTGTGCTCAGTGCTCTGTTTGGTTGAGCATTTGAAAGCCTGAATCACACCTTTTTAGTGGAATCATAATTTTATTAATTTAAATGTGTTTGGCTTAAAGCTTAAAAGTACATTATCTTATCAAGGGTGTGTTTGGTTGGAGATAAAACTTTTAAGGTGTGTTTGGGATGACTTAAAACTTTTTGACATCTTTTATACATGGAGAAAACGTCATCCGTCATATTGCAGTCCGGACTGTTTGTCAACTGATGCTCCGGTCGTTGTGCAGTGGGATGAGGATGTGCGGCGG
>JAXCLR010000063.1:39758366-39794115 GCA_035584095.1 Annona squamosa | reverse complement strand
TTTCCTCTCCCAAAGTGCACAGGCATTTCAACGAACACTACCAAGGCATTTTTATGTGAAGAGTAACTGTACAGAAAAAGAGTGGCGATCCTTACCTGTCGCGTTGTCGCGATGATTCCATGGTGCAGTGCTTTCGCCGGTGAGGTTACGGACAGTTTGGAATGCTCTTGCTCAAACTCGCGCCGACGAATTTGTGTCGAAACACTGGCTCGAGCCGATCTTCTCAGGCGACGGCGTGCACACGTAGCAGAAGCTCTGGAGGGAAGAACTCGACGTGCTGCGGGCGATAGACGGATTTGCATGGGCGGCTGCGCGAGTCATGAGACGCCGCTGGTCTCGCAAGCGGAGCTAGGGCAACGAAGCACAAGGGTTCTCTCAGCGTGCTCCCCTATTTTCTTCCTCATTACCATGCCCGAGAAACGTCCGACACTACCAAAGGTACGAAAACAGCAGGGGTGTTGTCGACGGAAGACAGATGTGACGACTTTTTCCGCACAGGCCCCTTGCATGAAAAGTTTTACACGTTTGGGCAAGTTTTATGCCATCCCAAACGGCCCCTTAATGAAAAATTTTTTGAATATAAATTGTCAAATCAATAGAAAGTGATGTGATATAATATGAGTAATGATGATGAGTAAATAGAATAAAGTTAAAATAAATAGGTTAGTTGTATGGGTCGTTGTGTAGAAATGATTGAAAAATAAGGTAATTTATATAGAAAAATGTAAAAAAATAATTAAAAAATAGAGTAATTATGGAGAGTGAAAAGTTTTATATTAAAAAGTTTTAGTTGATACTTTTTTACCCTAAACAAACACACCCCAAAAATATAAAAAATTGTGATTCCATTAAAGTACCAAATTTATGTTTCTCGGCATTGCAAAAGCACACTGTTAATATCATACAGTGAAATGACAAACATTTTCACACGTCTTCAACTCCCTCCCTTCCTTTAAAAAAAAAATTTAATTTTGAAGAGCTTGTATTCCATTCATTTGTCATTATTTATAAGTGTGTTTATGAATGGATAAAACTTTTGATGTAGAGTTGTAGAAAGTAGAAGTTGTCAAATAATGTGATATGACAGGGATAATGATAAAGAGTAAATAGGATAAAGTTAAAATATATATGTTAATTGCATTGGTAATTGTGTAGAAATGATTAAAAAGTAGGATAATCGTATAGAAAAATATGAATAAATGATTAAAAAATAAAATAGTTACGGAAAGTGAAAAGTTTTATATTGAAAAATTTTAACTTGACAATTTTTATTCATTAACAAACACACTCTATATCGATATTGAATATATATCAATTAGCTAGCATGACAATTTTTCTATTTCTCTCACCATTAAACAAACTTTAAATAAAAAATAATACATATTTCTCTAAGATTTTGTATACAAACCCAAATGTGAGGACTCATCCCCAACACATACAATTTCATTATAACAAATGTAATAAGGTGATTTATTTTATTACTTATACTTAATATTATTTAAATTAAGATAACATATTTTTTTGATGAAGTAAGATAACATATTTTAATTTAAAGAATTTGTATACAGAAAAATTAGAAATTTATTTTCCAATATTTTAAAATTATTTAATATTTAGATTATTATCATCTATGTAAAAGTAAATTTGGAAAAAAATATTTTTACATTTTTATAAAATTTAAAATTTATTTAAAAAGTCTCTTGACTGTTTTAATAACAATTTATTTATTTTAATGGTAAGTACAAAATATCTTTCGATAGTAAAATCATTATTATGTATCAATATATAACTCATTAAAAATACTCTATTTGTCCTTTTTAGCCATTTTATATGTCAGTAAGCACTTTTATTTTTAGGTCAAATGCTAAAATATTACTAAGAGGACTTTTTAAATTAGAAAACTAAACACTTCACAACTTTTTGTTATTGCACTTTTTATAAAAGTTCTATTTATAATTAAACTTCTAAGAAAATTAAAATTTAGAAGTTCAAAAAAACGGAGCCTTAGATAGAATTTATATCTATAGTTAGGTCAAATGCTAAAATATTACTAAAAAGACTTTTTAAATTAGAAAACCAAACACTTCACAACTTTTTGTTGTTGCGTTTTTATAAAAGTTCCATTTATAGTTGGACTTCTAAAAAAATTAAAATTTAGAAGTTAGAAAAAATGGAGCCTTAGACGAAACTTATATCTATAGTGAGAATACAATGATATGTATTGAGAATGAATAAAGCTGTGTTGAAAATTGAAAATTGAAAAATTATCTTGGGAATAATGATACAGATTTAATCGAAATATTTTATATGATTTGAAATAAATCTTAAGTTAAATAGAAGTGAAAAATAGAAAAAAATGACAATTATGTAAGTGATATAATATAGTAGGAATAAAGTGAAAATAAATTGAGAGGCTGTATGCTAAATAGTTAAAATATTTACATAAAAATGAAAAATGTATAATAATTGAATAGTTAAAATGATTAAAATTTATTTAAAAATATGTTTCTCATTTTTTTTCTTTAACTTCTCAAATAGTCATTTAGTTTTTTTTTTTAGGGGACTAATGCCCAAACATGGAGTTAGTATACTTGCACGCACAATAGCATAGTCAAAATCTTTGAGAAGATTGAGCAAACTCAGGGGGCTATTATATAAAAATATATTATTTTTTAAAATATTTCTTCAAATATCAAAGAGTTTTTTTTTATTTTGAAAAATTCAAAAGGGCAATTATCCCTAGCTGCCTACAGCGACTTATCCAATGCTCGCACATGCTCATGTCAATCACCTAATTATCAACTATCTTTTTATATTTTAAATATACTTATTTTGTATCTAATTTCATATAGGATTAGTAACCTTCTTCTATTTATTTCCTTCTCAACTTTCATGAAATTTTATTTAAATATAAATTATGCTATTTATATATTATGACATATCAAGAACTAAATAAGGAGATAATAATATATTTAAATTGGCGAAATTAATAATATATTTTAGAAGTGATAAAATTTTCGCATTACAAGTTTATGTGGTAAAAACTTTTGCAATGAGAAAAAACGATGTGATACAATTGGTTAATGAAGAAAGGTAAAAAGAACAAAGTTAAAATAGATAAGTTAATTATATGAGTAGTTGTGCAGAAATGATTGAAAAATAGAATAATTGTATAAAAAATAATATGCAAAAAAATAAAAAAATATAGTACTTGCGAAAAGTGAAAAATTTTAGATTGATTTTTTTTATTTGAAAATTTTTAGGTTTAAATAAACACATAAGAGAAAATAAAAATAAAAATCTAGGACATGTTAAGTACATTAAAAGCGAAGACCAAAGAATCTTAATTAAACATAATGAAATTAAAGAAGAATTTAAATCTTATTTATATATTTTATGAAATGCCACCGGAACTTTTAACACTATATGTCATTTAAATATATAATAAGATAAGAATGTTAGTTATTTTTAAAAAATTAGAACATCTCAATTCTAAAGTAAAGATAACTCTTTAAAAAATAAGAATATAAAAAGCCTTTAAGCCTTGATAATATACCAATCGAGCCATGAAGGTGTGTAGGAGGCATAGGTGTAATATGATTAGCAATTTTCTTTAATAAAACTATAAAAAAAATACTAAGTGAATAGAGAAAAATAATATAGTCATAATTTATAAAAATAAAGGATATATTCAAAATTGTGTAAATTATTATGAAATAAAATTATAACGTGTTTAAGAAGTGATAAAACTTTTAATGAAAACTTTTTGTGTAAAAGTTTTCGCAATGTAATAAAATGATGTGATATGATAGATCAATGATGATGAGTAAATAAAATAAAGTTAAAATAGATAAGTTAAATATGTTAATAGTTATGTATAAATGATTAAAAAGTATAGTAGTTGTATAGAAATAAGCGAATAAATAATTAAAAATACGATAGTTACATAAATAAAAAGTTTTATATCAAAAAGTTTAAAAATTTTAAATATTAACAAACACCCCCTTGATAGTTGTACTTAATTAACGTAGTGATCATAGAAGATATGGGAGCAAGACATCGCATAATGGATGAGCCAAAGGCAAATGACGCATTTGCTCTGCCTCGAATATCTCATCTCATACCCGTATCTTGTCCGTCATTGAATTGATTTCCTCGATCGTGATCATTAAGCGACTCCCTTACAGCCCAAACAACTTTCTTCTCTCTCATACCCAAACACCGTTTTCTTATTAGTGAGACGTCTAACTAATGAACAATCTCCTTGCCGCGTCTTCTAACATTCTCCTCGCAATCTTGGAAAGGTGGCTACTTAATACCATGAATTTTTTCAACACCAAGGTATTAAGGGAAGAAACTCTGTATTAATATGTGTTCATTAAGTTTGATGTAGATTAGTAGGAGATGAGGCAATCCATCTTATGGAGAGAGTTGCTATACAAGAATTTAAATTTGTTGTTATTATTGTTAAATCTCCTAGTTATCATGTAAAAATAGATGAAAACAATGTCGTTTTGCCTTTTCAATTGCATGACAATTGCAATTGCCTTCTTGCAAAGGAGATATTTGAATTAAGAATACTGTAGAAGGATCCACGAGTGTTATTCTTATCTATGCGTAGGATCGACTTTGGAACTTTTTGTCCAATTGAGGATTAAAAACCAAATGAAATTGATGACATTTATAGAGGCGCGAACTTGAAATTACAACATAATAGCCTACAAAATTTATATTTCTTATAATTGGAATGTCAATGGCTTTTGTGGTATGTAATGTTTGTAAACATTGAGGTTAATGTTGTGCAATTTGAACAATTTTATAATATCTTTTGATTACTGCAGGAGTAAAATAGTGCTAAAAGGCAATGTGCTAACTAGGCTATAAATGGATACACTTAAGCAAATTTCATAGCAGTTCATCACTTCGTTGCTAAATTTCGACTGTATTTGATTCAATTTTAGTCATGAGCTAATAATTTGGATGCTAAAATTATTATATTTGATAGAAACATTGTCTTTATCAACTAACTTTGGGCAAAGTTCCACAGGCTAAATGATGCCGATGGACATATTGAAGCCATAAATCGAATGATGGAGAATTACTTGAAGTACTATACATATCGACCGACCCTTTGGAAATGTCTTTCTTAAATGTCTTTCTCTGAGGTTCTTCACTGCATGATGTCTTTAATGGTTTCGAATATGAAAATATCATGCTATTGCTAATAATAGCATAGAGTATATGGCATTGGAAATACTAGAATCGAATACAGTTGTTGCACAAAATCATTTGGAACAAATAGTTGGCAAGCATTGTTGTGAGTACGATGAACTTAATATTGAATTAGCTAAAGTCAACAACCTACATAATCATATAGCATCGTAGCTTTGTCTTGTGAAGTATCTATTTCAATGACCGATCAATGTACATTCTATTAGTGTGAGCTGGGAAGAAGTAGGGGTGCAACTCGAACCCGGCCCGCCGAACCCAAGAATATGCAGTGTTTAAACTCATTAGTTTTCAGCTTGAACCCAAATTGAATGTAAATAGTGCTCGGGTTCACAGGAACCCGAAGCCTATCCCTAAAATATAAATATTTTTGCTTTTTTTCCCATATTCCTAAATGCTAATTTCCCATTTGTCCAATCGTCCCAAACCTGAAACCCTACACCTACTTCTGATTGTCCATCTTTGCTCGAACTTGTGCTCGCGCATCTGCTCATTTTCCTTTGCCCTCTGACCTCTCCGGCTCCCCGACCTGCATCCGGCATCTCGGCTGGCAGTAGGTAGCAACTTCCCGACGCTTGGCCATCAACGCTTGGCGACTCCAAACCCCAAGGGCATTTCCCGACTCTCACTTCCGCTCTGAGCAGCTGCGCGTGCAGCTCTGCTACCTCGGACCTCTCTAGTTCTCCCACCTCCCAACAGCAACCGACATCCTAGCAGGTAGCAAGCAGCAACATCTCGGCATTCGGCCACCTGTGCTTGGCTCTCACTTCTGCTTTGCGCAGCTGCGCCTACAACTCCTCTGGCCTCTAACCTCTCCGGCTCTCCCGCCTTCGGCCTCCTAGCAGCATCCCAGCAACATCTCGACGAATGGCGCTCGGAGCCCAGTGCTCGTTGGCTCCCATGTCCCAAACCCTACACCTGTAACACCTATTTCTTACCTCTGCTCTGCCTCTTCGGCTCTCTCACCTCTGGCTTCCTAGGCTCCCAGCAGCATCCCGCAGGCCGCAGATCGTTCAGTGCCCTATGCTTAGCACTTTCTGCCTCCCGAGTCCTGTACTCCCACCTGCAGCTGTGCGTCATTTGTAATTTTTTTGTTCACTACTTCATTTTTTTAATGTTTTGATTTAATTTGGTTATTGATATAATGTAGGAAAAATTATTTGAATTGAAACAAAAATATCTAACTGTAATTATATATTATGAAAATGATATCTAGGTGGTTAATAAAATATGGACAGTTCAAGCAATATGCAATACAATAATAGTAAACAAGAGATCAACAGTGTACAAATAAAAAATATAACAACTTCTTCAAACACTATTGATCTTATAGAATGTTCCAATGCAAATGAGCCTCTTCCTAAGAATAAAAAAGGATATAAAATTTCATCACCATTTTGGGAATAATTTGAAAGGATTTTGGATAAAAATGAAAAAGTTGCATGGGGTATTTGTAAGTATTGTAAGATTAAATTTAAGTGTCCAAACACTCAAGGAATAAGTACATTAATGAGACACTTAAAGTTATGTAAGTATAATACCAACAAAAAAACTAAAGGCTAGCGCTTGTTATCATTTCAATCAGTCACTGTAGAAGGTGGAATGATTATGTCAAATTGGAAGTTTGACCAAGAAGTATGCAAAAGAGCAATAACAAGAATAATTATTTTTGATAAATTGTCATTTAAATTTGTTGAAAAGGAAGGGTTCGGAAAAATTTGTAAAGTGCAGCCACTCATTAAACATGTTTCAAGGACCACAATTGTGAAAGAAATTTTCAAAATATACATGTTTGATAAAGCTAAATTACGAAAGATTTTTAGTGAGGATGTTTGACGTGTTTACTTGACAACAGATTTGTGGACTTCAAATCAGAATATTGAGTATTTATGTTTAACTGCTCATTTTATAGATTTTAATTAGACTCTTCAGAAACGCATTCTTAATTTTTGTATTTTTCCTTCACCACATACGGATGAAGCTATTGCTAACACAATTGAAGAATGTCTAAATGTTTGGAATATAAAACAATTGTGTACTCTTACTGTTGATAAGGCATCGGCTAATGATGTTGCGCTAAACACTTTGTGTTTAAATTTAAAAATGAAGAATACTCTATTTGATGATGGAGAATCTTTACATGTCCGTTGTGTTGCGCACATTTTAAATTTGATTACGAAGGAGAGAACTGAACAAATCAAGGATTCTATTGCTCGAATTCGTAATAGCATAAAGTGGTCAAGAGTTCTCCTAGTAGAGAACAAACATTTGGAAAATCTTCTGAAAGTGTTAGAATTTCGAGTAAAATGTCTTTGTATTTAGATGTGTCAGCATGTTGGAATGCTGCATACTTGATGTTGAAACATATTTTACCCTTTAAAATGGCTTTTAAACATCTTGAAGTGAACGATGCAAGTTTTAGAAGCACTAGTCCACCTCTTGAAGAAGATTATAACTATGCTAGAGTCTTTTGCGACTTCTTGGTTTTGTTTTTTTGAAGCTACTGAGATCTTGTCTGGTACTAAATATGTCACTTCCCCACATCATTTTCCTCAACTTGATTCAATTCAAGATCGATTAAATTCATTTTCAGCCGAGAACGATAATCCTATCTTTCTTCACATGTGCAATAAAATGAAGGAAAAACTTGCAAAATATTGGAGTTCTGTTGACAAGTTCAACATTTACTTGCTCATTGCAGTAGTGTTTGATCTACAGTACAAGTTAGGCTATTTGAAATTTTGTCTTAGTATTTTCCTTCTTGCGAATCAGGTTTCTGCATTATTAAAGAAAATGTATGATAAAATGGTTAAATCGTATGGAACTTATGAATTTGGGTCTACTAGTACTATTACAAGTTCTTTGTTTGAAATGAGCGGGATATCATCCAAATTAAAGCATTCAAAATGAAAGTTTTGGCAATCTATGAATAACACTAATATTGGAGTTATCACAAATGAAATTGATGTCTATTTAAAAGATCTAGTTGAGAATGATGTAGAACCATTTGATATTTTAGCATGGTGGTCAACGACTACAAAATACAGGATTTTATCTTTCATGACAAAAGATATTTTGGCTATTCCTGTTTCAATAGTTGCATCAAAATCTGTATTTAGCATTGGAGGGTGTGTTCTCGACCAATATCGTAGTTCATTGACTCCCATGTTAGTTGAGTGTTTAATTTTGCTCTTAATACTGGTTAAAAGCAGCTTCGGTCGATTCAAATTATGACGAATTCATTGATCAACTAGATAAATGCGCAACAGGAAAAATATTTTTTTTTATGTTTTAATACTATACCCGACTCTTAACATTATTTTTAATGCTAATATTTTTTTCAGATGCAGTTTCTTAAACATCAATAAATGCTGCTTCGAGATCGTTACCACCTCTTCCATAAAGAAATTAATTTACAAAAGGTATTATTTATATATTTGAATATATATATGCATATATATGCTCTTTAAGTTCAATTGTACAATATGAAATCGATTTTGTGCATTTTTTTAGAAAAAAAAAAGAATTTAGCTTGGCAAATGAGAACCACACAAGAGAAAAAGAATGAAGACTGCATGAGAAATTAAAATGTTTCATGTTGTTATGTTGTAACTTGACAATCTAAGTTAAATGTTGTAATTTGGTTATTAGAACTTATGACTAAAGTTGTAGACTTGGACTTAACATATATGTTGTGATTTGAAGTTATATTTTTGAACTTGTTATAATCTTATTTGTTTGAATATTTTTTTGGGATTATTTTATTTTCTTATGATTAATATTATAAAGTTTGTCTTATGGTTGGATGTTAATATTTCTATATATGATTACAATATTCATGTTAAATTGCAGGACGAACAAAGGTTGTACTTCTACATTCATCAAATATTGTTACTATTCAACTTAATTTGAAAAGAATGTCCAAAACAGGTTTTTTTTCTTAATACTCTTAAATGTTATTTAAAATTTTTTTGCTTTCTTATAATAAATTGTCATTTTATATTTTTTTAGCAATATATTTGTGATTAAATGAGTATAGGATATATATTTTTAGTAACATGTCAATCCGAAACTCAACCTGAAACTCAACCAGAGCCTGAATTTCAAAAATAGGATTAGGGTTAGGGTTAGGGTTGAAAATTTACAAATAGAGTTAGGGTTAAGGTTGAGATGAACCCGAGTTTCATAAGCTCAAGTTGCACAATTGGAAAAAAGCGCTATGATTGTCTTGATGCGATCACCAACTAAAATATATTTTATGGTAACGAAGGACTAGTTCTTTGCCCGTTAATGGATATAGAACAAGGCTATTGCACTAAGTTATTGGATTTGTTTTTGGAGCTTCTCTTGTTGAGTGGGGTGACATCCTTTTGGACATGAACTTGTGAACTGTACAGATCAACTCATGTTACGTCTGCTTTGGCACTTGATAGCTTGGCCTTCAGCTTGTTTATTTGCAGAACAGATGTTTAATTCAAAACACTTTACTCAACGCAACTCATCTTAACATCTAACCAAGAACATCAATTGAATAAAAAATATTTTTTATTAAAAGTGACATATAGTTTAATTTCTCAAATGCCACAAATCCTAACTTCATTAAGTAAAGGGCTTTCCCACGATCCGAACTAGCCCAACCTATTCTTAAAGCTCATTTTAAGGATGTGTCTGGTCATGATAAAAACCTGACCATTTAGAACTTTTCGTTTTATATAGTTACTATATTTTTAATAATTCTTTTATATTTTTATATAATTATCTTGTTTTTTCAATCATTTTTCGCGACTACTCATAGAACTATCTTATTTATTTTCAACTCTATTTTTCTCTTATCATCCTAAGGATTAATTTCAAATATATCTACTATTTTTGCTCTTAATTACAAATATATTTATTAAGTTTGAAAACTTTTACATGTACCCAATAAGTATTTTATTAATTTCAAATATACCTAATATGTCAGATGAGAATATTTAATAATTTTGAAATTTCAAAATAACATTGATTGTCGTTGTCATTGGTTCCGTATCTAGACCGTTAGATATCATTTTGCCAAGCTTCTCTCTTAAGTTAGATGGATTTTTGTTATTGGTGTGGTTGAGAATGGATGAAATTTTTGATAAAAAATTTTGTAGAATAAAAGTTATCAAATGATATGATATGATAAGAGTAATAATGGGAAGTAAATAGGATAAAATTAAAATAAATAAGTTATTGTGTGAGTAGTTATGTATAAATGATTGAAAAGTAGGGTATTTATACGGAAAAAAATGAAAAAAATTATTAAAACACAGGTAGTTACAAAGAGTGAGAAGTATTATATTGAAAAATTTCATTCATTATCAAATACACCATATATTGTGTAACTTCTGTCATAGCTAAATGATTATTATTATTAAATAATATTAGAAATTTTTGACATTTCATGTGTTGAATAACATCGATTTTTAATTATGTTTGACGGAAATTGATATGGATGAAATTTTATTCATACACCATGATTATATTTGTAATTAAAAGAAAAACAATGGAAATATTTGAAATTAACCCTCATATTTATCATCACCTCTCCGTAAGTTTTATACAAAAATTTTATCAAATACCACACATACCAAAAAATAAAAAGAGAAATACCAGTTTAAAAATTCATAACCACTCGATCTGTCAAGACAGTGGAGATTGAGATCTATGATCTTATTGCCATCGACAGTTGCGATCACTCGATAATCAAAGGCCCAGCTGCTGGTGGACAGGAAGATGATGACATCAGCGACCCGCGGGAGACCTGATGCGAGAAGGCCAGCGAGCGAGCCGCAGTCCCCTCCAAAGGCTCACGAACACAGCAAGCAAACAAGCAGGCAAGCAAGCACACACTCGATAGAAAAGGGCAAAGACTGCCGGAAGAGGCTCTTTGACAACGCTCTCCCTACTCCTCCTCGACAGCAATACATTTCTCGCTTGAGCAGGAGATATTCACCCCGCCATCCCAGATCTGCTTTCAATCTATTCTCTCCAGAAGCCATCCTAGTCATGGCTTGCATAAAGGGCGCCTCGAGATCGGCCTTCGTCGACTTGGCTCCTGATTCGCCTTACATGGCGGCCGGTACTATGTTCGGAGCCGTGGATCAGTCGTTCAGTTCGTCTGCCAATCTCGAGATCTTCAAGCTCGATTTCCTGTCCGACGATCGGGATCTTCCAGTCGTCGGAGAGTGCCCCAGCAGCGAGTGGTTCAGCCGTCTGTCCTGGGGCAAAACCGGATCCGGCACCGAGGAATTCTCTTTGGGGCTCATTGCCGGCGGCCTTGTCGACGGAAGCATCAATCTTTGGAATCCTCTCGCAATCATGCGCCGGTATTCACTGATAGACGTGTCAATATGATCTATCGTTGGTCATTATCTTTCCTGTTTATCTTATTAAATGCGAAGGAATTGGGATCCATAGGCTTCTCACCTTCGCGTTATGCGAATTCAATAATCTAATTACGTGCTTTTTCCTGTTCGAACTGTGTGAGACCAAAGAGAATCGTCATTCAAATTTCGAGCTTTATTCCAATTAGTTGGTATTAGTCCTGATCTGCTGCTCAACCGCGGGTCGTAAAGTGGTTCCCTGTGGTCTCCGTGTCCTCTCGTTGCCACTTTCGTACTGTTAGCTTTGAGTTGATCTGTCTCGAGCCTTCTTAAGTGGTTCAGTTGTTGGTCTCTTTAGTCATCTGAATCTACTCTTATCTTTACCTAT
The DNA here is from genome assembly GCA_035584095.1 of Annona squamosa. NCBI lineage: Eukaryota > Viridiplantae > Streptophyta > Magnoliopsida > Magnoliales > Annonaceae > Annona > Annona squamosa. The sequence goes on along the minus strand of JAXCLR010000063.1, from coordinate 39,782,151 downwards.
TGACGTGACTGAAATGTTCCAATGAATACATATGGTTGCAGTTCCACCACATCTTGCCTTGCCTACCACCTTGGGTATCCTATAAAGATGCATCCAATGTAATTTTGCACCAGCATCCAGTTGTGCTTCCAAAACAGCATTGTTCGTATTATGGCAAGCACAAGAAGACTGATTTTTCAGATTCACAGTCCACTGTATCTACTCTTTCCTGATTTTACTTGTACCATTCTCCGTCTCCCATGACTCCTGAGTTGTTGATCAGACATTACGAATGGTCATTTGGGTCCTTTTGTGATCAATTACATCTACTTGGACTGATATTGTTGCTAAATTGCGACTTTATATTTGATTGTGCTAGTATTTTGATCCATAATAAGGAAAATTGACCCACTTCAGTGGGAAAGAGCATATGATAATGATGATGATCCATCACAGGAAAGGTTTTAGGTGCATGTGAACAAATCCATTGAGGAAATAGACAAATATTGATGCATCAATGATCCTGATTTTATCATTTGCTCATTCATTGTCTGGTAGTTGTGCTTAAATCAATTGCACATGGCCCTACTTGAGTTGGCTTACAATATGTCACTATGCTTCACTTGAATTTTTCAGTGTAACCTCATCAGAAGGTTTTCTGATGTTTGTGGGCTGTTCTTTTAGCCATGCAACTGGAAAGCAATTCGATGAACCAAGTCACTTTATTAGAGGTGTCATTGATCAGTTGCTTGTTTCTCCACTTTGCACTTGGCAGTTCCCTCATTCTCTCTTCTCCTTTCTTGGATCCATTTAACTGGATATAGGATTTTAGAACATTATTACGGCTGAGCTTTACATTTTCTCTTACTCAGTTCCTGCTATCTCGAACCTCACCTATTGCAGAATAAAAATGTGACTTGGGACTGCATCTTTCATTTTCTTCTGAATTATTCATGTTTATTATGAGTTGAAAATACATCAGGAATTGAAGAATGGATATTTCTGTTAGGATTTGAGTCCACTTCATTTTCAACTGAAAAAGGCATTAAAGTCCTCAATCCATTGGATTTTAAACCTTTTAAGTGACTACTGCTGAGCGAATTCCAGTGTCAAAAATTAAAATTCAGAGTTGCTGAAAGGATGGGTATAATTCGTAGTAGCATCCTTCCCTCATTTTAAAAATGTTTTGCATCTATGCCGATGCCATTAGTCTCCATCATAACTATTCAAAATAACTATTAAAAAAAATAAAACTCTTTTACGTTTTCGGGTATTTAAAAATATTTTTCTATTATTTTTTGTTAGGGTACTGATTTTAAACAACCTCAGTTGGACAAATAGGGTCTACCAGTTACTTTTAATATTAGATTTTTTTAGAATCTAACTCATTTATAATATTCATCCACATGTATATATTTATGATGACAAAAATCAAATATTTTTAGAACTTTTATAATTTATATATTTATTTCTAAATTTCAATAGTTTCATAACCTTTCTCAAATGATGCTAAATATTTATGCATATAAGTTTCTAATCAAAGTAATTTTAGGCATCATAAATATGTACATGTTACTTTTCTAAATGGTTTAGACTAGGAAAAGACCTTTTTAAAATATAAGAAGCTACTGGTTGGACAATCCCTTCTGTCCAACTGGTTGTTTAAAATTGGGTCCCTTTTTATGATTAATATATTTATTTATACGTAAATACATTGTATTTATATATTATTTTCTATATATTCAATGGCTATTTTGAGATGTTATGACGAAGACTAACGACTTTGGTATAGATGCAAAATGTTTCAAAGTTCATTAACATAGATTCAACTAGTTTCAAAACATTAGCATGGATGCACATAACTCACTCTTTATTTATTTGTTTATCACCATTGTCAATTGCTTCTTCTTCTAGCATTTAAATTTTTGTCCAGCTATCAATTTCTTCCCCTTGTTCTTTATTTCTTTATTCTTTGTTCATCACCATTAATGACATCATTCTTTGGATTATGGCTCTAGTTGCAAAGTCTTTTGATGATGGATCCATTGATGTGGGTCCATGGGTGACTTCTCATGTTCCATCAAAAGTCTAAATGCGTCAAATCAACTTATGGTCTCTCTTAGATAAACCTAACCAGCTGTAATAGGATTATGATGATAGGGCAAGATCGAATAATATCTCCACATAAAAATCCAACATTCTTATGTAGTTTGGACACTATATTCACAGCTCAGAGGATCTTGATGGAGCTCTTGTTGGACGCCTCCAAAAACATTCAGGACTCGTAAGTTTCAAACTTGGATTTTTTTTTTTTTTTTTAAATTTTAAAATTCTCTCTTTAGAGAAGGAATTTCCTTAGCCAAAGGCATTTGATGGTAAAATTTTACTGCATCCTTTTCATCTGCTGATTTCTCTGTCTTAATTGACTACTAATAACAGGTCCGGGGTTTAGAGTTTAACATTAATTCACCAAATCTTCTTGCTTCTGGTGCTGAGGAAGGGGAAATCTGCATATGGGATTTGTCAAATCCATTAGAACCTACTCATTACCCATCACTCAAGGTATCTTTGTTTTCATGATGCAATCCTTATTTTGCTTGCACTTCAGTATATTATGAAGCCAACATTTTTCTCCGATCATCAATTGCTATCTGTGAATTACTAATGTAAACTGATCAGCAACCATACCAGTTTGTACATTTGGATTCTGCCTTTGTGCTTTTGATTCTGAAATGAGCTGGTTCTGCTTATCTGTGTTAACTTTTCTTTCCTTTGTACATGGTGCTTAGGCCTCTATGCTTTTTTCAGGAATTTGGCAGTTTTAGTGGGGCTCTGCAGTTATTAAAGTTTAATTTGATGAAGCATGTATTTTGTTGTATCTGGTTCCAATCTTTTGTGGCCTGAATTATTTCACGTGTTTCTTGTTATTTTTCCTTTGATTTTAAATTTACAGGGAGCTGGATCTGGTTCTCAAAGCAAAATTTCTTTCCTGTCATGGAATCACAAGGTTCAGCATATTTTAGCATCTACTTCTTCCAATGGGACAACTGGTGAGTAGGGACCTATGCTTCTCATTATTTGACTAAGAGCCTGTTTGGCCCTGCTTTTATGGAGGAGGGGACTTTTATGCATATGATACAATTTTAATCTTGTGCACAGAAGCTAGGACTACAGACTTCAGTGAAATGTGCTTTTGGGCTCTTTTTAGGGCACGTTTGGTAATGTTTATGGAAAACATGAGATGGAAAATCATGGTAAACACGGTTTTCAAGATCCATCATCTCACTACCAATCATCATATTTTCTACTTTTACTCCCATATTTCAGTCATTTTTCCTATAAATATCTCCTAACAAACCTATTTATTTCAAATTTATCCCTATCATTTCATATCAATCACACAATTCCCAAAATATTCCATTTCTCACTTCTCATTCCATCCCACAATTCCCACAACTTACATGTTACCAAACATCCCCTTACATGATCTAAAAATTTGAACTCAGCCAAACAAGTGCTTCTTGTGTTCCAAAAGCGCATTGTGATCTAACCATGTGGCTAAACAGGCCTGAATACAGTTATTGGCAGATGTGTTTGTTAGTTCTGAACACGACTTGCTGTTATTTTATTTCAGTGGTTTGGGATCTAAAGCGGCAGAAACCAGTGATAAGGCAAGTGTTTCCTTATGCAAATTTGTTACCCCTTTTAAGGGACCAGGATTATTCCCAATTTGGACTATGTTGCTGACACGTTTTGCTACAGTTTTTCAGATTCAAATAGAAGGTCATGCTCAGTTTTACAGTGGAATCCTGATCTTGCTACCCAACTTATTGTTGCATCAGACAACGATAGTTCACCTTCGCTAAAAGTATGACACTTTGGCTGCTAATCATTTTATATAATTGCTATCATCACCTAAGCTCTATATCAAAGAATTGGGTTAGCTATGCAAAACTTATTTTTTCTTTTATTTTACCATGCACCATATGCTTGGTTAGATTGTCGGTCCGTGGCCTCAACTTCACTAGTAAATTTTAGTGTTCCTACATGTATTGCTTGCTACCATGAAGTTTATTGTTATTTGCTAACTGTATCAATTTTCATTATTGTCATCATCATCCTCCATCATCAATAGCTATTTCCTACTTATTTGGGATTAGTTGCATGGGATCTTGTTATACCATTCCTTACAATCATAAACTATGTTTTCAATAATCTCTAATGTCTTCATATCTTTTGTAGTTACTTCTATCCACATTTTTGGGGTCTTCTCTTATTCTCTTACTATTTTTTATTTAAAAAAAACTCCAATTTAACATTCTCATTTCTACTACGCTCATTTTGTATATATGTCGTTCCTTAGCCACCCACCATTCCAATAGTTTCTTGCTCAATTTCTCTATTTTCTTGGACCACTTATCCAAAATATAAAAAACAATGAGTTCTTAGTACTATTTTGTTTGAAATGTTAATTAGTTCCTCATCTTGGTGCTCATTGTTATTAAAGTCGCATGTCATATATTTAGTTTTTTTCCATTTAATTCTAAAACCATTAGATTTTAGGGCATTTTTTCACTTATTTAATTTCAGTTTAGTCCTTTTATTTCATCTATTAGGACTATATCATTTACAAATAACATTCACTAAGATACTCTTTGTAAATATCTTATAAGTTGATTTATAACTAAAGTGACAAAGGTAAGAACTTAAGGCGGAGCCTTGATGCAACCTTATTGCAATTAAAAAATCACTCTTATTTCCACTCTCAGTCATCAAATTTGTTATATCCCCCTTAGATGTATCTCTAATAACATCAATATATCTGTTGATAACTCTTTTCTTTTCTAACACCTTCCGTATTAATTTTCTTAAAACTATTTCATATGTTTTCTTTTCAATCAATAAAAACCATATGCAGGTTCTTTTTCTTTTTTCTACATTTCTTAAATGATTGAATGAGTAAGAAGATGACTTCAATGGTTGATCTTCTTAGGATAAAACCAAATTGATTTTTGAGATGTTTGTTTCTAATCTTAGTCTTTGTTTAATCACTGCTTTCCTCATCTTCATTATATGACTTATGAATTTTATTTTAGAATAATTTGCACAATTTTGAATTTTTTCTTATTTTTATAGATTACTACTATGCTACTTTCTCTTTATTCATTTGGCATTAGCTTTCTTCTTATAATCTTATTAAAGAAGTTTGTTTTTAACCAATTTATCTTATATCTTCCATGTACTTGCTGTTCTCATTTTTCTCAGGGATTCTTTTACTTCAAAGATTCAAAATTTTGAAAAATAGATGATATTTTATCTTCTTTTACATTAGAATTATCATCTAATCTTGAATGTTTTGATTTATCACTATTTAATAAACTATAGAAATAGATTTTTCATCTTTCTTTCATTTCATAATATTTTACTAAAACATGCTTTTGATGCGTCTAACATGGGCCAAGTCTTTACCATTATTTTCTTTAATATAGTTATCTTGAATATATCCTTTTCTTCTTGTTTAGTTTCTAACCTATCAGATAAATTATTTTAAGCGTTGTGTGTAGTTTAACTTTTTAATTAGTTTGTATTTTTGCATATGTATATTATTTTTTAAAATTTTCTCATTTATTATTTATAGTCTTTTGATCATCCTTGTTCCACCATCAAGTTTTCCTATGTCTAGATTTACCATTTCTATATGCTTCTAAAATATTTTATCCAATCCTTCTAATGCATTCTGCTACTCTATTTGACATTGATTTTACTTCAACTTTTTTCCCCTTAACATCCCATTTGCCTTCTTTTATAATTTTTTTTTTTTGTTAAGGGTGTGTTTGGTAAGATATGCAAAATGTCAAGCAAAACCTTTTCAATATAACACTTTTCAATCTCCAAAATTACTCTATTTTTTAAATTATTTTTTCACATCTTCCTATATAACTACTCTGCTTTTCAATCATTTCTACACAATTACCTGTACAACGAACTTATTTATTTTAAATTTATTTTTTTTATTCATCATTATCACCCCTATTATATCACATTAGTTTATTTCATTTTGACAACTTTTATACAAAAAACTTTTCATATAAAATTTTTATCACTTTCCAAACACGCCATAAATGATTCTATGTTAGCAACCTTAAAATTCCATTGTTTAATTTTTGAAATTTTATTACCTTTAGGTCTTGACATCTCCGTGTGTATATATCCATTATTAAAAACCTCTGTTGGATAGTTAAACTCTTACTTAGAATAACCTTCCATTTATTTCATAGGGATTTATTTGATCATCGTAGAAGAAAGAAATCTATTTGATTAGAATTGGGTCATTCTTAAAGGTTATCAAATATTCATTTCCTTTTTGAAGCAAAGTGTTTGCTATAATTTAATCATATGCTAGAGCAAAATCTAAAATGACATTCCTTATTTCATTCCTTATTTCAAAATTGAAACCTATATGAATTCTCTTATAACTCGCATTTCTTGGTTTGGTGTCCTTTGCGCTAGGTTATTTCTATCATTCCAACATTATTTCTTGATTCTATCATCTAATTCTACTTGCTTTGCGTAAGCAGTAATTACATTTTTTTTTTACTTTTTCATCTAGCACAAGTTTTCATCATAATCATGGGCCATTTCCTACGCAAGCGAGGTTTGCTGCATGGATTCTGTTATGCCATTCTTGATGATCAGCAATTATTATGCCATTCTTGATGACCAATGATTAAGTTTAAAGTAATCTTTAATGTATTCATATCTTGTTTAGTTACCTATATCCATGTTTTTTTGGTTTTTCCTTTCATTCTCTTGCCGCCTTGTATTTGAATACACTCAACTCTCCTAATTGGCGTCATTTTAAGCTTCCGTTTAACATGACCAAATCTAACACATGTTTTAATTGAATAGTTTTATTATTCACTATATTAAAATTTACAATTTGATTTTAAATTTATTTTTTACCACTATCTCAACACCCTATTTCCATATTTTCCTGTGTACTATAATTTGTATCCATTTGCTTTCTAGTCTTAGCTCCTTTCCATTTAGTCTTTTGGAGATAAGTTAAATTGATTCTTCTTCTCATAGCATCCATTGATTCCATATTTTTTTTCTGAAAGAGTTCCATACGAGATAAGGTAGACCTTGTGTTTTGGGTCTTATCTTCTTCATCCAACCACATGTAGAATGATGTGAAAATCTTTGCTTGCTTTTCACTCCAATTGGATGTTGTTGTGGCGCATCACTTTTAGGGAGGCTCTCTAGTAACCCTTGCCTATTTTCACTACACTCGGGCTCGAATACAGTGCACTGCTTTTGGGGAAATGCCCTAACAACCCTTGCTTATTGCTAACTGTAGCTGGGCTCCACTGTCGTGTGTTGCTTACAGGGAATGCTCTACTATTAACAATTTGTAATATAATTTTAGGATCTTGCAAAAAACATGTGGAAATTTCTATAGTATCGATTGCCAACATGATGTGCCAACTCTTATTTAGGGGATTGGCAAGGTTTATCTTCATCATCATCATTTGCATGTTATGCAAAGGATATGACGTTGCACTAAGTAATTGCTTTTTCTTAATTCATAGCTATGGGATGTGAGGAACACAATGTCGCCATTGAAGGAGTTTGTTGGACATACAAAAGGTTTGTTCAGATACTTACCTTGATTGAGTGATTTTGTTGATTAATTTATTTATTGTTATTATTTTTTGGGGTGAATGTTTGGACCTTCAGCTCATGCAAATTAGTGTTAAATTTGCATTTCCTTTGAAGAATATTTGGTTCTGCACATCAGCAATTTTTATGTTTCTGTGCTGTATCTTCAGCCGTTTAAAATGAGTTTGCCTCTGATTGTTTCCGATGATCTGATTATTCAGGAGAGTAATTATTGCAAACCTTTTGGTCACTGTCTTGTGTTTGTGCTCTTTGTTGCTTTACTTGCCTTACGATTTTAGGAATTAGTTCTGGATTTTCCATATCGCATATTGCCGGGAACAGAATGAACTGTCTGTTGAAAGAAAAAAGGTGGAAACGCTTTTGACAGTATGTTTTCACTTCTATATTATGAATGATGATTAACCTCTGTCAAATTTTGTTTCTTTGTCCTGACAATAGTTGTATTATTTATGCCACTATATTTGTTAGTGTTTATCTTGCTTAACATTTTGAAGAATGGCATGTTTGTTATTTCTTTATTAATAGCCGTGAATTGCCATTATCTCTCATTTACTGTGTGACATCTAACAGGTGTAATTGCCATGTCATGGTGTCCTTTCGATAGCTCATTTTTGCTTACCTGTTCAAAAGATAGTCGAACCATTTGCTGGGATACTGTTTCAGGAGAGGTAAAAAAGCTTTTGTCTTGTGTAGTATCTTGGGGTCCTACTTCTTTTGTCTTGTTGCTGACCTTCTATTTTCCAGAACATTATCAGAGTGACTGAGGCAGCCATTCATATTTGATTCCATGCAGATAGTTTGTGAGTTGCCACCCAGCACGAACTGGAATTTTGATGTTCACTGGTATCCAAAGATACCTGGAGTCATATCAGCTTCTTCTTTTGATGGAAAGATCGGCATTTATAACATCGAGGTAACACCTGCCTACAGGCTTGGAGATTCTTTCATCAATTCAATTATGATTGTACTTTTTCCCCCAAAATGTGTATGCATTGCTGGTTGTTGTGGTGTGAAACTTTTTAAGGGTGTGCTTGGGAAGTGATAAAAATTATGATAAAAATTTTTTTGTGTAAAAATTTTTGAAATGTGAGAAAATGATGTGATGTGATATGATAGGGGTAATGATGAGGAGTAAAGAGTATAAAGTTAAAATAGATTGGTTAGATGTATTGATAGTTGTGTAGGAATGATTAAAAAGTAGGATAATTGTATAGGAAGAAGTGAAGAAATAATTAAAAACTAGTATAGTTTTGGAAAGAGAAGTTTTAGATTGAAAAGTTTTATAGGTTACCAAACACCCCCTAAATATTAAGATAAAAATAAAATTTTAGCATATTTAATGGGCATTTAATTGTTGCTATGAACAAATACTGTGAAAATATGATTATAAATTTCTTATTCGACATTGTAAAAATAGCTGTGCTAGGAAAATATCTTATCAGCATCACCATTGACATTTTTGAATACCTCGATCTCCCTAATCCATCTATCCATCACCACCCCACCCCCACTTCCTATTTGCTTCTCCCTTCTCCTTCCATCTTTTAAAAATTTGCTCAACAAAAAAAGAAATAAGCAAAAGAAAATATCTAAAAGTGAGAACATGTGAAGAGTTATGCCCTGTGCTCTCATCAATCCGGGAATCGGTTATGGAGAAGTGGATGAAAATGGAGGAGGTGACAAGATAAGGGAGTAATGATTTCAAAAAAAAAAAAAAGGGTTGATATAGATAAAATAGTTAATTCTTTGAGCTGAAAAGATAGGATGTGGTGATTGAAACTATGATAATGATCAGGAAAAGTTGGGTGTGTAGACTTAGTGGGGATAGACTAATGTTACATCAGTTTGAATGACGGGGGGAAAGGAGGAAATGAGATTTCTACCTCCTTTCCTTGACACCCAAGTAGTATCTTAAGCTTCTGGATGCAGTTTCACATTGACGGAGAGGCTTTTCTCCTATAAAATTGGATGCACCCTTTGAACTTAAGCAACATTTAAATCATCAAAAAGAGACTGCAAATAAGAGAAATAGAGCAATATAAATTTTCAACACCACACTTTGACTAGTTCACAAGCAGATAAATTGAAAAACACAAACGCATGTTACCTCATTGTGACGTACCGTTACCTTCAAATGCCTAAGAGATTCTTCAGCATGATCATCATTGTTATTGTGATTGTTGCTGTATTCTCTATATCCATCTTGGGGGTTTTATTATATTGTGGATGCAATTGCTGTGTATTTGGATTGCTAGTAGTTCAGGACTGTATTTGGATTGCTAGTAGGCGTATTTGGATTGCTAGTAGGCCAGGGAGACTGTCTTCCCATAGAATCTATTTTTGATAGCTCTTCATCCTCTTCTTCTTCCTCCTCCTCGTGAACCTTGTCTTCCTCTTCTCTAATAGGATTCTTTATGTGATAACCAGTTGCATGTTGTGGATGTGATACACAGATATGGATATGTGCTTGGTAGTTAGTACAAAAGATTTGCTTGTGTCCCCTAATCCCGTCCCCCGTCCCATGCCGATTAGATTTATGGTTTATATTCTAAAACAGCCACTTCTACATACACACAACTCAAGTAGAATTCTTTTTAAAAAAATTTTTAAATGTGGAAATTTCCAAGAAAATAAAAACAATGCATAGTTACATTATAATTATTGTAGAAGTAACATAAAAAATGTACATAGATTAAATTTTTTATTGCTAAAATCTGGAAGTTTCCAAAAATATCCCGTGAAAATATGCAATTACATTATAATCATATTTTGAATCGTAAATCAGACATTTTTGCCAGCAAACCAACACAAAACTTGTTATTTTTTTGGAGAGGCTCAAAGTTAATTTTTAAAAATGCTCTAAATTAAAAAAAAAAGGAAAATTACCTCTGAAGAATTTACCTAAAAAGCAAGGACAAAGGAAACTATTGTAGACAGATTCATATGACCACTCATTTACAAAAATGTTACAAATGAGGGTTTTTTGCATTTTGGTCCTACTAACTATAAGTATTTACTTTTTAGCACATGAGTTTTGCGTATGTGCTTTTTAAATCTTGTAAGTTTGTCCTCTTTGCATTTTGAACCCTATCATCAAGACACCTCACTAATGCTGTTATTTGTAAATGAAAAGTCTAAAATACCCTTACGTCTTAGTTGAATCGTTGACTCGTAGATGCTTATAGGACAATTTTATATGGCCTAGTTAAGTTGACTCGTGAAAATTAGTCAACTTGTAGATAGTGCAATTCTTGTTATGGCTAAGTTGAGTCAACTGCTTTTAAGCGCAGTATTGTTATTAAAAATTTGTACAACAACTATTGATAAATTTTCTATCTGTTTGGTGACTTGTATTAATAGCAGGGTTTAAATTGTAAAGGAGACAAACTTACAGAGTTTAAAAAGCAAATGCTCGAAATTTGTGGGTTAAAAAGCAAATACGTATAGTTAGAGGGACCAAAAATGTAAATAACTATACAAATGACCACAAATTTTACCCTAATTCCAAATATGATAATACCGTTAGGTTTTCGTAGACAATAGGGCAAAATTTTTTCAAAATGACCAAATTGCTCTTGCCATTTCTTTTAAAGGGGTAGCGTGCACATAGGAGAGGTTGAGTTTGCTACAGCCCAGAGGTAAAATCTTCTCTGAATTTTTGTTCTAGGCTTTTTAAATCATGTTGCTGATCTTTGTTTTTTTTTAATATCTAACTATTTTCAACCACTAGTGATGATATTATTTTTACTTATGGCAATTTTGTAACTTCATATCATGTTTAGTGTTAGCCCTAATGGCTTTGTCATATTTGGAACTAGGAGTAGAGTTGTGGTCATTTGTGCAATTTTCTAACGGTGTGTTTGTTTAAATAAAAAACTTTTCCAACTAAAATTTTTAAATATAAAACTTTTTACTTTTAACAACTACTCAATTTTTTAATTATTTATTCATATCTTCTTATACAACTACCTTATTTTCAATCATTTCTTCATAACTGACTATATGATTAACCAATTTATTTTAACTTGTTTATCTTTACTCCTATCATTACTCTTATCATATCATTTATCTTTACTCATCATCATTACTCTTATTATATCATTTATCTTTACTCATCATCATTATTCTTATCATATCACATCATTCTCTCATTCCAAAAATTTTTACACTAAAAACTTTTTATCCAAAAATTTTATCACTTTCCAAACACGCGTTAAATGTCCGGTTATATCTATAAATATGAGTACAAGTTGTGGTCATATTTGGAATTAAGCTGAACGTATGTACAATTTTTTATTTTTTATTTTTCAGAATAAAAATATTAAAATATAAAACCTAAAACGTAAATCCCATGTTCACAGATCAAGCAACATTTCACCCTTTATTCATCAAAAATAAGTTAGATATGAAGATTTAAACCTATTAAAAGCGTAATTTTTTCCAATTTGTGATTCCCCCCAAATTTTGTTCGTTAATGTAGATCTTTGATTCAAACCAAAATAATCAGGCTTTCCTTTGATTTTCACCTCAAATCTGTGGAAAATCACTTTCTCTACCTTTTATTCAGCTCCATATCTAATAGAAAAATACATCTAGGGATTGTAATCCCTGTTTTTGTGGCCCAAACAAATGGGGTTGATTTTCAAAAAGAATGAAAACCATGCTTACCTGATTTTCTGCTTGTTTGGTTGCCAGTTCTTGCTTCTGAATTGGGCATCAGCACTTTTGAGAGCATACAGAATGGAATAATGCAAAACAGTTCTTTTTTTTACTCAACGCTGCCCGCACTGCCTAAGACATTTGGGCCAGCTGGACCCGTATTGGCTGTTACTCAGAAAATTGCCAAAACAGGAGAGAATGAAAAATCCTATCTGATTCACCTAAATATCATCTATCGGCCATGGCCGATACAAATGTGACACCTGCCTCATATCCATATTGTCTGCTTTTCAAAACCATGCTCTAATTAAAATGATTTTTAATATCATACAATTATTGATCGAGGGGAATATGATGGAAGACTTGGACTTTAAAAAGTAAAAAAAAAAAAGAGAAACTTGCCCTTGGCATGGTTTCATAGGAGAAAAGCCCTTAGAAAGCTTCTTTCATTGCTTTCTGCTTTTTTTTGGCAAGGGACTTGCCTTTGAAAGATGGGCACATATGCTAGGGGGTTTTCTTTGGAAGGTTGATTGTGTGTTTTGTGATTTAATTCTAGTCTCATACCAATTCTGATAACTTTGGTGCCATTGCAAGCATATTTAATCCTGTATCATCTATTACTTTATTTGAGCAATTAAAGAATTATAGTCCTTTTCCTGATAAAGATAATTGATGAATGTAGGCTTGCAGTAGATCAGCATCTGGAGAAGGTGATTTTGCTGGCACTTTATCAACTACAGGGGCTGCAGGTAGTTTTTTAGCTGTCATACTATTCAAATCATTTTCGACATGCATGATTATTTTCTGCATGAATAATTTATTGTCTTTTTATTTCCTCAAAAAGTGGGTAGCTTGTGTTTCTATGGTTGTTTCCTTTATCTCATAGTTCATCATTTTGTGGTTTAGTTGGCCTTGGGTACTGAAAATTGGGAACGTGGAAAGTGCTTCTTTTGTTGTTTCATTTTCTTCATAATTTATTTGCGGAAAAGTTGTCCGTGCATAGTGAAACTTGCATTGTTTACTAAGTATGATGGGACATGTAAACTATTTGCCCATTTAACAATCACTTTTTCCTGTACGAATTTTCCTTAAAATCTTTATAAAGACTTCAATTCTTAGGGTTGTGGAGGGACGAGTTTATTATCCAAGCCATCCAAAAGTGTCTTCTTGTTCCTTGTCAATGTGGGAGATCTTTGTGAAGATAATTTTAATGGTCAATATGTTTAATTTAAAATCTTTATAAATTCTTTGAGTTCTGTGATAATGTTGTTTAGTTTTTGAATTATTTTGACCAAAACATAAACCACTCAATTTGAAATTCATTTTTCCCCCTTCCAATCTAAAGGTCTATTTGGTAACATGTAAAAGTGAAAAAAATAAAAATAAAAATAAAAACACACTTTGCCACTCCTGACCTTTTGATATAATTTGAGATGTTAACTACCTAACTACCCTACTTTTTATTATTATTAACTCTACATTCAAATCATTTTTTCACATCTTTCTCTAGTTACTTTATTTATTTTAACTTTATTATCTGTACTCCTAATCATTAGCCCTATGATATCACATCATTCTCTTTCTTAAAATTTTTTTCCTGTTCCTACTCTTCTACATTTCTACTTTTACATGGACTCAGTTGCTTAGTTTTGTTTTCTCTCTCTCTCTCTCTCTCTCTCTCTATGCTTGTACTGATTTATTGATTTGTCTGGATGAACATTTAAATTGGGTATCTCTAGCATAGAATTAATGGCCACCAAAATCTACATTAAAGATCGAATTTCCTAGACAAGAAGACAAAACACTTTTTCAATACCTTTCTGCTCAAAATCTTAGATATATAGGCTGAAGCAGATCTGTGTACAAAGAGGATGGCATGTGGCCTGCAGGGTTTAGGAATCGGGATTTAATACCTGATCATTTCTGAAGCTACAGCCTTGCTAACCTTATGAATTAGATAAAAAATTGAGATTTAATAATAAATGACTTCATGTGTCCATGTGGGCAGAGGAGATGACTGGCTGCCATAGCATTTCGCACCTTACATATTGCTATTTTTCACGTTTTGACCCATAAGTTTCTGTTATATATGAAACAGCTCAAGGCTTGACACAAATTGCACGAATTTACCACCAGTCGTTGTCACGGAATGACTTTAACAACATTCTGGTTTTAGGATAAATGACAAAACTGTGCTTCTGAGCTGTTGAATAGGATTCGTGATATTATTTCATTTTTCCCTTAGATCCAGTCCAACCATTATCCTTGGCATCATCTTATCTAAAAATTATTACTAGTGATTAAAAAACTTTCTGAGCTTCATAATTTGAGTAATTTCTGGGCGTGAATATAATTCCATAAAAAATGTTGCATCAAGCATCCACTGCTATGAAATTATTTCTTTTGTATGTATAACATTTTCTTAAGGATAAATCATCATTGTAAAATAAAACAGTTTTTTTGCCTAAGAAAATAAAAGGGCATGTTTTGTCATTTTATCAAAAGCTGGAATGCTATTGAGTAATTCTGTGACTGGAGATGCCTCTACACTATTTTCATCAATCCTTGGTCATTTTATCTAAAATTGAAATATAAGTATCAAAAATGCAAAATCACAGAATATGCAATGCCCGTATTATTTCCTGCAAATATGGAAAATATCTGATTATCTTTCTTTCAAAATGTGTCCCATCTGGGCTTTTGTTGTCTTTCTGTCCAGTACACTAACAATATCAGGTGTTGTGCTGAGGCCTGCATCTCTCTCTCTCTGGAAAATTTTCCTTTACGTGCTGATTGAATTATTCCTTGAGTTATTTGTCACCATCATTTCAGAGTGCTGACATTTTCAATTGAATTGGGGGAAAAGTTTATGTTGTCAATCAATTTAATATTTTGTTGTTTCAGCACTTGGACTTGACCGCTTTTTCTGTTATTTGGTGACTTCTCTCAAATTTGTTCTTGATTTTGATTTATCTGTTTTTTAATTTATTTCTGCTAGTCTTGACCATGTTTTCTGTTAGTTGGCGAGTCCTCTCAAATTTGTGTTTGGATGATTTTCCTCTCAACATATGTTTTGTTTATTTCTGCAGTGAATTTGAGAGCCCCCAAGTGGTTAAAACGTCCAACAGGGTTATCTTTTGGTTTTGGAGGAAAGCTGGTTTCATTTCACAATGTTGCTTCCTCTGGGAATTCTGATGTAAGTTTTTTGGTTTAGGTAACCTAAGTTTTTGGATTTAGGTAACCTCTTGCCAGTATCTTTCTTAAGTTTTCCTGCAGGTAACCCCCTCCTGACAGCCTTCATTACCATATCCAAATTCCTTGTATTATCACTGATTTCTTCTCCTTTAGGTATTTGTGCATGCTACAGTTACTGAACTTGAATTGGTGAGCCGGTCCACAGAATTTGAGACTGCAATACAAAATGGGGAAAGGTCTTCCTTGAGGGCTTTATGTGAAAAAAAATCACAGGAGTCTGAGTATGTCGTCCTCTGTATGCACATCAAACACCTTCTGACCAGTATGTTTTATATGTGCGTATAATCTTTTTTCTATTGTTTCAAGCAGATCTGAAGATGACAGAGAAACATGGGGTTTTCTGAAGGTCATGTTTGAGGATGATGGAACAGCTAGGACAAAGCTAGTTGCCCATCTTGGTTTCAGTGTTCCTGCTGAAATGAATGAGAATGCGCAAGGCGAACTCATCCAGGAAATGAATAATGCAGCTATTGATGAGAGAACCCAGAATCAAGTAGGATTGGTGGATAGTGTAGAAACCAACTTAGATAATGGTGAAGATTTCTTTAACAACTTACAGAGCCCCAAAGCTGAGCTGCTGTTTACACCTGGCGATGGCTCTAAAGTTGGAGGTGATGCCATGCCCAATAGAGAGCAAGAAGCTGAAGTGGAAGGATTGGCAGCAAGTGGTGACTCATTTGATAAGGATGATATGGGTATTCATCATGCATTGGTTGTTGGGGACTACAAGGGAGCAGTTTCCCAGTGCATCTCTTTAAATAGAATGGCTGATGCTTTAATTATTGCTTATACTGGAGGTGCTGCTCTGTTGGAAAGTACTTGCAACCAGCTTCTTAAGAAGAATCCTTCATCCTACTCAAAGGTTCCAATAATTTTGTCTATTACATCATATAATTTTCTCCGTTTTCTCTCACTCGATTGTATGCTTTTTTTCCACCCAATAATAAGCAAATAAGCTTAAATTTCTTTCGGTCCGTATGAATCATATGTGGCACATCATAGTCTCCATCAATGATTCTGTTGGACATATTGTGTTATATGAGTATCATTTTGATATTTATACTTGGTTCTGCTCCTTTAGGTAAGATCAACCTTTGTAATTTTAAGTGGAAATATCAAAGATGTTGGAAATTTGGAAAACATGGAAAAGCATTGGGACATCAAAGGAATCAATGGTATAAAATTTTGTGTTTAGTAAGAAATGTTATTCCGAAAAATTTATTATTTAAGCTCCAGTTGATTCTACTATCGTTATTACTGAGGGAAAATCACTTTTGTGTGTATTTTTATTAGAAAGATGTTAAATATTAATGAGGCAAGTAATAACTCTGTATTTGTATATTTTATTTGATTGAAAGTAAATGTTGTGGAGTATATGGATGATCATTTTCTACAATGGTTTGAATTATAGTCTCTTCCTTTGTTTTTATCCGTCTTTAAATCATATCAATACAATAGAAGATTGGACTAGGAGATGCAGATGAAGATCCATGGTTTGATTTTTTATGCTTTCATAATATTGTATTGTATCCTTTTATAATAAATTGCTCGAACTGGTCAAGCTCACTGACCCCAGATGGTTGGATTGGTTGGAAGGGGAATAGGACACCAACCAGGTCGACTGTCTGGTCTGATTTCAAAAGCTAATATTTCTTAACACTTCCTGTTTTCAAGCTTTTCCTGATAATTCTCCAATTTGCCCAATATTCCTTTGCAGAAGGTTATACTTCTGTATAGAAGTTCTTACTCGTTATTTCTGTCCGTTTCCTTTTCAGACTCTTTCTGCAATGGTCAATCATGATCTCATGAACCTTGTGACTACCAGTCCTCTAACCTCTTGGAAAGAAACACTTGTTTTTCTCTGCACGGTAAGTTTTTGGATTCCATGAAATGTTGAATGAGGTGGATGAGAAAATAGAATTAGGTTGTATGATATAAAATTTTTCGTCACAAACATCTGAATCATGGTTGTCATGATGATGATTGCTGTCATAGTTTACTGCATTTAAACTGTTTTACACCAGTTCCTCGAGCGTTTTCAAATAGTATTAGCATCTTTGGCATATGGAATCACAGAAAGTATATTGTACATTTCAGTGCATGCATTTTTTTTTACTATTGAAATTCTTGTAATTGAGCTGTCATAACATTTGTGTACTTATTGCTGTTAATTGCACTAAACCTTAATTTAATTTCCCAGACAATGTAGCATCATTTGTAGTGAGGTGCATTTATAAACTCTTTTGGATGTATTCATGCCAGTATGGAAATGGTCCAGAAGACTTATTTTTTCCCAGACATGGTATTGTCAATTGCAGTGGGGGAGCATTTATGAACTGTTTTAGGGTAATTCTTGCACCAGTATGGAAATGGTCCACCTTTCCATATGCACGAAGCACTAATTTTAATGTTTAGAGAAGGTTGAGCATGCTACTTTGTAGTCCTTGGTTTATTATTTCTTTAGTACTTACCATAGGTAGAGAAAATGCTGCTATTGGAAAAGAAAAATGTAGAAACTTGAAAAGAAGATGCTGATATGTTTTGATCGAGATTGTATTTGCATGTTTGGAGAGAGTCAGCAGCAAAGTTGCAAAAGAAGAGAACTTTAATGAAATGAAAAAAGAGGCATATTCAACTCTCATCTACCTCCTTCCCCTGCCTTCTCTCTCGGGGTCTTTGTGGACAAAATTGTTGATGTGATTTGGTTTCCATGTCTCTGCTCTCCAAATTGTATGGGAACCTTTCTGTTGATATCGATCGCTACTTGGAGCCATGCGAATAAATCTTTTAACTATTCAAAAATGATTATATAAAAACAGACTTCAATAAAGGGGCACACTTACTGGCACAAGCTTCCTTCCAAGGCAGGGTCTCGGTAAGGGTGAGAAGTATGCAGCCATATTTATTTTTTGGAGGCCGTTTCTGAGACTTGAACCTGCGCCACAAGAATTCAGTCAAGGAGCCTCACCACCCAATGATGTGCTCAGGACTGGACTTTGATAAGTTGGAAATATGCATCGTGCATATGTTGAACATCTTGGTTCTTCCCCTAGGGTTGTAGACATTTTTGTTCAAACTGGGTGCTCCCTGCAATCAATAATCTGCTGGAATTTGGAAATCCAACTAGTGGAAATTGCAATATGGTGCTCTGAGATTTCATGCTAGCTTCACTCGCTATGAAGCGCTCTCTCTCTCTCAAATGATTCTCTCTTTTCTTTCCAAACTTGTTGATTCTGTTTTGTAGTTCTCAGATCTTCCCAAATCCATTGTCCTATTTATGTGTCTGTTATACCCTCATTTTTCTCTCAAGTGTTAAAAATGATGAAGAAAAAAAAATGAACATGTAACTTTGACATTGTTACTTGCTCTTCTTCTTTTTTTTTTTTTTAATAACTTAAAAAAAACTATAATTCTATCAGCATGTATTTGGTCAAAATTATGCTTTCAGTGCAGTAAACAATACGCTATGCCAGAAGGAAGAATGGACAAATTGTTAATACGCTATGCAATAAACAAAACTATAAATTTTCTTTGTCAAAATTATCCTTGCCATTGAACAATTTTATCTTCTTCCCTTATTTCTTGTTGTCATTGTTCTACAGTTTGCGCAGAAGGAAGAATGGACTAGCCTTTGTGATACTCTGGCCTCAAGATTAATGGCTGCGGGTAACACACTAGCTGCAACTCTTTGCTATATCTGTGCGGGAAATGTAGAGAAAACAGTAGAAATTTGGTCACGGAGTCTGAAATCTGAGCACGAACAGAGAAGCTATGTTGATCTTCTTCAGGTGAAGTTTTGATCACCGTGATTTTATGGAAATGCAACTTAATGCATTGACAATGATAATATTTTCCCTGCAGGATTTAATGGAAAAGACAATTATTCTTGCTTTAGCAACTGGTCAGAAGCGATTTAGTGCATCTTTGTCCAGGCTTGTTGAGAACTATGCTGAACTATTAGCAAGCCAAGGGCTTTTAACAACAGCAATAGAATTTTTGAAACTTTTAGGCCCTGAAGAATCTTCTCATGAACTTGCTATATTACGAGAGCGCTTAGCACTCTCTGCTGATGCTGGTAATGATTTTTCTTTTGCTTTTTATCTGACAAAGTAATAGTTTTTTCAGACGAAATTGTGATATCTTGTTCAAAATCATTTACAACCTAGGAAAAACATTAAGTATTCATGGTGGTAATGTTAGTTTTGAATGGTTGCCCTCTTTGCTTTCTGTTTCCTCTTCATCATCTGATTTCTCATGTTTTCTCTCTAATTATGTCGGATGCCATTTTTGCATGTGATACCAGAGTTTCCATTAACAAATCAAAATAATGAAGTGCTAATGTGTCAATGAAATAACTATTAACATATCCAACTAAAGCTTTTTACTGGCTGGCTCCTGTCATTATCTTCTGTTGCAAGATAGAGAAGGGTTATCTGACCCCAAATCCTTGGTTTTTCACCTTCAGAATTTATAATTTGGATGTAAAATGGGGCATTTTAAATGAAGCATACTGTGCTGATTGGTAGTAGTTCTCAAATACTTTTCTCATTGTTAGTTGAAAATGATCTGTTTTTAGTGTCATACGAATGCTCTCACTTATAACTGATTTGTTTTGATTGATTGCCATTTACATGGGGACTGGAAATGGAAGTCTTAGAAAAAGTTATTTCGCACGAATTTTTCACTTTTTTCCATTGCCGTGTCTCATTTCAACATTGGTAACCATGCCCAATGCTGTTTGAAGGAAAATTTTCTGGTCTTTATGTTCTCAGTTATCATTTTTCTAAAAATTAATTCTGATCTCTGTTGAGTTATCCTAGATGATGTTTAAGCATGATTCCTTATCTTTAATATTTTTTATGGAGTATTTTGCAAGAAGGAGAAAGGAATACATCTCTTGCTGACATCTCATATTAATTCCTTCCCATTAGGATGGATTCTTCCCTTTATTGGTTTTTACAAAACTGGCATTATCTTGTTATTGAAGTCAATTCTGAATTTCATATGTTTAAAACTGTTATGTACATATGGCATTTCCTGTCATGACACAAGGCTTGCTACTTGTGCTCTTTTTCATGGAGGTTTGATTCATGAAACAGTGTTCTCAGAAATAGCCGTGTATGTCTTGCCCTCTCTATAGACTGCATCAACAGGATCATCATCCATTGTGTGCACCCTTAGTTCCCTTGTGGAGCTGTATATCATGATTTGGTTGTGGTTTTGCAGAGAAAGAGGTACCCAAAAAATTGCAATTTGAGAATGGCCCATCCCAGACAGAGAACATATATCATCCAGGTCAACCCACCTATGGTGCAGCTGATCCTTCTCAACATTATTATCAGGTGGTTTTTGCTAAGAAGACACGCTCCAGATTTCTTAATCATTTTTTAATTCTGGCTGGTGCTTCATTCACGAGTTAATGCTTTCAAATTTTATTTATTTATTTTTTTGGGGGTTCTATTTTGCTAGGAATCAATGCAACAACATCAGCATCGAAGTGTTCCAACTGGTCCATATGATGGCAACTATCAACATCCATCCCATGCAATGTATGGGGGAGGATATCAACCATTACAGCCATCACCACAAACACAAATGTTTGTCCCGACACCAACACCTCAAGTTCCACAGGTAGGTCTCTTTTTTCTGTATGGTTTCTTTGCGTTTTCATGTGAAACTACAATGAGTATTTGAACATTTTGAATTGGCCTGTTATTATTGCGTGCCAACCTCATAAGGCTTCCTGCAACTATGATGATTACAGGTAGCCCAAAAAAAATTTAAAATTTTTTAAATATAAGTACGGGCCCCATTTAAGTCTTGACCCTATGAAATTTGGCAATTTATTGAATTTTTTAGTAATTTTTTTTGAAAATAAAAAAGGCACAGACATGCCCTTTTTATTTCCAAAAATAAAAACAAACAAATTCAAAAAATTGTCAAATTTTACAAGTACAAGATCTAGGTGTAGCCCACACGTCTATAATCGTTTTTGGGATTGCCCATAAATCCTGGTTTGCGGATGGCTATATGAGATCAGTACCCATGATTATTTCCTTCTCATTTGTTGATTTAAAATATTTTTCTCACTTTCTCTGTAATCTTTATTTATTCTGTCTTCTTGTTTCTGGATTTACTTACGTTTTGTTGTGCATAACATCAAGAAGCCATTAGTTAGTTAGCTTGTTCATTTTGGAGCTTCCACACATTTTCTGATTTTCAGTGCTTACATCCGTGTTTAAAACTCTATGATAACTTGGTCAACTGCTTGAAAGCATACTGTTACTGTAGAGATCTGATTTATTGTTTGTAATATTTTTCAAGTAAATGAAAAATACTGTTCCTATCGTCTATTTTTTTTTTTAATTATTAAACTCTTCTATTTTATTTTTATGTCAGGTGACTTTGTCCCCGCCTCAGGCCACTATACAGTGTGGCCTGCATACTTCCTTTGTTTAGAACTCTATGATTCTGTGATCAACTGTTTAAATTAAACATACTGTTACCATATAAATCTGGGTTATAGTTTGTTGTATTCATCGCTTAAATGAAAATTTGCTGTCTCTATCCTCTACTAATGTTTCTTGTTGAACTCTTTTATTTTAATTTTATTTCAGGCAACTTTTACCCCATCTCAGGCCACTTCACAGCCTGCAACAAGAACATTTGTACCTTCCAATCCTCCTGCACTAAAAAATGTGGTTCCATATCCACAGCCTACTTTGGGTTCTCAGCTTTATCCGGTCCATATTTCCCCTTTTTGACTAAATAGTGAATCTTTTTAAACTTAGCTTTCCGTAACATTAAGACAGGACTGAATTTCTGTCTCTAATCTTTTAGGGTGTTGGCAGCTCAGTGTATCAACCTGGACCACCTGGACCTGGTTCACTTGGTTCTGGTCCACCCCCAGTTGGATCAATTCCGTCTAGCAATTTGCCCTCTGTAATGACACCTACTCCAACACCCACGAGTT
Organism: Annona squamosa; assembly: GCA_035584095.1. Taxonomy (NCBI): domain Eukaryota; kingdom Viridiplantae; phylum Streptophyta; class Magnoliopsida; order Magnoliales; family Annonaceae; genus Annona; species Annona squamosa. The sequence goes on along the minus strand of JAXCLR010000063.1, from coordinate 39,759,602 downwards.
TCATGCCTGTAACTAATCCAGGCTTTGTTCAAAGACCTGGTGTGGGCCCGGTACAACCCCCAAGTCCTACGATGCAGCCAACACCAGCACAAACAACAGTTGCACCTCCGGCTCCTCCACCTACAGTGCAGACAGTTGACACTTCAAAAGTTCCTGGTAGCTACTTGAACATTTTTCTTGTTTGTTACTGTATGGATGCTAAGAATTTGAGGTGTTGTTTTTGCTTTTATTTTTACATTATCTGAGGGGTTGCTGTGTTTGGATTACAGTATCCAGACATGCACGTTTATTGCACCATTGAATGTTGTAATGGTTTTCATATGAATGCATTTGCAACTGCATGGTGATAGAGTTTACTAAAAATGGCCTTCGAAGATGAGAGAACTAAAAATGTTTCTTGGTAGCAGCATTCTTTATTTTTTGAATTGTGCGTGCAGCTGCTTTATTGAACATTAGAGAAGATTCATTGTTTCACTCTTGCAACTCTGAGCTTTGTCACTTCTATGGATAGACAAAACTTTTCCCCTGGATCATCTTTATTTTTTACCTCTTTGCCTTTGCTATATAAGATGGTTTCATTTGCATACTTTTGGTCTTTGCCCCTGGTCGTGGAGAAAATCCCTGCACCATTGTTGATTTTTGCTGCACTCTTGCAAAACATTTTTTAAAAAAGAATCTTGCACCTGCTGAAGTGGTGGACATTCATTATATCCTTTTGGTTGTCGAACAGTTGAGCTGAAGCCAGTTATCACAACGTTGACACGACTTTACAATGAAACCTCAGAAGCACTAGGAGGTTCAAGGGCAAATCCTGCTAAAAAGCGTGAGATTGAGGACAACTCACGAAAAATTGGAGCACTTTTTGCTAGACTCAACAATGGGGATATTTCACAGAATGCTGCCACAAAGCTTGGTCAGCTCTGTCAAGCCTTGGACTCGGGGGACTTTGCTGGTGCTTTACACATTCAGGTATACTTGCTGAACATTTTGTGATCTTTGATTAAAAAAAGGCATGATGAGTATGGCGGTTACCTGGGTTCTCCATTGCCGATGAGGGACATTCTTAGACAGGAAAATGGTTGGGGCTGGATTCAACCGACTAATATAGGAGTTGTGTAGATGTGGTGTCATTTTATTTATTCTGTGGGGCTGTGTAAACGGAGCCCAATTCAGTGCACCCGGGTGCATTCAGCCTCAACGCACCCGGGTGCACTGCACCTATTTTTTTTTATTTTT
>JAXCLR010000063.1:39728014-39755335 GCA_035584095.1 Annona squamosa | reverse complement strand
ATTAAACTAAGATGATATATGATATTATTGAAATTATTTATCAAAGAATTAATATTTAAATTCGTATTTAAATGCACTGCAGGAACACCAAACAACCATGCACCACCGGAGCACCATTTTTGGTACTCCATCACCCCCAAATCTAGCTGCCGGCCGCTGCATCTACAATCAAATTTGAAGCCCAAATCCAAATGACCGAATCCATTGTTAATAGTTGCAATTGCAAGTTGTTGGCCATAATTTCAGCAATTCCCACTTCTAATCACGTTGAGACGAAATTTCATGATGCCTAAAATCAAGTAGCTGCCTTCCCTAAACCGACATCTTTTGCCCAACACTCATTTACCCATCGATCTCTTCAGCGCTCCAAATCGGGAGAACTCAACTAGCAATATGACTGACAACAATTTTTGTACCTCCTAAACCCACCAAAATTAATACCATCAATTCCGCTCAAACCCAGAGCTTCTATTTTCGGCCATTGATTCCAAGTACTGAATAGAGCAGGCGGCGGCGGTGCGGACAATGAGCAGGTGTCGAGCAGCGAGTGGGAGACGGGGAGAGCGGGAGTCAGGTAAAGGCGGGCGAGGGGCCGTTGGGTGTTGGTGAGCGACAGTAAGGTTTCGTGGGTGAAAATGAGAAGAAGACGAGTGGGTATCAAGTTTTTTTTTAATATATTTTAGGTTTGACTAGGTGAATAGACCGTATGTTACGGTTCGACCGCCGGTTCGCCGGTTTGGTTGGTTTTATGCATATGAACCGAACCGGATGCAAACGAACCAGAAACTAGACCGGTTCCTGGTCGAACCGGTTCTTAGAACACTGGTTATTATTATTATTATTATTATGAAAATAATTCCTTGCAGCTCCGCAATCATCGTAGTTCTTTATTATTATTATTATTATGGAAATTCATTGCAGTTCATGGACACAATGGTTTTGTGTCAAGATTTGATTGCTCGAGCTTTTCGGCTCGGCTCGGTATCAAAGCATGGCATGTGCACGGAGCCAATAGCACCTTCCTTGAAGAATTCCGTAATCGCTTTGGAAAGGTCTTGTATACCAAGTGGGGTCCTTTTTGCAAAATCAAAGTAAAAATGATTGAATCACAAAATGATGGGGAGGTCACGGAAAGAGTCGATCAAACTAGGTTGATCCGAACCAATGTTACACATGGCAGGCACAGTTAAAGTCGGAATTCATCACCATCATTGAATGTTGATTTGCAATAACATTATGCAAATAAATGTGTAGTATTTGTTGTAAATACTTGACCTGAAATTCTGCAATCGAATTACCAATATAAAGTCGCAAACGCAAACCTACAGTTATCCTCTGAGGCAATTCATATCTTTCTGAATGCCGCAAGAGCAAGGAAAGCAGCAGAAGTGATGAGCGGAACGAAGACATTGTCTGAGACGAGGCGAGGAAATAAGCCTTTCTTAGCAAGGGATGCTCCCAAAGGAACACCAAACAAAATCGCCGCAGTTTTCATCACTCCTGTGCCTACGAATTCCACCTCTCCCATTATTTGCATCAACTCATGGATGTCTGTGGGCTTGCCCTGCAAACGAACTCTCGAATCAACTGTGTTCATACGTGTGTGAGTGCATGCCAAATGAATAAACAGTTCCCAAAATTGTGAAACATGACCCTCGACCAATGTCTAATCGCAGGGAGATTTCCTTTTTGAGTCTCAGCAATGATTCTACATTTCTAATCATCTTTTCTTGATATGCAGATAGCCTTCACTTGTTAGCAGCATCTCTCCCCCTTGGAAAGGCCGAACATTCTCCAGCACCCCTCATGTCTATAGCGCTATTTAGCACATAATGACGGAGTAGGGAGATTATATATTTTTAAGCAAGTATGGCCTATCCAAGAGTCAGATTGAGATGATTTTTCGTATCATGATAAAATAGATGATGTTAAACAACGTGATTGGTTGGATCTTGATTTCATCAGCAATGTATATCCTCCTTTTGTTTTTCCCATTTCAAACCAAACAGTGGCAACAGAGGCAATACAGTTTGCTTGCACAGCAGGGAAGGGAAAAGAATCTCGCACCTTGAGCTTGTGCTCCAAGTCTTTTGGTGGACGCAGCTGAAGTCCTGTCCCAAGAGCCCTGTTTATCTCCCTAACAAGTGAATCCATCACGTTAGTTTGTATTTTTATTCGTAATTAAAGCTGGCCACATGCAACCCGTAAGTGTGGCACAGGCCACGAGTACATCTTGGATTGTAATCATACGAGTTACACGTTATCTGTGGTCCGGGTCTAGTGTCTATTGATATTTGGGGAAAAATTACTAATCTTATTATTATTATTATTATTATTGGAAATCAAGACCAATAATGATATTAGTTCATATTTATTTATTAAAGATTCCAAAAATCATATATACTGAAAATCTTTATGTTCTAAACACTCATTTGCGAAATTTAACTGCTGTATCTTTACTTTCAAATGACTCTGAATTTTTAGAATGTAAAAATTTCTAAGACAAGTAATTCTGAGTAGTCTAAATGAATATATATTAATAAATATTATTTTTATGCAGAATTCAAGATTTTAAAAAATATTTTTAACATGTCCGTAGCATGGAATCATAGCCTTTGATGCGTTGGTACATATATATAGATATATGAGCTCTATAGGTTACATACAAGCAGACTTATGTGACCGACTTAATTTTTTAAATTTTGATCATTGATGGAAAATTTAATTCATTTATTATATTTAACATTATTTGTTTATCTAAGAGACCAAGTTCATCCTGATCAAGTATATTTATGGACTACATTTGTTGAAAAATATATATTTATGTATAGATTATGGAAAATGCTTATATCCAATTACATATATTAGAATATAATAATAATTTATAGAATCATTTATTCACATATAAATGATAGTTTAAACGGTTTAAATGTTGAAAATACAACTTTAAAATTGATATTCAATATTAAATTATTTTATTACGTTGATTTTCAATGGATCCCATGCCCTGTGATATTGGATAAATAATATTTAAGATACTATAAATGATACTATATACAATGTAATGAGTGAATTTTACATTAAAGTGAGATTGTTATTTAAATATATAACATTAAATAATGCTTCAATACATATACACGGACCTTCAATACGTAGAGTTGTTTTGAGTCATTCAATTTTTTTATTTTTCTTTTCATTTTTATGTGGGCTCAGATGTCAAAGTTTAACTTTCTAAAATTATGTACTTATTTTTAATTTAAAAAATTAACAGTTTTAAGCTTATATATTTTATAAGTTCAAAAATCAACGGTTTATTGATTTTTGAAATTTAAAAATATATACGAAAATTAAAAACAATAAATTTTCATATATAAATTAAATACATGTGGGGTCACATAAAAATAGAAATAAAAATGTAAAAAAGCTGAAAATACTGATGTATATATAGAAAGGCTCAGTACGTATATGTGTATGGAATCATTATCCGTAATATTAATGTTTCTCATGACACTATTTTGTTAGGGACCATAAAGTTGATCCGTTTGGATGAAAATTCTAATAAATCTACGCACTTTTTATTTTTACCTTTTATTATACTCATACAAGTGTAAGACAATTTTAACATATATACAGAGGGCCGTGTTGGATATATATATCTATCTACGACCATTGCAATTGATATATATGGTAAAATTTTAAAAATTTGAAATTGTATTAAAAATATAAAAAAATCCAAGAAAAATGAAATATTGTATGAACTACATACACCTGAATCCACAAAAATAAAAAAAAATTAAAATCTATAAAATACATGAGGTGTATGAATATGATCACAACCAATATATATGGATCATAATTTTGTACATTGGTTTGTTAATTAACCAAGTAACAATTTCATGTATTATGTATACATTTTTTTCATTTTATGCAGGCGTGCTTGCGTATACATACATCACAGGATAGGCCCACAGATGAAAATTAGTATGATATTAAAATAAATAATTCTAAATATAATGGGTTAGGTAGATGCTAATTTAATTATCAAGTGGATTCCATTTTGCAGCAGACTAAATTAGAATTATGGCGTAATACGACTACGCTTAATATTTTCACATGCATATATAATAAATGAATTTGGTACCTTGCGTCTCATTTGCTGAAAAGAATTTAAAAATCCAATGAAATAAAATAAGTAGGGAAAGATCGAGAATTTTACACGACGGCATGGCTGACTTCTTCATGAAAAATTCTCAGCTGTTCGTTGCCCGCACCACTCCCCTCCGGCAGGGCCGCAAGCTTCTCCTCTATTTTCTTCATGTGGATCTTTAAAATATCTTCCTTTACCTTCTTGTCTTCTGCATGCATGCATGCGTGCATATCATCCACTTAACCATTTGGTCCGCTATTAATTAAGAAGACAAGACAAATGATGGTATATATGCATGTAAAACTTAAATCATTTTTTTTTCTTAATCATTAAGCAGTCTCATTTTTCTGACATCATTCTTGTCATATATACTTTCTCTTTTTAATTGTTACCCTCTGATCCAAACAAACCTTTAATTAGTTATGCGACTCTCTCTAGCTCTCTCCATGATTAGTGAACTGATCTAGAGTCGGTTTGAAATGATTTATTAAAATAACTAATGACATAAAACGAAAAGAAATCAGTAGAAAGGGTACAACTTTATAGCGAAATATCAAACATAAAGGTTATTTGAAAAAGTAGAGTAGAAATCTTTTTTTTTTTGTATTGGTGCATATTTTACATCATATCTCAACTCGTATTACAATAAAATAAAAATCAGCATAAAGGGGACAACTTTATAGTGAAATATCAAATATAAAGACTATTTGAAAAAGTAGAGTAAAAATCTTTTTTCTTTATGGGTGTAAAGACAAGTACAAGCTTCAAATATTAAATAGGAAAGATCATGTGCTCCCAAATACAATAAGAAGGACAACACTGCCCGTATAATTAAATAAGTAGATTAACCTTTACTGGGTTGTGGACTTACGATCACAACTAAGAAGACAAAGCTTCTAGCCATCTGCTTTAGTCACAGATAGTTAACTAAAGCAGAAACCTATTTAAAGGGACTTTTTGAAAAGGGTATAAGATTAACCAATTAAAAAGCTATTTTTAAAACGTCAAATCAATATCTAGCGGCAAACAACAACTTAAGGAACATTATCCTAGCTATCGTAAGCCAAATTGATGTAAGCAAATTAATTATATGTGAATACAACTCACCTACACATGCGGCTGTAAGATTGAAATTGGACACGCATATAGAGGATGCAATTAAAGGAGCTGACAAGAGTATAAATACCTGGGGAGAGCTTGGTGGAAAATTGACCCATCTTCTTATGATGAAATTAAGGGTTGCCTCCTGGCCGATATATCTAAATTAGTGCTGCAGGCATGAAAGGTATATAAAGAGAGAGAAAGAGCATGAAAGAAGCTTAATTCATTTAAACGTGGAATATGAGACATCTCTTTCTCAGACAAGAAGCCAAGGCCAACATGCACGCATGAACTATAGAGGACTGAAGGAAGAGGAGAATATCTGTGCTGTACATGCCCACGCATGGAATCATGTGTAAAGATTAGAATGTTTGTATGCAACTCAATGGACCTGAAGAAGGTTATGGGCAGAATGCCTTGCGTGTGCACGGAACTACCTAAATATGCAGGTGAGGCGACCAGAAGGATAAATTAACAAAACTTAAGTAAACGTACTTAATGAGAGTTAATTATATGAAGTTGTATATTTATAAAAAGGGTTATCATTCAATTAGCTGTTTTGAGTTATAATCAGTCAATCTTTTAATTTTCAGATTAATATGAATATTTCGTGAAATTCAATCCATTTTTAAGAGATTGAAAATCATATATTCAGTTAGAATTCGTGATATCTAATTATTAAATAATCTTAATGATGATAGCATTATTCTAAGCCTTTTCCCACCTGTGCGGGGCCAATTACATGAATTCTATTGCACCACCTATGTGGTTGTATTTGGGAAGTTATACACTTTTTGGATGAAAAGTTTTTAAAGTAAAAATTTTTGAGGAGTAATGATGAGAAATAAAGAGAATAAAGTTAAAATAAATAAGTTAGTTATATGAATATTTGTGTAGAAATTGTTTAAAATTAAGATAGTTATATAAGACAATGCGAAAAAATGACCAAAAAAAGGTAATTATAGCAATTGAAAATTTTTGGTTTGAAAAGTTTTTGTTTTAACTAAACATGCCTAAGTTTTGAGTAATCTTTAACCTTTTCATATATTGTTTAGTTACTTTTCATTCATATTTTTTGGGTTTTTTTATTATCATAGTATTTTTTATTTTAATAAACTCAATTTTTCTAATCAATACTATTTTAATTAAGCTTGTGTTTAACATGTTCAAACTACCTTAGTATATTTTTCTTTGTTTTATTATCTATTGAATCCACCTTTAGACTATCTTTGATTACTTTATTTTTCTTGTTTTACCATTCATCTACCTTAATATTCTTATACATGTCAACTACACTCATCATATATATGTATATGTTAATGATCTACACTCATCCTACATATATATGTTAATGATGATATATGTAACACAATATGATTTTTATGCCCCTTGAGCCTTCAATCGAAGTAATTTTTTAATATCCTAAAGTAAATATAACCAATGATTTAGATCGTATTATAAATTAAAATGATCAACAAATTAAGAGGTTGTTGTGCTACGATTCCTACTTTGATCATATGCCTTACAAAGTAGTAATTCCAATGTAAGACAGTCATCTCATGTTAAAGCTAATGGTAGACGATGTATTTATTAATAAATAAAGGAGAAATGCTTCTTTTAATTACTGGAACTCAGAATAAGATAAACCTCTACAATTACGCCAAGGCCAGTACTCAATAATAAAATATGAAAGATACTGATACAATACTTACCATGGATTGGTTTCTTAATTTTGAAAAATATATATTTTTTAAATCTAAACTATTTACAATGAGAAATAAAGGAATGCAGCTGAAGTTGATTAGCGCAAAAACGTGTTAAATATCATGAGAAATATTAAACCCAAAAATGCGCAGTACTTGAAGTTGACTAAGAAAATAATAATTGAACAGAAAGAAAATCAAAATAATATTACATGGTTTAATGAAAACACAGAATAACTGCTAATATCAAATCAATAGAATTCATTGAAGTTGATGAATCCATGCCACCAACACTTGTGCTTAACAAAAGAACGCAGAATGAGATATATTCTTTCAGCTAGCATTGTCATCGGCACGGTTATTCGCATAAAAGAGTTTTACTTCCATATCATCTGGTTAGATGGAAGTCTTTACATATAACCTATTATAATTTTAATATCTCAATGTTTTATACGAAATCTATTCCATTTATTTTAGTTCACATAATTTGTTTCTAAGGGACAAAGTCCCATTCAAATTAAACATGCACGTGACCACATTGCTGAAAAATATATATTTATATATACATTATGAAAAATGCTTAGATCTATTTACATATATATTATAATATAGTAATATATTATAGAATTATATATCTACATAGTAACGGCATTCTAAATAGTTTGAATATTGAAAATACAATTTTAAAATTGATATTTAGCTTAAACTATTTTATTATGTTAATTTTATAAATTTGTATGGGCACAATTATATTAAACAAATGAACAAAATTTTCTTGATAATATAAAAAAAATTTCACATACACTTATAAGGTGCAACATAAATGAGTTTACCTATCAACTTTTTGTCAAACTTGTTTTAAAATAGATTAGGGCTAGCTTTTACCAATTTACTAACCTATTTAGTGATCCATTTAACTCATTTATTTTAAATAAATAGTCATATATTGAGAATTACCTATTGCTTTTGAGCTATTAATATTTATAAATAATATGTTAATAATCTGTCAATTCATTTATTAAATGGATAATAAATAGATTAGAAATAGGATCTTGGGCCCATGGGCTATGAACCTTACTATGTGATATATATTGTCAGCTTTGACCTGACAGTTTAGCCTTACGATTTTAAAACGTGTTACATTATATTTAACTTTAAATCCACTTATAAACTCTTAGAAATTCTTTATCCTTTTCGATGTAAGATTCGATTACGGGATATTATAGGTTTCAACTCATCTAACCAGATTTAGTTATACCTTTATATATGCTTATGAATTTTACCTCCAATTATATATCTATATATATATTCATTAACTTTCAAAAAATTTAAATTTCACTATATATTTTGCCCAAAAGTTTATTCATATACACGACACTTCATAGACTAACAAAGCGAATTTCTGTCCAGCATCAAAAAATTAGAAATTAAAGGAGTAACATAGATGATAGATTTCATAGAAGCAAAACCTAGCATCCTAATCCCATGACTTCACATAATGGTGGATTAGCTTTTGTATTTTGAATATTCACAAAACTGAGTCCTCTAAGTTACTGAGCATTATAATAATAGAGCAGTTGATTACTAGGTGGAGGCTATAGCTTTATGTACTCTTGGAGATGAAAACCGGGGATTAAAAAGATAAAAGCATAGAAATTTTTATTAAGATCTAATTTATAAAAAAAACTTGAAGACACTAGGATGAATTCGTAATTATATAAACTACAAAAATGTATTTTGGAAAATAAATCAACATGCTAATGGGCTTATATTCGCACAAGCTTCAATACACGTGAGAGAAAAGCATATGCTAAATTACGAAATCTTTCTGGTTTATCTTCAACCCAGTGGGTCTACCACGATGGATGGATTCTCGCTCGTGCGAAATGGTGTCTCCGCGAGCCATTACTGCCTCTCCAGCCGCGCCACGTGACGCATCACGCGGACCTCTCGTTTCCCCGCCTCCACCAAAATTAAAATTAAAAAATCAAATAAAAATTCTTCTATCCACCTGCTCGGTTCGAGAACGAGCACGTCATGAAATTGCCATGATCAGCCCCGCCCGCCCAACAAACAGATAAGCAATAGCAAAGGTTCAACTAAGATTTTCGTCAAATAAAAAAATCAGAGAAAATTAGCATCGGGCCATAAAACACAAACTGATGTGGGGCCGAAGTTAGATGCTTGCACGCATACGTCTTCCGCAGTAGCTATACGCATCCAATCATTCTAACAAGCAGACGCATTCCCGTTTATCTGTTTGGATGAAAACGAAAGAACAGAGCTTTCACGGCTGGGCCCCATCGTCGATTAATCCAGGCCGCGAAAATTAGTGGGCCCCATCTTATCAGCGACCGCTCTTTGTGCTGTGGACTCCGAGAAAACGCGCGCCGGATAGTTTGGGGGGGGGAGGGAAGCATGGCGACGGTTGCAGGAGCTGGGATCGGCGTCGGCCTGGGCCTGGGCCTTGGTCTGAAGAAATCGGCGGCGGCTGGCGGCGGCTACTACGGCAGCAGCTCGACTCCCTTCGGTTGTGGGAAGAAGATCGAATTCAACTCCCGGGCGAAGAGAAGGAAGGCAGGCGGTGGGCAGGTGGTTTGCGCGGGAGGAATGGGATGGGAAGAGGCAGCGCGCGATCTGTTTTTGGGCGTCGGCGTGGGGCTTCCATGCACGGTGATGGAGTGCGGCGACGTCATCTACAGAAGCACTCTGCCTCGCTCCAGCGGCCTCAACGTAACTGCGCCTGGCGCCTTCTTGGCCCTCAGCGCCTTTTCCTACCTCTGGGCTACGCCCGGCGTCGCTCCCGGTTTCTGGGATATGTTCATCCTCGCCTTCCTCGAGCGCCTCTTCAGACGCACCTACAGGAAGGTCTGTCTCTCCTCCGCATCGTTGTTCTTGTTCGATTATCAGTTCCTGCATCTGTACGCCCCCCACAAGGTTCTCGGTGTTTGAACTTGTTTGCAGTAGATTGGCACTGTATTTCTTTGATTCTTTTTGTTGATGGCAGGATGATTTTGTTCTTGGAAAGAAACTAGGGGAGGGCGCATTTGGGGTGGTTTATAAAGCTTCTTTGGCTAATAAATCGTCCCCAAAGGTGCGCATTTTCTTCCCTTCGCTTTTATATTCATTCCCTGATGTTTTTACATTCCTTTTTTTATTCATTTTCCATGTTGGGATTGGACGATTAGATCAGTACGAATTAGTATGAATGTCTGAATTGTTCCTGGGTCGGATTCTTGAATTGAAGAGCCATGATGCCTGAATGGCTGTAGTCTGGAGTCTGATCATGGTGAATAGCGATGGGAATCTTATGAACGATACCATAATCAGTTTATAATTCTGACTGTGAGATACCTAGGAAAACTGTTTATGTAACAAAGTACCATATTTGGAATTCTGATTGTGAGATATCTAGGAAATCTGTTTATGTAACAAAGTGTAATCTGATATCAATTCCACAACAAAAAAGAGGAAGCTGAAGCAAGTTATTGCGCTGGTAGCTTTTTGTGTTTACACAATGCAGAAAGTTATTTATTTATTTAAATATTGGTAGCTTTCCTTGTAGGCTACACATAAATAGAAAACTGTAAAGCACATCATCTAGTTGCATGCAATTTTGATGGTTTCTGGGTTTTCCTTTGTTTTTGCAGTCTTCTTGTCATTGGTCAATAGATGTGATTTCTTTCTGTTGTTTTGGTTCTAGAAGCAAGGTGATTTGGTCTTGAAAAAGGCTACTGAATATGGTGCAGTGGAGATTTGGATGAATGAGCGTGTCAGAAGAGCTTGTGCAAGCAGCTGTGCTGATTTTATTTATGGCTTTCTTGAGGTGTTTCTCCCCATACTCCTATACATGCTCTACCTTTTTTCATTCTTTGTTTAAGTAAAAATGTACCTTTCCTGCTTATTCAATGTATATGCTGTTGTTCTCAGAGTTCTTCTAAAGGAAAAGGAGGTGGTGAATATTGGCTTATATGGCGGTTTGAAGGGGAGGCAACTCTTTCAGATCTAATGCCGAGTAAAGAGTTTCCTTACAATGTTGGTATTCATTATATGCCAGCTTTTGAACCATAGTATTGACTGGAAACTTATGTTTTTTTTTTTTTTTCATCCCTATATTCTCTTTCTCAGCCTCAGCTGAATGGATTTTTGTTTTGTTTTGAAATGTCATCAAGAATCAGACTGTTCTTCTTTATACACAGCTTCTTGAATAGTCATTTTATCTTTGCTGATGTTCTACTTCGGATGGCTTCAGATAGCCTGCATCATCCTTATGAACTATTGCGATTGTGGTGGATCTGTAAGTTGTCCACAGATGTTGGCTGCTTATATGTTTTGAATTTTGTTAAATGTAAACGTAAACACTGAAATTCTGATCTCAGAACTTAAGTTATTATGTAGTTTATACTGAATAATTGGAAGACTATTCCATTCCCACTGTTGCGCCATCATTTCAAAAATTCCCACCTTCCCAGCCATGTTAACCTTCTGCCAAACAATCAATTAGAAGACCATTGATCAGCCATATCATGACAATAGCTTCTATCATCTTGTGATTCTTGTTATGCTTTATTATGTTGTGGTAATTATATGGTTCTGTCACTCCTGCCTTGCAACCTTCATTACTTTTGGCTGTCCAATAGTATTTGAATCTGTGTTTCTTGAAGATGTGATTATGTTTTTGACCCCGCCATATGAAAAGAATTAAGGAGTAGTCATGAGCCTTGTTAATTTGATCAGGTGGAAACTATGATACTTGGTGAGGCACAAGACTTGCCAAAGGGATTGGAGAGGGAGAATAAAATTATTCAAACCATCTTGAGACAAATTTTATTTGCTTTAGATGGACTGCATTCAACGGGTATTGTACACAGGGACATAAAACCCCAAAATATTATCTTCTCTGAAGGTAAAAGGGCCAGATACATGTAAGTGTTATTTTGTCCTTTCTCCTTATATTCTAATGGCAATGGCTGATATGTAAGTTGAACAGGATCTCGTACTTTCAAGATCATAGACCTTGGTGCTGCGGCAGATTTGCGTGTGGGGATCAATTATATCCCAAAGGAGTTTCTGTTGGACCCAAGGTATGCATGAGGCTATTGTTCCACAATTCATTTTTCTGTTCACTTCGAGACTGTAGGGCTAGAGATAATTTTATTTTGAGGATGTTTGTTTTTGTCTTTATTTAGAATGAATTTGAGCTGATACTGATTTGACTACTTTAAATTAAAAGTTTCAAGCAGCTATTGCCGGAAATTACCACTGTAATTTTTTAAAGCATTAATGCGGATACAAATGAAAATATCATATGCTATATTCTGAAAGGAGAGTACATTTTGATTTGTCTCCAATCTCACTTTAAAATGGAGCATTGTTCTTGCTCCATTTCCTGCAACCCTGGCACTTGCTGTTTTAAGGCTGACATTCTCACAATTAAATGCCTGGATGGGTAAAGCCCATATACACACAGGTTTTGATAACGTTGACTAGTAGGGGTTGTCGCCGGATAGATAGCTTTGCATAAAGCAACTTATGAAGGACTGTCAGCTGCATACGTACTGCTTAAACTGCTAACTAACTCTCTGTCTGTTACTACAACAACTTTAGTATTTGTCTACCATTGAGAATTTGAGCGTTCCATGTCAGACAAGCTTGCTGGGAGGGCTAGGTAATCCATCCTGCTTTATGGGAGTTGTTGTACTCACCTAATACTTTATAATTAGTCAGAAAATGTGTCATCATTTTCGCTATCCAGTCATTATCATTAAAGCCATATCCGGAGTCCTGACAAATCAAGTTGGCCAAATAAATTCTCCTATACCATTCATCCTTTTAACATAATTTGTTCATTTCCAAGTTTAACTAATAGCTTTGATATTTTTGAATTATTTTGTCACTGCAAAATGTATCTTACAGACGTCGATTTATGTTTTGCATTGTTTAGTAGAAGTGTTTATGGACAATTTTATAAAAGCCTTCAGGTTTGCCTCAGCTACATCTTGAACAGATCCATAGGGTCATAGAGTGCCCAGAGGATTGGAAAGATGTTTGGCATGCAATGAAAAATGGTTGTGTGATGTAAAGTGCAAAAGGAATTGTAGGGTACCAAAGGATTTGAAATATATGAAGATTGTTCCTTTCTGGAGGCCCTGGATAAGGATATTACATAGATCATGTTCCTGGTTTTCAATGGTTGATAACTTGATATTTGATAATGATTGTTGTACTATGTCTTCTGTATGAATGGTGAATGATTATTTTTCATGCCCTTGGAGAAAAAATGTCAAAGCACAGAGAAAGAAAAAAGATGTTTCATTCTTTGTTTTTGATGAATAGTTCACATGCCACTGAAAAAAGAAGCATCTACATTTGATTGATATCAACGGACTAGTTAAGTCATTCATTCACTCCTAATGGTATACCACTAAAAGTGAAGGATTCAAATAATGGAAAGTCCAATGTTTAAAAAATTGTGTTTAGAGCAATTGGGAATGAGGTAACTTTGATCTCCTAAAGGGCGTACTCAGTGTCAATGGGCATGACTCCCCCCGTTGTAGCTTCCGGAGATGACAAGATGTATATAGTTTTACCTTCATTATTTAGAAGTTGTTTTGGTTACTCAAATTTACATTTCCACACAAGCAAAGAGTCTTACCATGATTCCAAATGTTGCATTTATGTTATATTACCTCATGATCTTGAAAGCGGCAAAGCATTCCACTATCATTACTGCATTCAACATCCCTTGTGTTCCATGGCTATCTCCTATTCTTTGAGTCTTCTACAGCAGAAGCATTCTATCTCTAGTGGCAATTTTTTTTCCTTTGAACATTTTATCATCCTTTTTCAGGTATGCAGCTCCTGAGCAGTACATCATGAGCACACAGACTCCATCTGCACCCTCAGCTCCAGTAGCAACTGCACTTTCCCCAGTCCTGTGGCAGGTTGTAAAGCCAACTAAAAATCATTTAACTTTTTTAGTCCTTGGGCATTAACCCCCTTATCAATGGGCATGATATTCTTTCCTCTTGACAGATGAATTTACCAGATAGGTTCGATATATACAGCACTGGGTTAATATTCTTGCAAATGGTGCGTAATTGTTGAAACTGTTTCTTTTGTCCTATGCTTTGAGAATCTTGTTAGGTTTCAAGCTTCTATGCTATCTCACTCCCTTTGGCAAATTACTATTTTTTTCATTGACCTTTCTTCCTTACTGTTCCTCATTCCTTCCTTAGGTCTTTAAGTTGTGTGATATGATACGAGTTTGAACTTCTTTCATGCAGGCATTCCCATCATTGCGGACTGACAGCAGTCTCATACAATTCAACCGTCAATTGAAACGGTGTGGATATGACTTGGTTGAGTGGAGGAAAAGTGTAGAACCCCGTGCTTCCCCAGAACTTCGGAAGGGCTTTGAGTTATTAGATTTAGATGGAGGCATTGGGTGGGAGCTACTCACATCAATGGTCCGGTATAAAGCACGACAAAGAACCAGCGCAAAAGCTGCCCTAGCTCATCCGTATTTCAAAAGAGAAGGTCTATTGGGTCTATCCTTTATGCAAAACCTAAGGTTACAACTCTTCCGTGCTACACAGAAGGATTACAGTGATGCTGCAAACTGGATCGTTGGGCTAATGGCAAGGTCTGGGACAGAAAAGGAAGGCGGCTTCACAGAGGCTCAACTGCAAGAGCTTAGAGTCTGTATCTGATTCACTAATGCCCATGTTAAATTTTGTGATCCTTAGTCCAAGCATACATATAGAATACTCACGTTTTTAGGCCTAGAAGTTGATCCCTTGGTTTGTTCTTGTTGTCACCATCCTGGGATGGATAAAAAGGTGTACCCACTACCCAATGCATGAGGTTCTTGTCGATGCAGGTCTAGATAGGCAAGACATATGGTGCCTTTCTATTTCCTGGAGAAGCTTTTTCTTTGACTTAAACCTGTGCCACTCAGGATGCAGACAAAAGCCTCATCCACCTCAGATGGATCACACTCAGAAACCTCCTTGTTGGAACATCAAGGTTTCGGAGTTGACCTGGACAATTGTGCTACCTGTTTTTCATTATTTTTCCCCGTCCCATTCTTGAGGGTGACGAACATTTAGGCCAGTCATCTAGATGAGTAAAGCATTGTTGCCATTTCAACTGGCTCAAAATCTGAGCATACTGTTTGTGTAATAAGCCAAGAAGACCTGATAACTCTTCAATCACTGTCATACTTGCAGGAATCAGAACCAAAGAAGAAGGCAAGTCTACCACGAAATGCACTGGCTTCTGTTCTTCGTCTCCGGAGGAAGATTGAGAGGACAATTAACGAGAGCATGGATGAGCTAAATAGTCAGAGGAGGAGTCTATGGTGGAGCAGGTGGATTCCAAGACAGGAATGAAACAAAACCTATGTATGTATTGTAGAGCATGTGGTATTAATATGTCAAACGGTGTAACGAGAGAGCAAGAATTGGGACTCGGAGGTGTAAAATTGTATATATCAACAGTGTTTTTATTATGAGGGATATAACAGTCTTCCATGCTGTATAAAAGTTTGAAATTCCATTTTCTCTATTGGCAAAGCTGAACAGCATTACCCATTGTCATCTACCAGTTGATGTGCTTAAAAACCGATGTAGCCATGGTTCCAAAACATTAGATAGAGGTGAAAATTGGGACAGTTTGGGTGGGCTAGGGCCTACTTGCCCTGATCATGCATTTAAAAATTTCAGTTTAACTTTACTTTTTATATCAAATTGGGACAAGGTTGATCTGTTTCTTACATTTTATATTTCGGGACAAACTTTAGGAAGTACCAGGACTACAAGTTGGGTTAAAAAGTAAGTCAATGTTAATAATTTTAAGAATTTACATGCATATCAATATAAACTCATATTTATGATAAATTTAAAAGTTAAGTACTTCAACTTTTTAATTATTTAGTAGAGCAAAACACAATCGCCATAATGAAGTGTTAGTAAAAATTTTAAAATAATTTTATTTGCAATTTGATCTTAATAAATATGTTTAGGAACCTTTAGAAAAATAACATAGATGTAAATTTTAAATTATAGTTAAAACTGTTAATTGCAAGATAATAATATCCATTATTGAATGATATAAACAATATAAACAATATATTATATTTCATTGATAAATCATGTGAAATACATGACTTGAACGACATATATACAACAAAAAAATAAAAAATTTATCCATATAAATAAGTTAGAAAGTTAAATGTACATCTATATAAATCATTAAATGTACGTATATAAAACATAATTTACATCAATAAGTTAAAAAGTTAAACAAATTTATTCAACAAAATCACATTTACGGAAATAAGTCATATAGTTTATAAAAATAATTTACACCTTCCGGGCCAGGGCGGGTCAAAGCGGGACGGGACATAGTTGACCCGGCCATTAGAATTGAAGCACTAGTCACAAATCCTGACCAGCTTAGCCGGATCAAAATCCTTCCTCCAACCCTCTGTAAAATTGAGTGGGGCAGGTCACGGGTCAACCTACCCCTATTGTCACCCCGACACAGATAATGCAATAACTTGGTATTGTTTTTTGGGTTGAAGAAATCAATTGAGTTGGCTTCCTCGTTTGGTCTCAACTTCCCCGTTCAAAAGATGTCCCTAGACATTGCCACAAGGAGTCTTAAGCTTTGCCCTAGCTTGATGCTGGTTTCCATTTAAGTATTAGCGACAACCATCGTTATAAATATTGCTAAATTGTAGATGAATTATCGCATACCTCAAACAAATGATTCAATCATTGTTAAACAAGACTAACGAAAACAATGATTGAAGATTTGTGACAGTCCGCTCTTGCTCTCTTGTTCATTTTAGTCCAATCGACTGGTGGAAGCCCTCTAGTTGAGGGTGTTGCCCATATGAAAACTATCTTCTGTTGATTAGCTTCCATGTTCTAGTGATTTTGTTATGAATCTAACCACACCATAATTGCGTACAATGCATTCATTCATCTACATCAATCAAGTGCATCCTGATACGAATTGATAGGTTAGGTATTATATTCCCAAGCAGTGTTCTAAGGAATCTGTGGAATCAAATTCACTAATCTCATCATTCCTCGAGTGCAAAATTCGCGACGGAAGTAATTTTTCCAAAAGCCGATACTAACCATGGGAAAGCTATCAATTTTTGCTTCTCTTACAAATCTATATACAACGATTATATCTAAAGTATCAACAAGGACAGATGCAAAATCATAATTAGTTCTTTAATTGAAAATCATTTTCTGAGATGTAGAACTATATAACTGTAAGAACCAACTACATAGTCATAAACCCACATGAAGGCCTTGTAAAACGACAGCAAAAGGAAGGCAAAAACATAGATTCCTAAAGCAGGCCATGTGATCTCTGTTCATAGATGGAGCATAAGCCTGCAATCCCAACGGATTGGAACAAGCTAAGCATCAGCACGTTTAGATGGAGCTAGAGAGAAGCAGAATGATCAAATCAATGTTGTTTGTTGGGCCCCTCTCTGTGGATAACATCACCATGTAATCGAATATCACGATGTAGGAGGCATATGCTAATGTGGAAGTGTTACACACGTCTAAGCTTCTGCTGTGAGTGGTGAAGTGATGTCGAAAGGGAATGACGAAAAAGGGGAATGACTGTGTATCCAATTATTCCTGTGTATAACGAGAAAGAAATGATCTTCTTTAAGTGGCGTGTGGGTGGGCTATGCTGTTTGATCAGTTGATGGGGACAGGCGAAGGGAGCCGGAAAAGATCGGAGTCCGGCATGTTCATCGGCGGAAGAGAAAGAGGACTGAGAGTGGAACTCGCCCTCCTCATGTCTCTCATTGTGACCAGAGCAGCCACCGTGTTCCGGAAAATGCGCTGCTCAGCTGTTACGCTCATCCTCTCTATCTCCTCCTCTGTTCTTTCCCCTTCCTCTCCAACCGGGAACAGCAATTCCATAGTCCTCTCGCATTCCTTCACCAGCTTCGACAGAAGGTCTGTCATGAAGAATGGCTGGTGCAGCACCTTCTCGATGAACGGCAGCCGCAGCACTGCGCCGGTGCGCTTGTCGTACTTCTTCAAAATCTTTCCCAGCCCTGCAGCGCACACGACCGATCAAAAGAGGTGTTGAAAAGTGGAGTGGCGTATCAACATCGTCAATCTGGCGGCCCACTCATCTGAATTTTCAAAAAAGCAGCAACAGAAAGAAAATGGGAAACCTGTGTAATTGAGGTTGCTGTAGTTCTCCAGGAGCACCATTTCTCCATGGAAATTGACAATGTCCTTCCTAATCTTCTTAATTTCCTCTCCGTAATCCGCCTCCGACGGCTGAGTCCCCGTCGGTCCGACCGTAGCTGCAGCGGTTAGGATCCTCTCCTGCAGTTCCTGCAAACGGCATTGAACATAATGACTGTAATATATGTCGATTTTATATTGTTAGGGTGGGGGGAATTCCTTCCAAAATAGCATCTCTTTTTTTTTTTTTTTTGCTCTCCACGTACTCTCTGCCTGATGATGAATTCCTCTTCTTGCTCGACGAAGAAGGCATTGAACTTGTCGATCTCGGCATTGAGCAAGTAGATGAAGAGGGCCTGGGCCTTGGGGGAGGAGGAATCAGAGGAGATGAGGCGGACGAGCTGCTTGAGCTGCTTGTAGTTGAGGAATTTGTCTCGCCACTCCGGCAGCGTTTCTTGGATTTGCTGCTTCAGACGCTTACCGAACTTCATGATTCATCAGCTACGCAACATGGTAAAAGGGAATTGGCGGGGAGTTTGAGTTTTATATTGGCGTTCTCTTCTCTCGTGAGAGAGAGAGAGAGAGAGAGAGAGGGACGAATATTTGGGAGCATATGCTATACGTGGTGTGGAAGGCTGGAACGGAGAACTTCGGGACCGTGAAATCCGAGGAATTCGCATATTCGCTCCCCCATCTCAACCTTTCAATTTGAACTGCTTTTTTGTATCTTTTCGCCACGTCCGGAGATTTTTTCTTCCCCACCTCACTGCTTTGGTGGGCCACCCACGTGAACCATCCATCTCGTTGGTTTCGTGGGTGGGTGGATTGGTATTCGTTGGGAGACGTTGGATTGGGCGGTGGGATGAGGAGGATGGAGGGGTGGGATGATCTGATCGGGCATGGTTGGTGGCGAGGGAGCAGAAGTTGTGAGGGAGGGGAGATTCCTTGGAATCTGCCGATCCCATGGAACTGTGGTAGGCTTGACTATGGACGCCGATTGGCTGATTGGCCTTCTTGCGCGTTGGTCTTCCAGCAGTTCTGATTGGCTATAAAAGAAACGAACGGTAAATGCGGTGGCCGTATTTTTAATGGTGCTTTTGGCGATGCGTATAAAATATTAAGTTAAAATTTTTTAATAGAAAATTTTTCATTTTTCATAACTGTCATATTTTTTTTAATTATTTTTTCATATTTTCCTATATAACTATCTTACTTTTCGATCATTTTTACACAATTACTCATATAATTAACTCATCTATTTTAACTTTATCAAATTTACTTTTTATCATTACCTTTCTTATATCATATTATTTGACAATTTTATTCTTCAAAAATTTTTAACAAAAATTTTATCTATTTCCAAACACATCTGAAATAGAAAATACTTTGAGGCGCCCGTCATCTACTTTTTCATGGCCATGAGATGTAAACCACCTAATTTTCCATTATCCGAGAATATTGTTTTCATTTTTTTTATCAAAAAAAGAGAATACTTTTTTCATTAAAAACTAATAACTTACTATATATTTTTCATGCAACCTTTCATGAGTTCTATTTAGTCTTCCCAATTCACCACACCACCACGACAACAACAAGGTTTTTTCATTCCAAATCCTCGTCTAATTCGAGTTGTGAAAAATCTAAAAATTTTGTCCATTCATTTTATTTAAATTATTTTGTTTTTAACTGGTACCGACAATTGTATCTTAATCCAATTAATGTTGCGAACAGGAGATTCCAATGTGTGGCCCCCGTTTTGTGCTAATCTTGATGATTCAATACGAATTTTATCTATTCATTTTATTCAAATTCTTTTCTTATTTTACCATTGGTGCTAAAAATTTTATCCTTACCCAATCCAAGTCGTGAACTGGAGATTTCAATGTGTCACTACTATTTCGTGCTATTCGTCATGATTAAATCTAAATTTTATTTATTTATTTTGTTTAAATTCTTTTATTTTAACATGGTCCGAGAAGTCAGTTGAATCAAATCCTTAAACAGGCAGTATCTCCTAAAAATGCGTAGAATTATGTCTAAACTATAAAAGTGCTTTGATCCTTTAGTAAATATATTTGAGATGGTTTGGATATCGATATACATCTTTAAATTTATACAAATTAAATCAAAATTTATATAAATTAAATTACTTTGTTATATTTATTTAATGCATTTTTCTAGATGGGCATAGCATACATGTTTAATTTAGATGAAATTGGTTCTTAGTGAAATAAATTATTTCAAATAGATTAGTTAGATTAGATTTTTTGATTAGTATATACTATGACATCCAGTATTACAATCGAGCAAATTCAACCCTTATGCCAAAAAGAGGTTTTTCTATACATAACTCCACAATATAGAGGAATTTTTGTAAAGAGCCCTCCCCAAGGGCAAAATTAACAAAACCCCACAACAAGTATATGGATTCTGGGTTTCGAAACTAATTCTCTGTCTATTAGTGTATTTCGCGCCATGTTGGCGTACCACTAAGGCACAGGCCTGGCGGTAGTTAGATTAGATTTTGATTCAACATCTAAGTGAGTTCGAATGGAGATTATATAGTAAAATCTTCTATGCTTGGTGCTATCAAAGCTTATCTTTTATAAGATATTACATTTGTTTTAGCAATTTGCAAAATACAACTTATAGAAGTCACGTTGAGCACATTGTGACAACTTGAGATAGAATTAAGGTGAGAAGAGACAAAAAAAAAAAATTTACGTGGAAAAAGAAAGCTTATGAAAAGAGAAAATTTAGTAAATTTGAAGCCTTCTCAAAAAAATTACAGAAACAGAAATTTCATCAACTAAGAAAAGTGAATACAATAATATCTTGAGCTGATGCTTGGAGAATGATTAGAGGTTTACAAATGAGCTAAATATGTTAAGGTGAGATAGGAAGATTGTGGAGATTATCTTATCAAGAGCAAAATAGAGAGCTCTTCTAACGTTGCTAAGTTGTTACTTATGTAACTTTCTACTTGAACAAGCAAGATTTCTCCCAGTACAAAGCTTTATAAACATCTCATCGTGGGATCAAGTTTCGCTAGTAAATTTTGGGTTTATTGGAGATTTTTGTTGATGGTGATTGTTTTTTGCAAGCAATTGTATTAATAGGGTAAGTAAGTCGGATAATTTATGTGGCACAAAGTTAATAAGCTCGTGCCACATGATCTCATATGTGTAGAAGGCGCTAGCTTATGTGAATTTTTCTTAAGCATGCAAAATAAGGTGAGTGAGCATGTGTTAAATAGGAGACCTTATCTTTTACGGTTGGATGCATAGGGGTAGTCATGCATCTGACTCAAAAACATATATTTTTTATTTTTTCATTTTTTATGGACAAGTAACTCTAGATGTATTAAATCTATAAACTAAGTTTTTACTATTTTTGGATATTTTTAAGTATTTGTTTTGGATTTTTAAACATAGTGGCATTTCTTTAATTTTTTGAGACAGAAAATTACGAATATTCCACCATGTTTAAAAATAAAAAATACTTAAAATATCCAAAAATGGTAAAACTTAGTTTATAAGTTTAATACACATAGATTTACTTGTCCGTGAAAAAAAAAGAAAAAAAATATATTTTTGGTCCAGACACATGGGGCCTAAAAAATCATTCGGCGTTAAATAGATGATGGGATTGAATATAATAATTGATAAGTTGATTTTTCTAATAAATAATAAGGAATTTTTTGCATTTTGTTTACTTTAACTATGAATTTTTGCTTTTGGGCTTAACGTTTTGCGTATTTATTTTTAAAACTTTATAAGTTTGCCTTTTTTGTATTTTAAATTCTACTGTCAAAGTACTTAAGTAACGACTCTTATTTATAAATAAAAAGTTTAAAATACCCTTATATAACTTAGTTGAGTTAACTTATGTTTATAAGTCGACTCATGAACATATACGAATAAGAAAATTTTATATGTCCTTATTGAGCTGACTTAAGAACGTAAGTTGATTGCTGAAATAAGTTGACTTAAACATGTAGAAGTACGATGTTATTGCCATTAAAATTTTTTTACAATAGCTAATAACATAATTTCCATCCATTTGATTACTTGTATAATGGTAGGGTTTAAAATGCAAAGTTGGCAAATTTACATGGTTTGAAAAGTAAATATGCGAAATTCGTGAATTAAAAAGCAAATATACATAGTTAAATGGACCAAAATGCAAATAACCAAATAAGAAGTTTGCTCAGGTAGTTTGTTGGCTTGCCTTCTACAAGGGACTAGGCAAGGAGGATAGCTAAATTTGATATTTGAGAGGTACTTAAGTTAGCAAAGTGATAGCACATGATCTTATATGAGGAGGAAAAGCTGCTCAAGTAACCTTTTCTTAAGCATGTAACAAAAAGACGACTGGCACAGGCTAGATAAATGGTTGATTATAGTCCTAACTTTTCAACTCTGATTTTGCAGTCTCATCTAAATGATGAGGTAAAAGCTATTCATGGTGTTCTTAAGACCAAGAAAAGGTCTTAGGTAGAGGCTTCAATCTTTTTTGAGACTATTTTTACATCAATAATTTATTTATTTTAGGGTATGTTTGTTGAACACCAAAACTTTTCGTATTAAAACTTTTTAATTTAAAATTCTTTACTCTTTAAAAATATTGTATTTTTAATTATTTTTTAGATTTTCTTGGACAACTATGCTACCTTTTAATCGTTAATATATAATTACCTATACAACTAAATTATCTATTTTAAATTTTCTCTCTTTACTTATCATCTTTACTCATATCATATCACATAATTTTCTTCCAATTCAAAAACTTTTATACTAAAAATTTTTCATTTAAAAATTTTGTCATTTATCGAGTACACCTTTAATTTTTTGCAATAAACCATGTGGGATTATAAATTTTTCGTAAATGCGGAAAAAAGTTATCCGGAGAGCAGTTTAGCAATTTAAGAAAGTTAATAATGCGTCTGGAGCAATGACCAATATTTTCTATGCAAAAATCAGAAACAAAATTTATTTTACAAAATGTTGAAAACAAGTTTGTTAAAATAGAGCTATAGATATGTTGATGGTATCTATAGCATTCTGTTAGAAAACACAAAAGTCGGTCACCGACGACGGCGTGTGAGAAAGAAAATAATAAATAGAGAGGGAAGACTTAATGTGGGAATGGGATGTAACCCATTCAACGGTTTGAGTTCACGGGTCTGTTGACCACTAGATGGGACGAGGAAAAAGATGAAATCTTTCATCTACTCAAAATATTTTTCTTATTTTCAATGCATAATAACATATATTTTAAATTTTTATATAATCTTATATATTCTAAAAGCACAACAACACTTTTTTAAGCTCACTTCCTTACCTCATCTCATCCCATCGGTCCTCAAATGGTTTGAGCATTGTAAATAAAATGTTTAAGAAGAATATATACATATATATGTCATGAGAAGTGTTAATATGTTTATATACACATACATTGCAAAATGTTTTTTTTTTTAAAATTTTGTAGTATATTATGATTATTGTATGGTAAAAAAATTTTATTTCCTAAATATGATATATTCAAATGTTGGGTGGTATAGATTTGATGAGATCAACCTGGAGAAACACAAACCAAGCATTTCAAGGGTTGGAGAAGTGGGAAATGTTTCCACCGAAATCACTTCCCTTCATTGGATGGGCCATGAAAATGTTAGAGGATAACGTTGGTTACTCCAAGGGTCGAGCTCACTGGTTGAATTAGCGTGGTAGAATATGCGATTAGAGTTGTTTTTGGGGTTAGAATTCTTTTTGGGTCTTCAAGCGACAGGATCAAGAATATTCCCCCATTCTCAGCCGAATATGCGTGCCTATTTAAAAAAATGATTAGTAGTCTATTCGAGAGCCAAAAAAAATATTTTAATCAATCAGGAATTTAATAACTCTATCTTCTCATTATTTTTTTAAATAAAAAGTATTAACATGATCATCTTCCGCACTTTTCAATTATCTCCTTTTTCCCGGTGCACGCCCTTTGGATTGCAAGCATTAAACATCTAGGCCAGCATTATCCAAAAATTATCCGAATCCTGGACGCTCCAACTAGTGTATTTAATTACCGAAGGAATACATTATTCAAATGCTGCCCAATATATTTTCTAACTACCCAACTTAAAACCGAAAATAAATAAAGCACTGTTTCAGGATGTCTTGTTTTATTATGGGACACTGGAGGAGAATGGATTTTCTCCCAAGACATGGGGCCGTATTCATCTGACCGATGGTGTGGCAGCAGAAAATCCATGTGACTATATCAGGGTAGTAAATTAATACTATTTAATGCAAGTAAATAAAGAAATTTAGAGAATGTTTGTGAAAAAAATAATACAACAAATAAACATATTCCATAACGATGATATCTTACTGTAGGAAGGGGTGACTAAATACAACCCTCATCCAAACACAACAACACATTCTAATTGTAGTGGACCTTCTGGACAAAGAAAGATTCACGCGTTGCTTGTTGGTGGAATAGTGTTTGTATATATGCACAAACACATGTATATTGGATAATATTCAAGTGTAGATGGTGCAGTCTACTGCAAATGAGCTCTGCTTGATCACGAAGTTAACATCTATCATCTCAATTGGATTTAGAATTATTTATTTTAATAGTATATTAGTTTTTATCCAAATCAAATATGTGTACAATCCTTTTTTAAAATGATATAAAATCAACATAATAAAATAGTTTGATATAAATATCAATTTTAAAGTTATTTTTAACATCTAAACGTCAAAAACATGAATTTATATAGATAAATGATTATATAAAGTATTACTATATTTTAATACATATAAAGTCTATTTTGTAGTGGTTATATCATAATTATGGCGCAATTCATTTACGATAGATAGACTTTTATATATCCATACACATGTTTGTGAAAATAGATAAAGGTTAGGTTTGTGATAAAAAGAAAATCCAGCCCATGATATTGTTATTAGGGCTATCTACATTTTTTTATCACAGGGTTATTGACATTTATCTCTCTATCTTTTTTACAATTTAACCTTATGATTATTATTTTTGCAAAATATCTTTATTGGTAAACTTTATTCATGAAAACTCTTTTTATCAAATTTAATTAAGTTTTGGAGAAAATTTTGTTATCAACTTTAATTAAATTTTGGAGAAAATTCTTCTTATATGCATAATATTTGCCTATAAGATAATAGCTAAATATTTATGTAAGTTGAAAGCCTCCATGCTTACCTTTTATTCTTAATTTTAAAATATATTTTAAAAATCTAAGTTATTAATCATTTTTATCCTTGTGTATTTATTTATAATTCTAAAATCTACATAAATTTTAAAATTTTATTATATAGTCTTTATACTATGAATTTTTTTTAAAAATTAGTAATATATTCACTTCCAAAAGATGCTATTTTTTATGAAAATTATTTTTGGTATCATAATAAAATAAGATTCATTAAACAAAATAACTAGTTGAGATTAAAAAACATATTTTGAATTTCAAAAATCAAGACAAAGTATGAATGTTTTCATACTTACATAAATATTAAATCATTCTCTTTGCTCATAATTCCCGATATTCATAAATATATTTCATATTTATAATATTTTATCTTAAATTTCTAATATGCATCATATGCATACATTGTTATCTCATTGCATATATACCTACTAAAAAATTATTTTGCCAACAAAATTCTACTAATTGAAACAATTGGCTCTACATAGACTCATTGAAATTATTTCATGTTACTAATTAACAATTTATGATCATCAATAAGCACATTAGAATTGAATCATTTACTAACCGAGCCATGCTCAGTTGGTCACCGCAGGCTTGGTGGAGGGTTGTAGGCGCTGGGGTGTGGGATTTGAATCCTGCATTCAGGATTTCGCCCAAAAGGGAAAAATTGTTAGTAGGAGCAGTGGTCTCTTGTTCGGTTGTTGGAAGTTATATCTTTCTTATTTTTTAGCGGAGTTGTATTTCTAGATTTCTTTGAGGGGAGCTAAGTGTCTCAAGATTTATAAAAATATCTCAGAACTTCAGTGTAATATGTGTTGAGATGCATGTAATATATATACCAATAAAAAAAAGAATTGAATCATTTCAATAGAAAAATTTGAATCCACCAAATCATCTTTTCAATAGTGTAGAATTAATGATATAAATATAATAAAAATTTAGAATGAAACACCTTGGGATATATTAGGAATTGGGCCTGCTTCTATATATTTGGGTTATATAGAAGTGGTTTCATATAACTCTTTCAAATTTTAAAATTTTGGTATTTTATGAAAAATTCAATCTATTCATTATACTTAATGTCATTTGTTTAGATATGAGATTAAGTTTCATTCAAATTCGATACGTGCATAGACCACATTTGCTCAAAAAAGATACATTCATGCGTAAATTAGGAAAAATGGTTAAATTCATTCACATATGTTTTGAAAGATAGTAATACTTTTATAGAATCATTTATTCATATATTAATGATATTTTATATAGTTTAGATATTGAAAATATTACTTAAAAATTAATATTTAGTATTAAATTATTTTATTACGTTGATTTTATATATTTATAAATGAGGTCAATAAACAAACGAAAGAGTTTCTGTGATAATATAAGTGATACTAAATACAATAGATAGAGTGTATTTTCATCAACTATTTAGATTTTAAAATAAAAAAAATGTAAATTTTAAAAATAAAAAAAATTACATAGAAAGTAGGTCTCATAAAAGCATTCTCGGCCAGGTACAAAGTGGGTACAAAGAAAATTTCTGCGAAATTTGACACCCGCATCACCTACCTAGGCATGATCAAAATTCTATAATAATCTCTTCAGATTGGTTCTTATCTAGCCTTGATGACCAGCGCGCTGATGTTTGATCATTTAAATTTTATCAATTGAACTTTGATTTTGGTTATAAAGCTCATGTAGTCATTGTAGGGAGATTATATCTGTACAAGTATAGTATTTTTTTTTTTGTAAAATTCACAAATATAAATAAAAAAGCAAAATGGGAAAAAAGAAAAGGAAAGCAAACCAAGTGTAGCACCCGCCGGGAGCGCTACGATGGGCTCGGAATGGGTTTTCCGGGCCTTGGAGATGTGGATCGTGTTGAAT
>JAXCLR010000063.1:39705959-39719350 GCA_035584095.1 Annona squamosa | reverse complement strand
TTATATAGCTTCGATTGAGACATATATAATATTATATTACGTATTTATAGACCCATTCTTTCTGCTGGCATAGAAATCTCAGAATGCGAGAGAAACAGGACATGGGCAGGGCACTACCGCAATAGAGACAGCGGGGACTTGGGCGTCCGAACCTGTGCAGCAGTTAAGGTCACATGCCTGGGCCCCACCATACATTCTTTATCGCGATCCATTCCAAATATTTCCAATCCAACAGCTCTTACTCGTGATTTATTGCATTTGCTAATAATTATCTATTACTACGTTGTGCCTAAAAAAAAATCGGTTTTAGGGATGAAGGTAAATAATAAAAAAATATGTCGGTTAGTGTTTTTTTTAAATTTAATTATAATACCAGTTGAGATTATAATGTATAAATACTCATAAAAAAAAATTGGCTTCTTCTTTCACCCCAACCGTAGTAACCGTAAATTACATCCAATCCATCGAAAGTAGTCCACGTACCCGTATTACCTGTAAGTCCGCTTCCCTGTATTACCTATCACATTTGAATTTTTTTTTTTTATATGCAGTGTTACTAATTTTGTGAATGTAATGATTTTAATATTTTTTAGGATAAATTCCATATATACTCATGAATTTTACCCCTAATTCTACTTATGTTTATGAATTTTCAAAAATTCCTCTCATATCCGTGAAATTTCATAATAATTCTATTTTTACTCACTGTTATCCTCCTTGTAAAATAATGAATATGTCCAAGCTCAAATATAATTTAAAATTATTTTGCTTAAAGTTAAAAATTTATATTCAAATAATATATAATTTTATAGTTGTAGAATTACTAAAAATTCATTATACCATGAATTTTTGCTATAAAATCATAATTATGAATTAGCATATTCATTATTTTTCAAAGAGTTAACATCTCATTTAACGGAACTCTAACAATGTAGGTACAAGTGGATTTAGGGAAAAAAATTTGTGGGTATGAAAGGAATTTTTGAAAATTGAGTATAAGTGAAATTATGAGTAAAAATTATAGATATATAAGGAATGCACCCTATTTTTTAATTAGAAAATATAATGATACGTATTGGAAATGAAAACAATTATACATGAGACGTAAAAAAGTTGAATTGAAAATTAAGAAATTATGAGTGTTTGACAATAAATAAAACTTTTCACTTTATACAACTACTTTATTTTTAATTATTTCTTCATATCTTTCTATATAAATTATCCTACTTTTTAATTATTTCTACACAATTATCTATACAAATAACCTATTTATTTTAATTTATTCTCGTTATTCATTATCATTACTCCTATTATATTATTTTCTATTAATTTAATAACTTTTACGCTAAAACTTTTTATCCAAAAGTTTCATCTCTTTCCAAACATACCTGGTGTAAATCGAAAAAATTGTCTTGCCAAATGAGAAATATCGTCCCATTCACTAGTCTCTTAAAATACTTTGTAACAGCCCTTAATTAGAGAAAAAGGACGGTTTGATCCTGTGACGAGATCTTCAAGCAACAACAAGGGGTAAATGTAAAGTCGCTTGCGTGACAATATAAAGAATAATGATTGAAGATACAGATGATAATGAGAAAAATCATGCTTATTTTGTAGTTGAGATGTTAACCCATCAATCTTCACATCTAGTGTTGACTTGATAGACACATGAGATTATCTCTATAAAGTATTAAGGGGTTTCAAATCTGAAATCATTTGGGAGCGAATATGCACACTTCAGAATTCGTTTTCTATCTTTATCCATATGATCCACAAGTCGTTGTCATTTCCATGAAATTTGAAGGCTAAGCAATTTTTGTATTTTCCATATGGTTGAAGTCAGCAAATAGTATAGTTTTTTAGGCACGCTGGCGGGGGGGAAAAAGCAATAGATGCATGCTAGTAATTTTAAAGATCTTTTGGGGCTTGTAACCATGTCTTCTTCTTTTATTTTTTAAAATGAAAAAACACTAAATAAGTTCAAGAAATTGTTTCATTCTAGTAGGAGAACATCTAAGCGAGACACACAAATTTATTCATATGTATATATAAATTGTCAAGTTCTATTGGGGAATATCAAAACGCCACGGATCATTTCAAAAACAAATTTTATTCACTTTTATGTTGCGGAACCAGCATTTACATTATCCCGACTTCGGTTGTACGCTCCCGGGACTGCATGCTCCTGGGCACATATACCTACTTTATTATTATTTTTTTTGAAAATTTTTTCATAAAATTGTTAGCCCAAATGTATTTAATCTTTGGGTAATTTTTTACCATTTTTCGAGTATTTTATATATTTATTTTTGATTTTTGAAAAATAATGGTATTTTAGGTAATTTTGAATTACTAAAAAACCACTGATTTTCAAAAATTAAAAATAAATATCTAAAAATCTACAAAAATGATAAAAATTGTTACTTACGTTAAATATACTTGGGTTAACAAGTTTATGAAAAATTTTTCAAAAAAAATAACCAGTCCCATGATGTAGCCCTATGCCTTAATTTTCAAGTGAAAAATACGATCCCAAACAAATACAAGAAGTAACTTCCTCGCGCATTTACCGCGAATTGGAATGAATGAAAAGAATAGGACAGCTTATCAAAAAAAGAAAAAAAAAAAAAAAAAGAATAGGACAGATGGAGGTGATAACAATGTGAGCTTTGATGGGGGTAGATAATATACTTCTTCTTCACCTGGCCTGGAAATTGAGAGTTTTGATGGCGTAGGCGAAGACAAAGGCAAACAAAAGAGCAAAGCCAACAGTTGCACTGGCCACAAGGGGTAGCATGTCGCGGTCGAAACCGAAATATTTATTGAGAAAATCCTTCAATGGAACTTTCACTCCTTCATAGGTCGTCATCGTGGCCGAGATGTCTCCGAACTGGGTGGTCACCAAACCGTAAAGCGTCCAAGCGATGGGGCAGCACCAGTAGTACCATCTCCACCAAATAGGAATTTTCTGCATTGAACATACCATGTAGCTCATGATGAGATGAGTAGAACTGTAGTATAAAAGTCTGGAGGAAATGATAGTCAGATGCGTTGTGATTCACTGCACTGAATTGACAGTATTTGTCTGAAAATTTATGTCGAAATCCAGAGTTTTAAAATTGAATTGTGCATGGCATCTCAAAGGATGAACTCTGATACTTACAGTTCTAGGGAGAAGGAAACCAGAGAAAAGCATCCAAATCCCATAGAAAGCATATGATACAATGGCAGCAAGGGGGGCGTTTGGTGTTATGGACACTGCCATCATCCCATAGTAGGTGTAGTAGAGGAGGGTAAAGAACATGAAGAAAAAGAACCACAGGAATTTTGCAGCAGTCCAATGGAAGCCAATGGTAGCGTAGACGATGACTCCGTAGATGACAGCCTCAACAAAGACGTATGGCACCTCAATCAACACCTACATTTTTCAGTTACACAGTAACAAACAGTATAAAGCTTTGGTTTTTTTTTTTTTTATCACTTGAAACCAGTAGAACTAGCCTTCAAGTACACTTGTTACCTGAGCCAATGCATAAGGAAGGGCAGAGAACATGCCAGCTGCTCTTTCTCTATAGAAAACAGTTCTCTCGATTTCGACCACCGGTTGTACTTGTGCTGCATTGTTGACACCAAGGAAGAGAACAGCAGAGAACATTGATCCCATGGCATTCAGGAAGTCTTGCTGATTTTTTCTGACAGAATAAAAAAGAAGGATGCTAGTCAGCTAACGTTGTGATTTAGGTAACATCTTGCCATCTAAGATTTGGGTTGTCAAGCGTCTTTACATTTTGCCACCCATGTCCCAGAATATGCCGCCAAATAGCAGGGCGCACATGAATGTGAATGCTAAGCGGACAACATTGTATTGTGGGTTCCTCCAATATGACCAATGCTGCTTCCAAAGGCATGCCTTGGCTTGGACCCAGAAGGGCTGTGAGAACTTTGATTCAAAGTGGAGATCTTGGAGCCCTGGGGATGGTGTCCTTAGCTCCTCAATTAGCATCTTGTTTTTCTTATAAAGAGAGGACTTGATGTAAATATCAGCGAAGTTGACTCCAAGGCGATTCTCTGATGCTATTGAGCTGGCCTCCAACATCCACGTTGCTGGATTGTAGCCAGGAGTTATCTTTTCCACCCCACAGACTGCTTCAAAGTAGTCAATAAGCAGTTGGGAGTGCTTTCCAAGTGGGCCTGCATAAATCACTTGCCCTCCTCGCTTCATAAGCAGCAGCTGTTTGAGAAGAGCATCCAAAGGGTATCAGAAAAGAGTCCATCTCTCACATGATTCAACAATCAACGCTAGTTAGTTAGACTCTTCCACTGTGATTGGTCATCTTACCTCATCAAATGACTCGAATATGTCAATGCTAGGTTGGTGAATGGTACAGACAACAGTCCTCCCAGTATCCACTGTGTTTCGGACAGTCCGCATGACAATAGCTGCGGCTCGAGCATCAAGACCAGATGTGGGCTCGTCCATGAATATGATGGAAGGATTAGCCACAAGTTCAACAGCAATAGTGAGACGCTTTCTCTGCTCTGTTGACAGTCCACTAACCCCATGAACACCAACTAATGCATACTTGAGATTAGTCAGCTCGACTAAATCCATCACCTCGTTTACAAACATCTGCACAATGAATCAGTATCACAGTAGTCAAAAGGACTGAATAATAATCTGTATCCACCTACCACCTGAGATTTTGCAGGATTCATTATGGGATTAATATCTCACCTCTCTTTTTTCTTCATCAACATCTGAGTGCAGACGAAGCCATGCTGAAAAGATGAGAGATTCATAAACAGTAAGGTTGGGGGAGTGTATGTCATTCTGCTCACAGTAGCCACTAACGCGAGCAAATGTATCTTGATTTTTAGGATAGCCTGAGATTGTGATGGACCCCTCAATGTATCCCCCAGTCTTTCTTCCAGCAAGGACATCCATGAGTGTAGTCTTTCCAGCACCGCTGACCCCCATCAAACATGTGAGAACACCTGGTCTGAAGGATCCGCTCACCCCTTGCAGAAGCTGGAGCCTATCTGTTTCCTCTCCTTGCTGCCTCATTTCCTGGACAAAAAAAATAAGATTTATCACTCTTCACTGTAATTTTTGAAAATATAAAAATGGTAACATTTCTGAGTTTTACCGCAGGCATGTCAACAAAGTACTTCACGTCTTCAAAGGCCATTGAAAGCGGTTGAAATGGCAATACCATCCCCTTCTGCTCAGTCTCTTTAGTATAGCCTAAAGACAGAGAACAAGCATCATGTGAGGCTTGAGCTCCGGTGTTGTGAAAAGAAAATCACATGGTTTCTTGTAAGAAAATGATCTCCAGACTGTGATCTCAATTGGCTATGAAGTTTTGATGGTAAATTGCTTCTTGTATTCATGCATGCACATGTAGAGACAGATTGGAATTAATACCAGAATCATAGATTTTGCTGTTAGATTGACCATCCATTTCGCTCTTCCCGTCTTCACTCACTTCATCAGTCTCTGTAACTGCTGCTTGATGCTTTCCAATAGCTGAGAGATGGAAGTAGAAAACAGTAACCTCCATATATGGAAAACTACATGTCAAAACAACTCAACAACAGAAAAAAGCCTGCTTTACTTACGATTTAGATATTGTAGAGCCAGTGTAAAGAGGACATTGAAAAGAACATTGTATCCCACCAGGGCTGCAATTCCAATCCAGTACCACTTGTCATCTGTGAAGATCCCCCTCAGCTTTAACAGTTTTCTGCCAGCCTGCCAAGTATTGTAATTGTTAGGCCCTTTTAATTACTATGCACATTTATTTTCTATTGCATTGAGGACTTACCTCTCCCCATCTGTCAGCCAAAAACTCATTCACTGCAACGGCATTCTGAGCATAGGAAAGAGGAGATGTCCAATATCCCCAAAGCCACGAACCATGGATGTCATCTGCAGTTCATTAGTTTGAGAAACAGAGTTATAAGTATGATTAGTTAGAAAGTGAGATTGATAGTCAGAGAGTGCCTCTAAATGAATCCGTAATGTTTATCTTACTTCTAGAGACCACAAAACCCCCAAGAACAAATACTGCCAAGAGTGCAAATGCGCCACATGTGCTTGCAACAACCTGAGTTCGTCCCAATGCGGCAATGAAACGAAAGAGAGAGAGTGACATTTGGTGGAGGTTGAACATGATAAGCCATTGCCGAAGGAATCTGATTAACATAGTCAGTACCCCGCAAAATCAGTAATTAGAGAAAGTGTGGACTTGTTTGAACTGATCATGGCAATAAAATAGGAATTTTCCGCAGCTGAGAGGGACAAATTAGAATACGAGAATTTCCTGTTTGGCAACCATCAATTCAAAATAGGTCTAAAAGGGAAATTGTGAAATGGATTAGTGCATAAAAAACCACCTTCCAAAGCTGGGTGCAAGCCCACAGGTGTAGTACGTAAGGATCACCCAAACTGATGATTCCAACAGAGAAATAGGCATCCTCATGATAAATGTTGCAAGAGCAAATGCCCATGCAGGAAAGAACTTGGCATCCCTTTGCTTGTAGAATACAGGCAGCCTCACTATTGTCATCTGCAATTCAGCAAGACCGTTGAACATGTTGTTCACTAGTCCAAAGAAAAGTACCCCCATAAACTTGGGCATGTCATCCAAGGACTTGGGATCCATCTGGGTGCGGAGAAAAACTGTCATTGCTACAATTGCAACCATCATAATCTACATGGAAAGCAGAAGAAAGGTGTATCAGTTGAATATAAAATTCCAACTTGTAATGCTTGAGGTTATTGTGACTGTTCAAACCTGTATGGATTTAAAGACGTAGATGAATGCATTCCTCCTCATCAGGAGTACTTCTAAGTCAAAGCAGGCCCTGAAGAGCTCTTTCTTTGAAAGCCCATATGGTTTCTTTATTAAAGCAGCAGGGTGTCCTCTTGATCGATCATAAGGGGCAGCCAGCTCAAGAAATAGATTATTTCCAACATGGAATGATTTAAAAGCCTCTGAGAATTCGTTGACTGTGATGTAACGATATGGGTTTTTCCTGTCGAACCAGTACTGGTGCTGATCTTTCCTTGAAGTGACCTGAATTTTGGATAACAAAGGAGTAAGTCCACTACAGAAAGATGAGAATTGAGAAGATTAAATAAATACAAAATGGGTAAGAGGTAAAACCTCTTGGAGGAAATCTGCCACGCCTTTTCTTTCAGGACATCTAAAACCCATCATCTCAAAAAATTCAAGAATAGAATCTTTGGGACCATGATAGACTATGTGGCCTTCACAGATGAGGATAATGTCATCGAAGAGATTAAATGTCTCTGGTGCTGGTTGAAGGAGGGAGACAACTATTGTAGACCGAAAACAATGAACAATTTGCTTGAGGCAGTTGACAATCTGGAAAGTTGTTGAGCTGTCCAGCCCTGTGGATATCTCATCCATGAAAAGAGCAGTTGAAGGCCCTACCATCATCTCACCAGTTGTCACTCGCTTCTTCTGACCACCTGAAATCCCTCTCCTCATCTCATCTCCAACCATAGTATCCGCACACACATCCAATCCAAGCAACTGGACATTGATCAAACCATGTGATTTGTTAGATCTCTCAACCTATTTGAAGGCTAAGGTAGGAATGCTGATAGAAATGGCTAATATCTCTGTATTTATATGAATGGCTAATATCTCTGTATTTATATGCACATGCTAATCACTTCGTCCAGTTACCTTCAACATATAATCTGTCACAATGCTGGAATTCTGACCCTCAGCTGCAGCAGCCTACAAAAGAAGGGGAAAGAGAAGCATCATGAATTAATTCCTGACAAGTTATTATAAGCATGGAAAGAAAAGCTAAACCTTTCAACTCAAGATAATAGTAGATGTTATTGTATAGTAAAAATTTGGAGGTACAAACCAAATCGTTTGGGATTATTTCTTTTCCTGTTCAGAAATCAATTTTACCTTCATAAAGAAATCAATGTCTGGATCTGGCCTAATCGATTCATACTTCTCCCTTCTTGAAAGTTCAGTGATAACATCTGTGAAGAATTTTCTCCTTTAGCATGATGATTATGGTTTTGGAATCAGCTGGCAATAATGTGGAGAAAACCAAAAGGAATATAAATAGTGGAAAACTAACCATATCTATAGCCAACACCCTGACAACGAGCCGAGAAATCCATTGTTTCTCTCACAGTCATGGCTCCGATATGCAAATCATGTTGGCTAATATATGCTGAGGTTCTTTGGGGGACAAATTCATGCAATTTGCACCCGTTGTAGGTAACATCTCCCCAAACCTGCCCAACAAGAAATAAAATAAATAACTTTTTGCCTTGTCTTTCTTATATGCACATAGGAATTAAAAAACGCTAATCCAATTGAATTGAAAACTTCACCTTGAGGTCCTTGCGTAGCTTGCCAGCTAGAGCCAATAGAAGCGTAGTCTTTCCTGAACCCGGGGGCCCAAGAAGAAGAGTCATCCTAACAAGTTCAAATGTATGATAGAGTAGCTTATCTTAGTTGGTTTTCATGCTTATTAGGCATAATGAAAATGAAAAGTGCAGATCAAAACCAAAGTAATTATCTTATCCATTAATCACCTTCCGGGTTTTATAATGCCGCTCACATTCTTGAGAATGGTCACTGGCTTTTTGTTGCTCTTAAATGGCATGAAACTCTGTCATTCAGGAACCGCACTTGTCAATGATCTAATTACCAACATCAAATGCAAGTAACGGGCAATTTTGAAGAGTTTACTCTCCTTGAACACTGGAAGTGTGTTTAAATCACCTCTATTGCGTTTAATACTGCATTGGGAAGAGTAGGCATAGCTCTGCCTCCCACATACACATCTGCACTGACATTAAGATTCTCGTAGCGTACTTCGACTTCAGGAAGTGTGATTTCCACCCTACAGTCATGAAAAAAAAGCACATCAACCGCATAGTAGATAAATGATTCTAAATGCTAAGCTCAAATGGAGGAAGTCATAACATTCATTTACCTATCTATCCTCCCTCGGAGCTTCTGCACAAAGTACTCATTGTCATGCTCAGCAATCGGAACAAGCCTGTCAAGAAGCTCCTGCCGGATTTCGTGGCCTACATCTTTGACTGCTACCTGATTATGCACAACGCGCCCACTCTTGCTCTGCCCTGCAGT
Organism: Annona squamosa; assembly: GCA_035584095.1. Classification (NCBI taxonomy): domain Eukaryota; kingdom Viridiplantae; phylum Streptophyta; class Magnoliopsida; order Magnoliales; family Annonaceae; genus Annona; species Annona squamosa. The sequence goes on along the minus strand of JAXCLR010000063.1, from coordinate 39,710,192 downwards.
TAGAATACTCACGGTAAGCCTACTGTATGTGGGCAGCCTTTCGAGGGCCGCCCACCAGAGATCCTGTTCATCTTCTTCGTTGCGCCTGGCGTTGTCACCCGATACTGAAAACACGCTGTCGCTTCTTGGAAATATGTGTTTGCTAGCGGACCTCAGGCTAGCAGCCCTTAAGCTGCCTGCCCTCAGGCTGCCATTTGCGTGCCCTTCAATCCCTTCTGGCGACCTCATCGAACTACGCCGACGAACTGCTTCGCTGGTCATGATTATGAGAATATCTAGTATATATACGTACGCTGTGTCGGAATTCTCAAGCGAATGAATGGACAATGAATCGGTAGAAGCTGCTCAGGTATATGTGTTCCTTCTCATCGAGGAATACAACGATTTTGCTTATGCTTTCCTCTCTCCAAGGAATGATTGAATTTATAGGAAAAATTTATGTTGGCTCGGTGATGAATTTTCTCTTGTTTTTATTCATGATCTTCACTCCAAACAAGCAAGCATTCCACTGTCAAGACAATTGCAGAATCTGCTCTCCTGTTATGCGTTTCGCCTTCCTATTTTAAATCCCGACCGTTTGCCTTTTGTAGCTTTCGTTATTTGATACTCTGCATTATTAGGAAACATGATACTCCGGCAGTCAAAAACTTGATACCCACGTGCTCACTGCTGGATTTTCGCCTGTTCCCTTTGAGTTTCGACTAAATTTCACTTGATATTGCATAATTTTACTTTTCGCAGAGAAAATAAGCATTAATTCAGGAAATGAAGTTAAAATTGATATGAATAGATAAAAATCTGTTCAAAATGTTATAATCTAAAAATGCACTTTGCTTAAATTTTATATATTTCAAAATTTATTATTATTATTATTTTTGAACTGGAGAACTTTCGAAGGTTTTTTTTATTATTAATTTACGTTAATAGTTTAAAAGCTGTTGACTAATTTGGTGATTCTTTAATTGATAAGTCGCCTCTCGTGGGTCTATCAAAGTTCGGAAAACGCTGGAGCAACAAATAATAATAATAATAATAAATTCTGTTGCACCGATGATTACATCGTTTGTAGCTACGTGGATTTAGCCATCTGATAGGGAGGAATAGCCAGAGTAGTGTATTGTGGAACAGAAGTCAAATACTTGTATCTTTGCATATGTGAAATTGCGAATTAATAATTTGTATCTTTTATTCTCAACAGGGCCTTACTTTAGCTAAAGACAACTTATAAATCTCTGCTACAATTGGACCTGTAAGTTGGCTGTTGGCTGTCCACTGTACCTCGTTCTATCACTCATCAGTGGGCCTTCTGGAAATATTTTCGTATGAAAATATATATGATTATGATATTATATACTGAGTGGTTACTCAACTAAGTAACAATTTCTTGTATTTTGTATTTTAATATATATATTTTTTTACTTCTGCGCGGGCTCCTGTGTATTCAATTTATATATCAAAATTTATTATTTTTAGATTCCGACATATTTTTTTTTTACTAATTTCAAAAATAAAAATTTTGACATTTTCCATGTATGGAAAAGTACGAGCGAGCAAAAATTTATTTTTAAAATTTGTAACAAATATATACAATAATGCAAAAAGAGCAAAATTTAATCTACGAATTAATTAAATATACTTAGGCCCACGTATATAAAAGTGAAGAAAAATAAAAATAGATGAAATTTTACTTAACTAACTCATTGAATTAGTACTCTTTACGTGTATATAGAGATTTTCTCCATTGTAATCAGTTGCATGATGCAAACCCTATTTATAGATATGTAAATGAAATTTGTTAGGGAATAAAAGCACTTTTCTTGACAATTAATCTGAAAAATAATGATATTGAAATAATTTAAATAAAATGTTGAATGTCATGCAGTCATATAAATAGGTTTTTTTTTGGATGAAACAGTCATATGAATTGTTGATATGATAATATGATAAAAATGGGAAGTAATAAGGTTTAGCCGACGGCACCTTTTCTACCTTCAAGTGGGTCATATTTGGTGTTTAAATCAAAATTCGGTTCCTTATTATATTTAAAATTATTTATTTAAGTAGCGCATAAAGCCTCGGGCTCCATCTGAAAAAAGTGAAAAAAATAAACTAAGTTTATTTGATTTAAATATTAATTAAGAGTTCACCCTAAAAGAAAGCCCTAACAAAATATTAAGTAAGAATTGTTTTTCAACACCTAAATCATCCAAAACATCATTTCTATGGAAATGATTTTATAAAGTATTATTACATTTTAATGTATCTAAGCATTTTCATGATTTATATATTATTGTATGATTTTTTAAGCTGGCCTGGCCCGGCCCACCCGAGATACTGATTGGAATGATTTCTTTTTACGAAAGGATGATTTTTAGATGTGACTCATTGGGTTCCAGATTTCAACATTAATTTGGGGCCATTTTATGCCAACATATCCCAATAAAAAATATATATATATATAAACAATCTGGTGAAATTTAAGTTATAACCTGTTAAAAGAATCCTTATGATCTTTTTCCTTTTTAACAGATTTTTTAAAGCCTCAAGCTGAATATATGAATCATCGAATTAAATATTTTCATATATATATATATATATATATATGTATATATATATTTCTTGTAATTTTATCTTTCCATGAAAAGTATTTAGGGTGTATTTGGGAAGTGATAAAACTTATGATGGAAACTTTTTAAAATAGAAGAAAATAATGATATGTATAATAATGAGTAGTAAATATAATAAAGTTAAAATAGATAGGTTTGTTATATAAATAATTGTGTAAAAATTTAACTCAAAAAATAATTTTATATAAATGATTGAAAAATAAAATAGTTATATAGAAAGATGTGAAAAATAATTAACAATAAGATAATTATGAAGAGTGAAAAGTTTTAAATTTAAAAGTTTTGGCTATAAACAAATGTACACAAATTAGGAAAAAATAATGTGACGCAATAACAATAATAATAAAAGGTAAAGAGAATAAAATTAAAATAAATAACTTAGTTGTATAAGTAATTGTATATAAACAATTAAAAAGTAAAGTAATTGTATATAGCAAATTATGAATAGATAATTAAAAAATAATATAGATAGGGAGAGTTATAAGTTTAAAATTGAAAAATTTTAGTTTTAAAAGTTTTATGTATAACCAAACATGCCTTAAGAATTTTTTTTTTTTATTTTGTTCAAATAGGCCCTCGAAATAATACCAAAGCAATATTCATAAGATTTTAATTTCAAATTTTCGAAAAGCCAAGCTAAGCTAGCCAAACAGGCCCACATCTGGCATTGTCTAAAATGGCCCTTAAATTATCGGCATATACTCTGGTTAAATATTAAATAAGCCGATACTAATCCTGAAAGCTGGCAATTGTTCTCCTCTTTGTCTTTTCACAGACCCAAATAATTTCGGCAACCAAAGGGTAAGACTTTGATCCCAATAACTGGACATACTCGACCGGAGGCAGCCGCTGACTTTTTATTTTCAAATGTGCGCGATGAATATTCCTTTTTTCTCACGAATATTATTATGTATTAACATTATATTCACATCGGTCTTTTTGAATGCAAACCGCATTTATAGAAGTCTCTACATTAAACATAGGAATCAATTATATAGTATATAATTTTTTATGGAAATATAATTTTAATAATTATGTTCTTGAAATCAAAATAATAATAATAATTATTATTATACGTTCCCGAACTTATTTGAATATCATTATCTTTCACATTAACTATTACTTAGAAGTGCTTTCATTCTCAAACAAATTTCATTTACACATCTTTGAATAGGGGTTGCACCCTGCAATCGATCGTATAGGAAAAATCCCTAGATATATATGCACGCACGGAGTTTGAGTTTTTTTTTTTTTTGGAACTGATGCATGGAGCATGCACAAAGTATTGATTCAAATGGATTATAATTTTTCGTAAAAAGAAAAGGAATGTTATTTAACCAAATAACAACATAGTGCATTTTATATTTTTAACATGTTTTTTATTTTTACTTTTATGTGGGCCCTACCATATTTAATTTATATATTAAATTCAACTATTCTTAGATTCATAATTTAAGGAAGCGAACAGACCTTCACTCCAGTGACAACTTTTACCCCACAAGCATGTCACGAGTTAACCCCAACTATTTGACAAGAGTTCAACAGCGAAGAAGAAGCATATTCATTTTATAATTCATATGCAAGGTGTTGTGGTTTTAGCATAAGA
>JAXCLR010000063.1:39691018-39705859 GCA_035584095.1 Annona squamosa | reverse complement strand
GATGCCGGGATTTAGGGATTGAGGAGGGACGAGGGTGGGGAGGATGCCGGGCTTTAGGGATTGAGGATGCCGGGATTTAGGGATTGAGGAGGGACGAGGGACGCCAGAGAGGAGGAGAAGGCGGGATATCTGTTTTCGTGTTTTGCTGCCGAGCGGGAAAATTTTCCCAGCAGATCCGCGTGTATGAACCGCCCAACGCAACGCAATACGCACACCAGCTCTCAACGGACAGGATTCATCCTGCCGAAATAGACGGCCGGATGACCCGTCTGCACGGTAGCTTCCGTGCAGACCGAATGCACATGAGTATATCCCTATATATATATATTATAAAATTCAAAGATAAAAAATTGTCACCTGTCTCCCACTGTCTGGACATGAAAAATGTGAAATCTTTTTATTTTTAGAATTTTGTAAAATATATAAACCTTTAAATAGTAAAACTTAACATATAAACGAAACACGCTGGAGCCTATATACAAGTGAAGAAAAAATTAACAAATATAAAATATACACTACAACAGACCTGGTCAATGGCAGCAGAATAAGCAACGAAAAAACAAATTGGTTGCCCGGTACTTTCAAAGTTAGGTTTCCGAGCCGATTATTTTTGTTTCCATCTTATGTTGAGGTGCACCTTGTGCAGGGCTCAACCGAACCCGGCCCATCGAACCCGAATTGAAAAGAACTTAAACTTAGGTTGAGTTAAACCCGAACCTGAATTATATATAATATATTTATTTTATACTCTATATAAATCTAGTTCTATTCCCTTCATATATATTATATTTATTTTATACTATATATAAATATTATTCTTCCTTAAGTTCAATTATATAATATAGTATTTTTATATTTTCTTTTAGAAAAAAAGAGTTTGGTTTAATGGTAATTTTAAAACAAAAAAATAAAAATTATTTTTAGAACTTGAAATATTTTATTTGATGTTTTAACTAACTACTTATGTACCATGTTATCATTTGGTCGTTTCAATATGATATTAGTAGTTAGATGTTTGTTCTATTTAAAATAAATTTGTTATAATTTATTCGACTTAATACTATGATTGTTGAATTTTTTTATTATGACTAACACTATAAGGTTTTTTTTTATAATTAGATATTAATGTTTATATATGTTTATGATATTAATATTAAATTGCATAATAGAAAAATAAAGTGTCTTTTCTTTTTCTAAAATAGGCTACTAGTCTAGTTTTTTTGTTGAAAAATGGCTATTAGTCTACTTAATTTAAAAAGAATGTTTAAACGAGATTTTTCTTCTTTACATTCTTAAATACTCTTGAATTTTTGCTTGTAAATAGAAAAATACCATTTTTGATTTTTTTAATGATAGATTTAAAGTTGAATAAGTATAAGATAAATAACAAATACATAGAATAATTTCAACCCACCTCATAGCCCGAAACTCAACCGAGCCCGAATTTCAAAAATAAAATTAATATTTAAGTTTATAAATAGGATTAAGATTTAAAAAAATAAGATTAGCATTAGAGTTGAGGCGAATAGGAATTTCATGATCACGAGTTGCACCTTAATCTTAAGAGCTCACCCGTCCTCCCTTTCGGCCCCTTTCTCCTTTGAGCTTTTGTCCCTCCCGCACTTCCTCCCAAGGAGAAAATCCGAGAAAGAAGCTTCAAATCCTCATTGATCTCGAGCAAATCATCCATGGCCGTCAAAGGAAGCAATCTGATTCGCGACCCTTTTTTTTTGTCTCTCACCCCCTTCGATTTACTTTCGCATTCTATTTACGGTTTTGAAATTTTTGTGAATGTGAGTGACTGACCGATGGTGAAGAGGTTGATAGCAGTCATGGCTGTCACTGTCATCGGATCTGATAGAGAAGTTGAAGTCGTCGGCGATTAAAATCGACGGCTAGATTGGTGGAACTGGCTGCCAGATTTGGTGGTGAAACGGCGAGTACTGTGGAGATCGGCAGCCATTAGAGCTGGATGAGGAAGAAGTCATACCTGTATGGTTCTCTGGCAATGCACTTAGAGTTAATCTAGGTCTTTGAGTCGGTTCGATATATAGATATACATACATATTATATTCTGGTTTTTTTGATGTGTCCTGCTGATTCGGTTGATCATATCTCATAGTTCACGCATTCCAGTCTTATGTTTTTGAGTGTTGGTTGGCTTAGATTCCAGTTGATTTCTAATTCCTGTTTTAATCGTTTCCACCAATAATCTTTGTTTTTCTAACATGCCTGATTGCATTTTTGCCTTTTGTCGATTTTTGAGTGATTCGGTTGAGATTCTTGCATTTTCACTTCTTTGGCTTTATCCGTCTGAATTTGCACATGGATCAAGCATTGGTTACATTTATTTGAATTTGTGAATGTCTTAATTTGAGTAATTGAGTTGCACATTCTGTATTTTTCATTTCCAATTCTGGGTTCTGCTCAACGTTGTCGAACAGGTTGATGTTTTCATTAATTTTATTTTTCTGGTTGTTCTCAAGGTGATGTTGCTTGCAATTTCTGATTGAATATGTAATATATGCTTCTCTTGTGCGTCTATGCATCTTGTTTCTTCAGATTTAGCAGACCATGCATCTGGTCCTTGTGTATCATTCTTTTGTTTTGATGTTTGGAGGCTTGGATTTTAATTGAATCTGCATTGCTGGAATCTTTGAATGAAAAGAGTTGTAATCCTTTGAATATTTCGAATGGGATGTTTGAATGAATAGAGACGTTTTATTGTAGATTTGTTTAAATTCTATGTAAATCCCACTCTCCTTTATTTAGTTTCTGTGGGGTGCAAACACAATGGCTTCATCTTTCAAACTGCCATTCATGTATTTCTTCAGATTTCAATAATCTCCAACTCAATGAAACCAACTCAGGAATTTTAGTTTAGCTTTGCTTTTGTTCTTGAAAAGAAATGAAACTTGTTAATTTTCTTATTGAAATGATGCAGATGTCTCAGCCACTAAACACTATTGTTTACTTTTCAATTTTGATTACTTTGAGATGATTTCCTAGCTTCAAGCAGTGTTGTTAATGGTGCAATATTCTGTATCAGAAATTGGCAGGTGGAGGCAGTTTTGTTGCGAAAATCTTCTGTCAAATTTGAACATGTGGTTGGTAAGGTAAGCCTCAAGTCTGGAGGCTTTCAATTGATGGTTATTGTGGATTACTAAGTAAATTGATTACTTCTTTTCCGGATAGATTTTGTCAAGTGGTGCTGCAGTTACTACAATCGAGTCTGGGAAGGAGGTAATCATAAACTTTCTTGTGGGAAACTTCTGAAAATAGCTAAAAATTGTTTGGGACTAAAATTTCATTCAATGAACTTAGTGAGCTTACTTTAGCAGGTTGGATGTCCAACCATCCAATTACATGGCCATAAGAATCTTCCAGACTAGGCTGATCTGATGTCTTCTCTCTCTATATATATATTTTTTTCCTTTCAACACGCATAGCAGTTGTACAACCAAATTATATGGATTTCTATCATGGATTAACTAGTTCACTCAGTTTGAAGCCTGAAATGCTTGGAGACCTGACACGTGTTGTCCTGTAAAATATATTAGATGTTTTCTTGCATCCATCATTGAAACATCAACTACTCCAGTAGATTAATTTCATTCTCTCTCTAAAAAAGTAGCAGTATCTGTTAGGAAGTTTCTTCGATTGACCAAGTTGTGAATCTCTAAGACAGCACAAGGCTTTCTTTTTAATCTTTTTTTTGTTGCAGATCTCATTTTCTTTTTTCTTTTTGTTGTTGTTGTTGTTGTTGTTGTAGATCACATTTTCTTTCTTTTTTGTTGCAGAAGGTATAGAGCTTTGATGTAGATGGGAAGGCTCCAAGTCACATTCAAAATGTACCGGGGGCTTCATCTTAGTTATTTGAATTTTTTATTGCAATTTATTGTAATTCAGCAAATTTTTCTTTCTAAAATCATGTTGGTATTTGTGAAGCATTTATTTCATTGTATTTGTTAAATTTGTTTAGACTATTTAATTTCTTAATATGTAAAGGGGATTCATTTGCAAATACTAGTACATGCAACCAGAATTTCGTTGCAATTAACCAGAACCAGTAGTCAAGAATTGGTCAAAGAGGCAGCAATGGCAACGAAATTTTTTACTGAAATTCGTTGCTGTTTCCTAAATGCAACTCTTTCAGCAACAATTTTTTTGTTGCCAATAGAAATGGCAACGAACTTTTGGTGTTAGCAACAAAATCTTTTGTTGCCTTTACTAGAATCTGTTGTAGTGACATGTTCTCTATCCTTCCTTAGACAGTGGCTCAGGTGACAAGTGTGCTTGAAGGCTAGCTCTATTGGCTTCAAGTGACAAAAAACATAATTTTTATACTGTTTGTTACTGGATAACTGAAAAACGCAGGTGTTTACTAAGGTGCCATATGTCTTTATTGAGGCTGTCATCTACGGAGTCATTGTCTACACAGTACACAACCATTAGCTTCCATTGGACTGCTGTAAAATTTCTGTGGTTCTTTTTCGTCACGTTCTTTACCCTCCTCTACTTCTACTATGGGATGATGGCAGTGTCCATAACACCAAATGCCCCCCTTGCTGCCGTTGTATCATATGCTTGCTGTGGAATTTTGGATGCTCTTCTCTCGTTTCCTTCTCCCTAGAGCTGTAAGTATCGGATTTCATCTTTAAGATGCCATGCACAATTCTAGTATTTTGCAGACTCTAGATTTCAACATAACTTAGCAAACAAATAGCGACAATTCAGTGCAGTGAATCTTAGCACATCTTACTATTATTTCCTCCAGACTTTCATACTAGCTCTATTCATCTCATCCTAAGCCGCATGGTATGTTCAATGCAGAAAATTCCCATTTGGTGGAGATGGTACCAATGGTGTTGGTAGTTGTGTATTTGGAAATGGGCATAAGTCTTCAATTTTTACCAAATGAAGGTCCTCTCTTTGCTGTCGCTCGATTTTTCTTTGTAGCTCTTGGAACTAGCTTTGAAACTGTGTCTTGACCTCTTCTATTTGGCCTTGCATATTCATTAGGCCGTGTGATCTTTGAGCTCGAATAGATTGTGAACTTGAAGTTGTTGTTTGCTGATGCTCTGATGAAGAAGATGACGCTTGATGTTGCTGCTTTGTTGTTGATTGACGTTACTCTAGCATTTTGTAGAGCATGTCCTTCATCCATTACATTCGTTGCATTGTTTAATCCCATTTTTCAAATAAGAATGCAGTATTTTTCTTTGAAAAATGATTTGTTGACTCCATGTGTGTAGCTTTGGCTTGAAGGCTACTAGAACTTTGAAATATATTTTTTGTTTTTTCTCTTTTTCACTTTTTTTTTTGCTTTTCTTTTTTTTCACTCTTTTTTTTGCTTTTTTTTTTTACTTTTTTTTTTTGCTTTTTTTAGTAAGAATCCAAAGCAAAATTACGGAAAATATGATATGATATGCCCTATTTCAGAACTAAGTGTAGAAAGGTTGATTAATCATCTTCGGGCTTGAAAATCTGTCGCTTGCTTGCTGTTGTGTCTCTAGAATGCTTTTAGACGTCACTAGACCAGGAAACTTTTCAAGTTCTGTCACAGTGATATCTTCAGCACCTTTCTGCCTCCTCCAGCTTTTCACGTATCTTGTCAGCACCTTTTCAGCACCAGTCACGTCAGTGGTTGATTTGCTTTGTTTTTAAGCTAACTCGACTAGAAAACTTTTCAGGTCCTGTCAGCACCTGTTATGTCAGTGGTCTTGTCAGCATCTTTTCAGCACCTGTCACGTCAGTGGTCTTATCAGCACCTTTTCGCATCTCTAGCTTTTGACATGTCTTGTCAACACCTTTCAGCACTTGTTACGTCAGTGTCTTGTCAGCCCCTTTTCAGCACATGCCACGTCAGTGGTCTTGTCAGCACCTTTTTACTTCCTCTAGCTTTTGACGCGTCTTGTCAGCACCTATCACGTCATTGGTCTTGTCTGCACCTTTTCAGCACCTTTGGATGGATGTTTGCAAATCGGGGTCCTTTTAGCGCGTGTGCAAACTCTGGCTATTTTAAGTTCCTTCCGTGAAGCGGTTTGGGGCTTTTTAGCACAATCTGTCCGAGGCGTTTCTAAAGAAGCTTCTGGACCAAAAAGCTTCCCAGATCCGGAAAAAGGCGTGATTTTTTTGGCCAATTTTTTCTGATGGTTATTAGCGATTTAACTGTTAGATATTAATCTCCACGACTCATTTTACACATACACGCTTTTACGACTCATACACAACAACCTGTGCCTTAGAGAGCCTCCCGAAGTTACCCGTGTTGATCTCTTTCATAACTGAAATTTTTTTAGGTTTGAGTGTTTGTCCCTTTTTTAAGGCATGATTTTTTGGCAAAAAATTATTTAGTGATAATCAACAATCTAACTCTTGGAGACCCTTCCTTTAGGCTCGTTTTACTTGCATGAATAGTTATAAGTTAATATGCAATGGTTTACCCCCTTATGATCTCTCTCCAGCTCATGAGTTGGACGCCTCTGGACCTAAAACATCTTAGGTTCAGGCGTCATTTGGGCGTTTTCGTTCTAGAAACAGGGAAATCTTGCTGTCGGGAGGAGGAAGAAGACCCGGAACCTTGCTATCTAGAAAGGGGAACACCCAATCTTCAGATTTCTGCCCCCTTTGTGCCCGATGCAAACTTGTAGTGTCATCCCCAACGGAGTCGCCAAGCTGTAGCACCTATCGCGGATGCTGCAATGGGTTCAGACGCCTTTCTCGTTTCTTGTGAAATCTGGGCCAGATAGAAATGGTTGGAACCTACGTTTCTCATAGAATAGAAATGGTATTAGTATAGGCGATCCTTAGATAGCATTGGCATATGGATGTCCTCTCGTGGATTCGAAGTCACAACGGCCAAGATGAGACTTTTTATACACGAATTAAGCCACGGATTCGGCAGCATAACGGTAGCGTATTATGCTGGAATCTGCGAATCCGTGCGCGCCCGTCTTACCGAAGCACCGATTCAAACAAGCACGTTAATACTAACACAAAACAAAAAAAATGGAGTCGCTACTGATCTTAAGTAGGAGATCAGTCTCTGTTTTCATTGAATAAGAACACCAGTCTTACAGATCTGGGATCTTGTTCTTCGGATTAAAACGGATATGGAAAAAATCTGTTAACCCGAAACCGTTTACATGAGCATAAAAAAGAGAAAATAAAAATAAAAATGAAAAATCTGAAGAAGAGGGGGAGAGAGAGAGAGGGAGGGAGGGAGTAAGAGGAGAGGAGAAACCGAGGCGTCGGGATTTTGCTGCAGACTACCGTCCTCTCCCTTGGGGATGCCTCCTCATGTGTGTGGGAATTGAGAGCTTGGCTCCCTATGTATAGATGGTGGAATGAGCTGTGAGGCTTTGGGCCATGGATGGGTGCCCGCGCGGTTGGACTTGGATCTAGTTGGAGCTCATTACTCCAAGTGGGCCGTTGTTGCGGCTTGATGGATTGTTGTAGAAGAGCCCGCTTTTGTGGGTTGAGGCTGGATCTGGTGGGCTGCTATTGTAGAGCCCAGTTGTTGTGTCTGGTGAACTGGATCTGGTGGGCTACTATTGTAGAGCCCGTTCTAATAACTTGGTGGAGCTTTCCTCCTGTGGGCCAAGGCTGGTTTGGCCCGTCTGGTGGTAGGCTTGACTTGGTCATCTTTGTTCTGGACTTGTTTGGAATGGGCCGTGGTTTTAAGGTCCATTATCAATTGCTTTGTTGTTGGGTTGCTTTTCCTTTGTCATTGTTGGGCTTGGATCTTTTTCTATGTGTTGTGCACTTTTGTGCTTAAGGGAGGAGTGTATACATTCTTACATTCATTTGGGATTGAATAGGGCATCATCAAGGTAATTTGTTTGTGTTGGGGCAAACAGTCAAGTGCATGGATGTGTTCTTGTTTGTGCACAATAGGAAATAGGAAATACGGGCTAGTATTTATGGGATCAAACTGATTCCAAAGAAGGTCGGGCTTGTATGCTGGACTTGGACAGGAGAAATTATCCTAGGGCTCAATAAAAACGATGCTAGGAATATGGGTCATGAAACATAATGGCTTCCTTGGAACCGTGGAAAAGAAAAACAAATTTTAATACAATCGCTAGCAATTCTATAAGGTCACCGGTAAATCCTCGATCATGGTAAAAAAAAAATTAATACATTTTTTCTTTCTAACTTTTTATGCATGTGCGGGCGGTGGGTCCACCTATAAGGAAAATTTGATCATTTTTAAATTTGTATGAAAAATTTTTTTGATAAAAGGAGAAAATCATTCTACCCCTACACCCTTCCAATATTAGAGGGGATAGGGATAAAAGGATCATCGCAATGCATTACCAAAAAATTATCTATATAAATTTTCTCAACAATATCACTGGGAGGGTTACCCCACCAATACTGATGGACCTCAAAAGAACACAAAACCAATTCGGCTAAAGAGTGTGCTACAGTATTACCTTGCCGAAGCACATGATGTATCGAAAAGAAAGCATTGTTAGTGAGGATGGACTTGATCTCATCAACTATAAAACCCACATCAGAAGTAATAGGGACCGAATTTGATATATAGTCGCATAAGATGAGAGAATCGGTTTCGACCTGAACCTGATTTAGTCTTAGAAAGAGCGCCCACCTGAGTCCTAATAGGAAAGCAATAGCCTCCATGAAAAGCGGCTCCCTCTTCCCAACCCGTTTCCATCAGCTAGTCGCAACAAATTCGCCATGAGAGTCCCTAATGACGGCTGCGCAACTGAAGTTGCCCAGATTCACGTGACAGCGGGCGTCCACATTGATTTTAACAAACCTTGGTGGTGGCTTAGACCAGCGAGTCACAAGGGGCCTCTCCAACAGCCCCGATTTTGAAAGCTTGGAAGCACACTTATGCTGTTGAAGGAACTCCAAGCACCACGGCAAGATATCCGAGAAGTTTGGTAGAGTGTTATCCACTCTGAGCTTGTTCCGAAGATACCATCCCCTCCAGCAACATACAATGAAAAGGACGAGATCATCAATCCTGTGCTTTTGCAAAAGGAATTCCATTAGCCCGCAGTCCGACATTTCCTGATTAACCATCCAAGCCGCTCTCCAACACACCCCCGAGGTCCTGCCACATCTTAGAAAAAGATGGTCAACATCTTCAGTGTCATTCTTGCATAAGACACACCGCGGATCGATCACAATACCTCTCTGACATAAATTCTTCAAAGTTGGGAGAGCATTTAAGTAAAGGCGCAAGCCAAAAATAATTACCTTGCTCAATAGTTTCAACCGGCAAATAGCCTTATAGAAGCTTGAGTGATCCCCATTGGTGTCCTTTGAGCACAGAACTCTGTAAGCCAATTTAATCGTGTAGGATCCATTTGGTTCGTGCTTCCAGAACAAACAGTCATTCACAGTCGTACGGGGAAGAGGAATCATTTGCACCATCTGCCAAGTAGCTTCACCCGCCGTGGCCAACAGTCAATCCTTCCTCCAGGAGTTTGTTTCATGATCAATAAAGTGACTAACTCTCACATCCTTTGGCATTGAAAGTGGAAGGGGACCCACCTTAGTAATCTTGGAGTCGAGCCACAGGTCTTCAAAAAAGTGGACCCGTTGCCTATCGCAAATTCGCCATTTGCAGCCCCTTTGAATGACATCCCTCGCCTTCAAAATGCTCTTCCAAGTGAAAGGAATCTGATGGCTTCGCCTTGCAAGACCGGATGTCCGCAGATTGGAAGTATTTTGCCTTTAGAACTCTGTAACATAACGATGAAGTACACGAGACCAGTCTTCATACTTGTTTGGCAAGAAGGGTGCAATTAAATTTCTGAAAGTCTCTAAAGCCCATACCCCCCGACCGCTTAGGTTTGCATAAATCCTTCCAGGCCACCCAACTCATCTTCCTCTTACCGTCCTTATCCCCCACTAGAATTTATTCAGCATCCCGTCAATGTCGTTACAAAAAGATTTTGGTAATAGGAAAATGCTCATTGTATAAGTGGGAATCACCTGAGCAACTGCCTTAATAAGCACTTCTTTACCCCCCATGAAAGCAATTTACCCTTCCACCCTTGGATGTGATTCTTGATGCGGTCTTTAAGGCTTTTGAAAATACCTACTTTGGATCTACTAAGCCAAGCCGGAAGCCCCAAATAATGATGGAAATCATTCCCAGCAGAACCTAAGATATGGATCATCTCCCTTCTTGCCACATGATTCACATTAGCACTAAAGAAAATGGCGGTCTTATTGACATTGACTACTTGGCCTGAAGAAGCCGCATATTGGTTGAGGATATCCAAAAGTTTCCTTAAGTAATTCTCTTCTGCCCTAAGAAATATGATAGCATTATCAGCAAACAGAAGATGAGAAATCATCGGACCATGTTGATGCAGCCTTATGCCGTGAAGAGCTCCCCTACTGGCCTCGGAGGCAATCAAGGCAGAAAGACCCTCAACACATAATAAGAAAAGATATAGGGATAGGGGGTCTTCCTGCCTTAGACCTCTCTGAGGGTGGAAGTAAGGTGATTTTTTTTATTTTCAAAAATCAAAATGAAATACTAAATAAATTTTAAAATCTAGCAAATTTCATTAAGGTGAAAGTTTTGGGTAAAGTCCGTATATGTATTTAAAAATAAAAATAAAAATATTATTTATAGTCGCCTACTTTATGGTGACCATATAGAGACTGGACTTTAATATAATTTTACATCTTAATGTCCGTCAAAGCTAATTATAATAATATTATTATTATCATTTATAATGTCAATTGATATTGTTCATTTTTCATATATAGAATTTACCTCGTTGCTTATTTATTCGTAATGATTATCGTCTATCGCACTACAAGCATGATTATTTTCTCTTTTCTTTTTACTTTTTCATCTTTCTCATTTTTTCGGAAACACCTAAAATAAATTAAAATGAATAAACTAGGTGAATAATAATTAAAATATCAATAATAATAGCTAGAAACATATAAAGTTGTAATGAAAAGTGCAAGTCAAACTAAGCGTTATGATCTCTGAAAAAATAATCATTTAAATCCAATCCAGCAACTAGTTTAGCACAGGGAAGAGGGCGCAGAAAGAAATCAAAAGATTTTCCGAAACCGAAAATAGAAAGTAGAAAGAAATAAACCCCTGCTACTGAGCCGAAGAAAAAAAGACAAAAATTAACCGTGATCAAAGAAGTTTTAGACAAAAATAAAATAAAGGAAAAATAGCATCATGAAGACAATAATGCAGGCCGTGCACAAACTGGCATCAGGTTACTCAAATGGTCTAAAACCCATCTAGCAGCAGTGGAAGCAGCTCACAAGAAAGCAATTCCAACAGCCCATAACAAAAGCAACCCCCGTATAAGAGCGGCATCAGCCTATAAGAGTATGGCAACGTCCAGCAACCAGCACTTGAGGGAAACGTGATAAAATCATGTTTCCCACAGATAAATGCAAAGACCAGCAGCAGCACATAAAAAACAGCAGCAGCCCACCTTTGTACATAGAGATGACATCCAGCATCAAAGAGAGAGTAAGGACGTTCAGGGGAGGAGAGAAGAGAGTTTGGCAGCTCCCATTGCCAGCAATCCACCCTTCGTCTTCGAGCCTCCAAGTTAAGTTCCAACTTTCCAAGTTCCCAGCTAACAGTTCCAGCTTCACATTCGGATTTTCTTTTTCTTGTTTTTCTATTTCCACGTTCATGTAAACAGCTCAAAAGTCAAGCAAATTTACTGCTGTTGTAATGCTTGATTTTGAGACCGGGATCCAGAAGTTGTATATGACTGACTGGGCCCACATAATTTTTTCTAAAAAATGAGTCAGTGCATTGGATGAAATTTCGGGGCAATGGATCATGTTCTTTTATACAGACTTTTTATATGATGTGAATCTCAACAACCTGATTACCTAATTTTTCTAATAATTTTCTTTACATTTTTCATATGAACTCTTGATCTATCTATTTCAACTTTACTAATTATTTATAGTTATTACCATATCGTATCATTTTTTCTAAATTTTTTCCCTTGTTTTTCTCTAAACGTCATATGCACGTCTTAAAAAAGTAGTAATTAGCGATTAATAAAAGGTTTACGAGGTCTCCACTCCGCAATAAATGGCAGCAACGTGCTAATCACGGAATGGCGTGGGTACCGCCTTGTCCATTTCCCCAGACGTAGTAATCAATACAGTAAAAAACAATTACATCTTCTTTCGTCAAAAAAATAAAATAAAATTACATCATCCTTCGAAAAAAATTACATAAAAAATACAGCAAAAAACAAATGTCTTGATTACAAAATCATAAGAATTAAGAAGTTAGTTAGTTGACCTTCCACTGAAAAAATATCCGGAGAGAACAATGTGGCCTAGCATTTCTCAGATCTTCAACTATATCCATCTAAAAAGAGAGAGAGACTTGCTCGAAAAAATAAAACAAGAGACTGACTTAATGCAACGGGTCTACTTAGTTTTAGGGTGTTTTTGTCCATGAGAAAAAAATATCAACCTAAAACTTTTCACTCTCTATAATTATCATATTTTTTAATCATTTTTTCACATTTTTCAATACAACCACCCTACTTTTCAATCATTTCTACACAACTACCCATACAATTAACCTATCTATTTTAACTTTATCATCTTTATTCCTCATCATTACCTCTATCATATCACATCATTTGACAACTTTTAATCTTCAAAACTTTTTATCGAAAGTTTTATTCATTTCCAAACACATCCTTAGTTTCAATGTTTGTTGTATAGAAGTTCTCTCTTTCTTTTTTTTTTTAGCACTCATGCAAGAAATCACTTAGGCATAAATATCTTATCCATGAAATTTTATTTTATTTAATATTTTTTGAAATTTTAAAAAATAAAAAATAGCCCATTTTTATTTGTAGTACACTAGTGCGTAAAAATGAGATATTTTTTTTAAAAAAAAATTATGTAAATAAAAATTTGTGCCTAGCTTGTATAATGGTATGCCCGGGATCGGGACTTAAATTGGTGAATTCTGCTTAGGGGTGGGAATTTGAGTGGGTCGAACCGTGACCCGGCTTTAACTCGACTCGCTTTTGGTACCAATATATTTTTGACCCAGTATAAAGGTCAAAAATTTTGACTTTAATTCAAAAAGAAGGTCGGGGTAGGTCAACCATGTCCCGACCCGAAGAGTCCGACCCACCCCGCATATATTAATTTATTAAAATTTATGAGCTTATGTTTAAATATTATTATTATTTTCTTTCAAAATTCTCACTTTTTTATAATCAACTCTATCAACAATTGAAGAATCAATTTATTCAGAAAACAATATAAGAATCAATAAAAAAAATTTGTTACATATACAACCCTTATGTGTAATTGTATATTAATCTATTTTAATAAACTTATAATATATTTTCAAATGTTTTGTTTTTTAATTATGTGTTTTTTAATAAATAGTGAAATATTGAAGTATATAATTTTAAATTTAATATAGATGTATACTTATATGTGATAGGTATATAAATTCTTAAAATTATCTTATTGAACCCATTTTGATCCGACACGTTATTTCGAAGCCAGTAAGATACCAACCCAAAGTTTATCCTAAAATTTATTAGAAAAAATTTAGATCAAAACGACTTTGTTCTAAAGCTGTATAAAAGATTGCTCAAACTTAATTTGAACAAATTTTGACCCAGTATAACCCGCCCAGGTTCTCACCCCTACTTCTGCTGCTGCTGTGATTGATTGAGCCACATCATCTCCATCTCTATCTTTATAACACGGGCCAGTGCACAACAACCGTGTCTTTGGGCATTTCATTTTCCCCGTCCCCATCTCCTCAGCTAGTCAAACTTCACAGTCAGTGACGCTGATGCATGACATGTATGTATGCTCAGCAGACCACGTTCACATGTCGTTTCTTATCAAAAAAAAGAAAAAAGTTCACATGTCGTAATCAACCGCTCGAATTCCTGGTTTTATGCTCATATATATCGTTGTTAGTTACTATAGAGGATGACCTTGAATTGTAGTAAAATATAAATGATATTGCAAAAAGCAAGGTTTGTTTTTTCAAATATAAACACAGCATTTGGATATATAATTTTAAATATACTCACTATATTTTCAAAATCTCATATAACCACTACGTTCACAGTTAATACCAAAAATGTCTATTCAATTAAAAAAATATTAGTTAAATTTTTATAAATGCTCAAAATATCGTTATTATAAAATAATAAAAAATTAAATTAAATTAAAACAAATTTAAGACTTTTTTGAATATAGAGTTCATGTGAAATTAAGGAAGTGGTGAGTCATAACATTCAAAATTTTAATTATATCCAAAATTTTGATAAGCATATTAGTAATTTCGTATATTAACTAAAAATGTTAACTCATGGATTATATGTTTTTAAGATTAACCATAAATATAGTGAGTATACATGAGATTTTGGAAACGCAATGGGCATATTAGTATTATGATGAAATGTAACAGGTATGTTTGGAAAAAATAATAAAAAGAAATAGTAAAGAAATTCAAATCCGACGCTGGCACGCTCTTGAAACATCAAACATATGGGCTTGGGAGAAGATTCCTCGATTTTAGCTAGCTAGCTAGCATCCATCTTTTGAATGGCCCTCCTTTTTCACGTGTCATTTCATTTCTTAACTTATGCTGGGTCGAATCTCTTATAATCAAGATGCTCGGTTTGGGTGCTGTGCCAGGTCCCATGCGACCACGAGCACCACTAACTTTTTTTTTTTATGATTATATTTACATACATCTCAACACATATTACAATAAAATTCTGAGACATTCTTACAAATACGGAGATACATAACTCCACCAAAGAAATTTGGAGACACAGCTCCACCAAA
>JAXCLR010000063.1:39671763-39685397 GCA_035584095.1 Annona squamosa | reverse complement strand
GAAAAATGTGAAAAATAATTAAAAAAGTAGAGTAGTTATGAAGAGTGAAAAGTTTTGGGTTGAAAAATTTTAATTGATAAGTTTTGGCCCCAAACAAACACACCCTAAGTGTGTGTCTGGTGTTAAATAAAATTTTTCATATGAAACTTTTTGTATATAAAACTTTTCGTTCTTTATAGCTATCTAATTTTTTATTTCTTCACATTTTCCTACAAAAATTATTTTACTTTTCAAACATTTCTATATAATTTTTCATATAACTAAACCATTTATTTTAACTTTATTTTCTCAATTCTTCGTCATTATTTCTATTATATCACTACATTTTTCCAATTTCAACAACCTTTATGCAAAAATTTTCATTCAAAAGTTTCTTCACTTTCCAAACATATCCTAATTCTATTCCAAGTTCTACTTATACTTTCTTTCCTAACGATCCAGTTATTGTTTGCTGAGATTTAAATAAAGGAAAACAGCTCATAAATATTCCTTAATTTGGTGCATTTATATATACACATGAAAATGAGACGAAGAGAAGTCGAAACAAAGATTAGTATTAGTTAAATATCTGACAACTTAAAATCAAAATATCTACATCTTTTTTATGAAAAAATATCGACATCTATGACCGCTGTTTTTAATTTCTGTATTTATACCAATGATTTTTTTATATATTTGCATTCATATATATAACGATGAAAAAAAAATGCAAGTGCCGTTAATTACTATTTTATAATAAATAATCTAAATATAGTAAAATAAAGATTATTACATAGTATATATGATATATTAAATAAAATTATTCTATACAGAAATCAAAGTAATATATTTAAGGATAATTTGCAAATATACCCATATAGTTTGACTATAATTGTATATATATCCATATATAGTCTCAAAATTTACAAATGACCCCCACATAGTTTAACTATAATTGCAAATATATCACATCATTATGGTGCCTTTAGTGCACCATCACAACGTGGGTGTATTTGCAAAAATTAAATATACCAACTTAATTTTTGAAGTTGCAAATATACCAACATAGTTAACAAACCTATGTAAATATACTCACTCTATAAAGTGCGGTAACAACATCATAATTCCATGAATATGTTGACAATTATGGTCAAATTATGTATGAGGTAATCTGTAATTTCTGAAACTATATGGGTATATTTGCAATTATGACCAAACTAAGTGTGTGTATTTGCAAATTATCCTATAATTTAATTCGAGGGATATTTAAATAAATATTTTATATTTTAAATTAATATAATATAAATTTGAAGTATCTTACATTTATTATTCGATATTATGTTAATATGATTATGTTGTTATTGGTTACTTCAGGACCCGATTTAGAATAAGAGAGGAACTGAACTGACAGCGTTGTGGTATAGCAGTCGGGCAACCGCATTGCAGACACTGGTTTGAATGACAATGATGGCATTTAGTGTTCTGATTTTACGGGAGTGTCCGTTGATAAGGAGGGAAAAATAGAGCATTTTGTAAGGATATTATTAGATATTAGTGAGCATGTAATTATATGGAACTTGTTAGAACATTTCAAGACTTGATTATAATATCAACTGATGATTGTAAAAAAATACCCAATAAAAAAAAGAATAGAACTGAACTAGCCTTGACATAACATATGTTGTATTTGGAAAATGGTAAAATTTTTGCATTGACTGCTTGAATAAGAAAGGCGCCTCTAAGGAAAGGCGCCAAGCGTAGGGTAAAGATGAAAAATTTTTAATATAAAAGTTTTTAAAATATAAGAAAATGATATGATATGATATGAGTAATGATAAAGAATAAAAAGAAAAAGTTAAAATCGATAGTTTAATTGTATAAAAATAATTGAAAAATAGAGTAATTGTATTAGAAGATGTAGAAAATAATTAAAAAATAAGATAATCATAGAAAGAAAAAAGTTTTAAGTTGCAAAATTTTAGTTTAAAAAAATTTATAGTGTAAACAAACACATTCGTAATATACTAAAAATTGAACAGATCTATGGATAAATTAAGGTAATATTTTTATAACTAAAGTACAAGTAGAGTAGACCAAGAAAACATATCTATGGGTAGAATAAGGTAAACTTTTTATAATTAAAGTATGAGTAGAGTAGACCAAGAATTGAAATAGACCAATTTAAATTGCAAACCTATTTATAGCCAACTAGCGTATTCCAACAATTTTAATTTTAACCTATTTATATACTATATATTTAAAAAGTTATGAATAGCATGTAGTCAAAACTCAAACAAGTATCTAACAAGGGTTTAATGGGGGGCTAATAGCAAAAGGGATGCAAAATATTTTAAAAATTATTGATATAAATGTGAAAATAGTGACAATTAATATACATACAAATATTTTTATATTTGAGTTGGCATGAGGACAAATAACCCCAAAAATTAATATAAAAAACTGCTGGAGAAAATAGACGTGTCATTTTTTTTAATAAGAAGGTGTGTGTTTCAATACAAAATAATAATTAGAAATAAATAAAAATGAATGAGCTAAATGGAGACTATAGATCGATGTGAAATGTTAGGGCTTTAATTCAACATTTCGCTGGCCTACCTCTTTCATTTCCACTTTTTCACGTAATCAAAACGTAGCGTCGTGTGTTTTCTATTAAAAAAGAAAAGAAAAGAAAACGTACCGCCGTGGAAAAACATATACAGACTCGAGAGTCATGCATGAATCATGATCAGGAATCACAACTAGACTGAGGACTCCGAAATGCACCGGGTCTGTTTTAGACGTCCATACATCGCGCTCCACATAATTTTTCTATTAGTATATAATACATGTAACAACTGATTGCTCAAGATAAGACTTTGAACGCCTTGGCATCTTACTTCTGCGTCATAGGTTTTATCAACAGGCCTGGTGGCGTTCCACATATCTTTTTTAAAGGGACATGTTTTAATGTTTTGTGCATCTTTTGATTCTTTTGACTGGGCATCGAACAAGTAGACCGAGTTCCGAAGCAGAGCCAACAAATATGGGTGCGGGCTGAGTCCACGATCACGCTCTATTCCAACTCTAGAACTCAAGAAAACGTCTCATCCAAAGGCATGGAATTAGCGTCCACCTGACGAGGGCAGCAATAAAAGTCCCATCTTCGTGAGGAGAGAACGGGCCGTAAGTTGGTGTTAATATTCATATTCAACGGTCCGCTCATTAAACTCATTTATAAAATAGGTTTAGATTGAGATGTTTAAATAAATAGATTATAGCCCACCAACTTGTTCAACAATTTAATTAAATAAATGAATTAGGTTAAAATTTTATAACCCGTCAACCTATTTAATAACCTTTAACTAGTTTAATTTGTTTGACCTATCAAAGTTTTATATATATATATAAATGTAAACTTCTTGGTTATTTTTTCTTGTTATGTCTTCCCCTCGTCATTTAATTTTTAATTTTCTAATGTCGTTCTAATTTCATTTTTTTGTTACTGCTTTATTTTCATTTTTTTGCACCGAAAGCACCCTCTTGTCTCTCCTCGGGCTATCATCGTTTACCAAAATATAGGCTTTCAGATTGTCTGCTGTATAATCCATTAACAACCAACTTCTAGCAACCCGTTAACAACCAACTGATCCGTATTTTAGGGTTGAAGTTTTTTAAGTGAGTTAATAAACACATTAGGATAAAGATATTTTAAGAGATTAAAATTAAGATTAGGCTCTAACTCGTTCAACTCAATCCATGAACACCTCTATTCTTACATAGACAATGTAATTTTCATCTTAAAATGACTAAAATATTTCTATATTTAAAAATCTGAAAAAATACATATACATCTCCAATAATCATAAAAATTGGTTTATAAATTCGATACACATAAATTAACAAATTTATAAGAAAAGAAAAAAAAAATGAAAAGGCCTACTGGTCTAGGCTAACAACTAGCCCTGTTGCCTTGGGTTTACGGGTCAACACTCTAAGCTAATAAATGACATTAAGAGTGTTTGGTAAAGAACTAGAAAAGGTGAGGAAATCTTTTTAAAAAGTGTGAAAGTTATACAATGTGATAAGGATAATAATTAGAAGCATAGAAATACAGATAACACTAATACGTTGGTTGCATAATATGTTAGTTGTATATGAGAATCTAATAAACATATCAAAATATAAATATGACAATAAAAAAGTAGCTTGGTAGTTAACGCGTCAAATAATATAAAAATATAAATTTAATATTCATTTTTGTAAAAAAGAAAGAATTTCCTATTTCACCAGTAATTTCTCTTTTATTTAAATTAAAATTTATTAAATTTAAAATTTACAGGTTTTAAGTTTTTAAAAATTATTATTCTGATTATCCTCGGAGAATATTTTGGTAATTTTTTGTCGGTTCTAACATCATTTCACTATTTAAACGTCAATTTTCAGAAGTCCTTCATTGTCTGTCATTTCGTTTGGTTTCTCCAGTAAAAAATAAAATAAGAAATAAGAAAAAGATACGTAGGGCGCACGCGATCGAAGAAATGACATCACTGATTTATATTTATTTCCAGGTCAATTTTAGTGATGTGCCGGGTTCAAGACTTTTCTTATTTTAAAATTATTTTTAAAAAAAACACTTTTTCTCGTTTAGAAATATCAATTTATTTCCTTATTTTCTAGACAATCTTTTCCTAATTTTCATACTAATTTTTTTAATTTCTAAATCCCAACAAATAATAACAATTTTTTTCATCTTATGCCCCCGCATGCCAAACAGAGTGACGTGCCAACGTATATATTTATTCCCAGGCTTATAAGAATTTAACTTACCGCTGCCGGGTGACTTTCATGAACTTTTGAAATTAGTTTAGCTTTATTTTTGTTTGGTAGTTATCAAATACGACACTAGATATTATAATGAGGTACATTTACAACTCATGGAGAAAATTTTTCCTATAAACATACCAATGTCACTAGAAAACTTTTAAAAAAATTCTCATTTGAGGGGAAAATTTATGAAAACCATTACTTTTCAAATAACTACATTATAAAATCTTCTCCGAGCAGGGAGAAGAGTCCAACGGTTTTGCTTCTTAAACCATGGAAACAATTCAGCTTATAACACACTAGGACGAAAGAAAATGTAATAAGTAATGGAGGAATGATTCAATACTTACTAACCATGGGAGCTTTCCTACTTACTCTTGATTTAAATTTTGAAATGTACTTTTGAAATTTAAACAATTGATCATATTTCATATATCTTGTTTTATTGTCCTACTAAAAATAAGTTCCATTGGAGACATATCTTGTAAAAAAGATTTTTTTTTTTTTAGAACGAATACATAATCATAAAAAATTTTGAAAAATGCATAGCATAGATATAAATTGTCAATATAGAACTTTTCATTTTCTACAACTATCTTTTTTTCTAATAATTTTCAAATCTTCCTATATAACTGACATAACTTTTAATCATTTTTCATAAGTATCCAAATAACTATTCTATTTGTTTCAACTTTGTTTTCTTTGCTCTCCATCATTATCATATCATATCACATTATTTTTTCTATTTCAAACACTTCTATAACAATTTTTTTTCAAAAGTTTTCTATATTCTCAAACATGCCCTATTAATATATAGAAGTTTGCAACGTATGTAGTTTTTAAAATCATGAATGAATATGATAAATTGTTTAGATTTTTCAAAAACTATTTTAAATTTAAAAATAAAGTGTCATTAAGAAAGTTAATAATACATTATTTTTTTAATTATATAGCATTATTACCACTTTGATAATCAAGTGGCTGACATAAGTGTGTATAATATGTTAGAGTAAGATGATCCAAAGTTTAAATTGTGTAGATGCACTAGTTTCGTTTTGACAATTAGTTAAGTCCAATCGCTTATTGCATTTAAAATTATTTGTTTAACTAAGACAACAAAGTTGATCCATATAAATTGATAAAAAAATATAAATTATTTAATTTAATACATCTATTTTTAAATTTTAATTTAAAATTTGACATTTATACTATTTAAAAAATTTGTCTTAAGGCTCCACTTCTATGATACTTTTTTTTTATAACTCTCTCCATTTTTAAAATCTTAATAGTTGATGAAAAATTCACTTCATCGATTGTATTTAACATCATTTATATTATCATGAAAATCCTATCATTTGTTTAATATCATTGTATATGTATTTAATCTATAATTGTTTAAAATCATGATAATAAAATAGTTTAATGTTAAAATATCAATTTTAAGTTAGTATTTTAATATTTAAATTATCTAAAATATCAATTATATGTGGATAAATGTTTCTACAAAGTATTATTATATTCTAATATATATTTAAAAGGATCTAAGTATTTTTCCATAATTTACACATGAATGTATATTTTTGAGTAAATGTAACCCATATACATACTTAGTTTTGACGAAACTTAGTTTCTTAACTAAATGAATGATGCTAAACATAACGAATTGATTGAATTTTTTTATTAAAAATCTAAATTTTAAAATTTGAAAGGATTACATGGCTTCGTTTCCACATAACCTGATTACATAGGAGTGGAATCCTTCTTCTTAAATTATATAGATAAAATAATTATATAAAATATTATAAAATTTTAATAAAAATATATATGAATATAAATGATTTTCATATTTTACATAAAGAGTTTTGACAATAATTATACTTATCATTTTTTTGCACTTTTCTATATAACTATCTCTCTATTTTACCTTTATTTCTTTACTTATAATCATTTTTCTCATTATATCACATCATTTTCTTACTTTTTTCAAAGATCTTTTCCCGTTTTTCATTTAACAAACATTGGAATTATTTGAAAAGTGAAAAAAATGGAAGAAAAAAATTTAGTAGATTTTTTTAAAAAAAATAAATAAGGTAATGATAATGTTAAGTTATTTTCATACTATATATTTTAAATAATTTTTGGATGATCATATGAGTAAATATGATGTTTTGAATCAAACATTGATTGATTTAGCTTTATTTAGTGCAAAACACTCAAAATTGATTGGTGGGTGTAAAGTTAGGTTATTTTGGTGCAAAAGCATGCACAATTCTTTGATAATTGAAGTATGAACTTAAGAGAAAGCATGCACATTGTTTGGAGTTGTGAATCGAAGCTTCTAAAATTAATGCGCTTTCTCTTTCTTCTTTTTTTAATTTAATTATCTTATTTTTTATGAACTTTAAATACAATATCCTTTTGTGTTTGATTTCATTATAAAAATGTTAAACTAAACCCATAATATAGAATTGAGAATATAACGTGTGAACTATGTGAAAGCATATTATGGTTTTGCTTTATTTATGAAGAATATTGTGTGTTAATTTGATATTTTGTGGATTTAACGTTTGCTAAGTGTTGAGCTCACATTTTAGCAATGATTCTATATATTAAGTGAAAAAACCGAGAGATAGTATCTAAACTATGAGAATAGGTGCAATAACCTTGAAGAATTTTACAAATTGTCGTAAAGCTTAATGGATTCTATTAGAAATAATCCCAAGAGAATATATCGTTAAGAAGATTAAGATAGACCTTACAAATCTTGAGAGAGGGTGTAAGGTCAACTTAAGGTTTATTCTCCTTTAATATGTAATAACTAAATTAAATAAATATATCTCGTATTTGTAATAAATGTCACATGTCAAATCCTAGACCTCAGGTGTCTTATCTCTAGAACTTTTAATTCTTGTTTAAAGTTCTCAAGACTTACTTTCTTCTTTGCTATTTTTCCTATGTTTATTCTATCTTCTCTTAGTATTCATTAAAAATATTTAAAATCAACATCTGAAGTCTCAAATTCTCTGTAGGATTGGTCTTATTAAATATTATAAATCGCGACCCATGTATTTGCGGAGAGATGCAAACAAATAATAGAGCTGAGATATATAGGGTAGTTGAATTGAAAGATAGTAAAAAATGTTGAAAGTTAAAGTAGTTGCATGAATAGATAATTTTTGTATTTTAACCATTTTTTCACATAATTATGCATTATGCTACATATTGTTTCTTTAGTTCTATCATTTCGTATTGCTCTTGCAATTTTCAAAATTCCTCTTTTATATTGCCAAGCTTTGGAGATTTTCCGAAGTGTGCATGGAAGAGCTGAGGCAAGAGTTTCCCGCTAATGATCTTTAGCCAATGAAACACACCAATGAAATCACAATGGTGGTGAATCTCAGCTTTGTTGGGTAAACCATATTGATTAAATCCATAATCACCCTAGGATCCTCCATGCTAAATTACTAACAAAATAAAAGTCATAAGCGGAAGCGTACCTGAATCCATGAATGCAGTTGTTCTTGAATATTGTGGTTTCTGGGTTTTCCAAGTTAACGTCCTAGGGTTTTTTTTGGAAAAAGTGGCTCATCTTTTCAACTGATGGGATGTTAGAAAAGAAATCTTGATAAGTGCATAACCTAGAGACCATAACCGTTTATATAGGGAGCCTATCTTTTGTATTTCTAATTTAGTCCATCATAAAAATAGAAGTTAGAAATTAGGCTATAGGATTTCTATGCATAGGAGATCCATACTTTATTAGATGATTTCGACTCATAAAATCTTATTGGATCACTTTTAAAAATTGGGCCGCTATTTATAATAACGTATATATAATTAATATATATATGTGTCCAAAATTCCAACAAGCTTGACTTCGATGGCTTAAAAATCAGTGGTCTACAATAAAGAGGAAGATGATCAAGACAACGCATGCACTGTCCGGAGCAGCAGTGTATAGCTCTCGATTCAGCCACATCACGTGTTGGCGAGAATATAGCCAAGTGAGGTGAATGGCGGATGACGTGGATGGATTGAGGGCCAGGAACTGTCTCATGGGGACAGTGGTACAAGGACACTTCCCGCCGTTGCGGCAATTGCGAAAACCGAGTTCAGAGCTAGCATTTCCAACTCGACGTTCTTCGACTCGTTTGCTCGTGCCCGGAAGGCGACGCCGCGCATGCTCTGCTTTTCACCGTCCATTCTCCTTGGCGAGCGGATTTTTTGAGTATGAGGTGTTGCCTGCGGTTCCCTCACGTGGAAGATGCGGAAATGCAAACACGAGTTACGTGTGGGTACGACCCCGCCGCCCAGCCGGGGCTCTGCGTGCGATGCTCCCGAGCGTCACGCAAGCGGGATGCATCCCAGTTTCTGACCTAGCCCACTCACTTGAAACCTAAAACAAAATATTATTCGTTAACCCTTTTTTGAAAATAATAATATTATTAAATGATTTTAGAACTATAGTTCTATATGATTTTTATAAATTAAATATCTAAAATAAAATTCTAAATATATAAGAAAATATCATAAAGTGCTTGCGAATATATGTGTAAAATTCTATTAAAGGCACTTAATTTATAAAAATTATCTATAGTTCTAGTTATAAAATCGTCTTAATAATAGATATTTTATAAGGGGTGGCTGGGCTGGGAGACGGAATACATCCCCAAAGCAGAACTGCAAGAGCGACTGACCGTGGGTGACTATGTTTTTAGTGGTGCTTCTGGCTCCATTTTCCCTCCCCTGCAGCGCCATCAAATGGTCAATGCTCATTACTTCATAGACTCAAGGAACTCGTCACCCTTGCTTTTTCACTAATAATTACGAAAAAATGAAAACGCAGAGGAGTAGTTGATGTGACGACCTAGAAAAGAAAAGATAATTGACAAGAGCCCACCATCAGCTGCATCAGAAGAAGGGAAAAAAAAAAAAAGAGCCCGCCATCAGCGCCTTGTCTTGACTAGTTGCGCGAGTACGTTATAAATTAGGGAGTACAATTGTGGTGGCGTCGGTGCGCTCATTAGCCTACCCTATTGATACTCTATTTTTTATAAATTTTATATTAACCTACTTATTTATAGAGTCAGTTTCTACCCTACCCATTATCCATACCAGTTCCAGTTCGGGATTCAAGTCTGTTTCCCAAATACTCAATAATAACAATTGGAAAAAATATTTTGGGTACTCTTTTAAATAAGAGAATTCATTCGTATTGTGTAATTTGGTGTTGTTTACATCTTATGCTCAAAACTAAGGGTGTGTTTGGTTGGAGGTAAAACTTTTAATGAAAAGTTTTTGGAGTAGAAGTTGTCAAATCAATAAAAAGTGATGTGATATAATAGGAGTAATGATAAGTAGTAAAGAAAATAAAGTTAAAATAAATAGGTTAGTTGTATGGGTAGTTGTGTAGAAATGATTGAAAAGTAAAATAGTTTGTATAGAAAAATGTGAAAAAATATTTAAAAATAAAATAATTATGATGAGTGAAAAGTTTTAAATTGAAAAGTTTTAGTTAACACTTTTCTCCGAAAACAAACGCACCCTGATAAATTCATACAAAAGCAACACATAACAACATTAAAAAAATCTGATGGTGCGTCATGACAAGACATTTTACAATAAATATCGAACTGCTTTAGTCAAGTCCACTCGGCTCCACACATTGATTTCAACCTATATTAATCTAAATGCAACCCTCAGCCCTCAAAGTCTTCAAGCTTCAACAAAACGTCTACATTTTGCTCTCTATGAATAAATAGCGTCATCACGTTAAGAATTCAAAGCATAGCCTTGATAAATTAAATAAAAATATTAACTAAAACAAATAGAATTACCATCAACCTAGTTATTCTCTACGCAAATAGTTCAAATCAAGTATAGTCTTGCAATAAGAAAACTATAAAGTGAAACAGAAATATATACATAAATTCACCCATGCTTTATTGCTCTATGTTCTCTCCTTCCAGCAAAAATGAGAAATACATGACTAAAAATCAAAGTAGAAGAAAATGTACTTAATCATGCCAAAGATAGGGTGAATATAATATGATACCTGAGTAAGTAATACAAATCTCCTAAAAGTAATGCACCATAACTAATCTTATAGAGAAAAAAAATTAAAATATACTATCTCTAATCAATTTTAAACAAAGCTCGTTCCATAATTCATACAATACAGTTCATTTACCACGATAAAATTAACATGTCTACAATCAAATTATCAAATTCTAATTCACAATAGAATATAAATTGTCTTAAGCGATAAAAGTTTTCAAAATTTAAAATAAGAATGAAATCATTCATCCTAGCACCATAATGTCTTTTCCTTGAAAAAAAAAATCATTTGTAAGAATATGCATATTAACATTAAACATGAAAAGTTAGTAAAAGTAAATGAAACATTATCCTCATTGGTAGAAGCAAATAAATCTCTTACGGCATATGGATGGAAGAAATTATTTTAATAGCGAAAAATAACAAGTATGAAATTAATGTTCATTAAATAAAAGATACAATGAATTTCTAATTACCTGATTCAGATAGGGATGACTCTTTTAATATTTCCTCAATATCAGTAGGTGTTAGCCCCTTCTTATCCAATCTTGAGCATATATTAAGGATACCACAACTTTGGGAGACAACGAACTCTTATAAGCATAAAAAATGTGACCACTAGTGCTAAAAGTTGATTCAGATGCAACAGTTGTAATGGGAATAGCTAAAATATCACAAGCCATGCGAGACAAAATTCTATATCTTGTAGAATGCAGTGACCACCACTTCAAGACATTAAAGTCATCTTCCTTTTTTTTGAATTTTCTCCTTCAGATAAGCCTCAATTTCAATTCCATTTCTTCTTGTTACTCATCCTCACATTGTTGAAAGTATAGCTCAATTGGGTCATTAACATTTGCTGAATGGCTATTATCTAACTATTCATCTACCCTTATAGTTCTTAAAAAATATTTTAACTCATAGAACTTAAACATACTTTGTAAATTCATTCTTCACATTTTCAATGGTTTTCAAAACCTTCCTCTTATCATAAAATATGCATAGAAATACCTAATAAATTTCAGCTTATAAGTTGGATCCAATACAGTAGCTACCAACAGCAATGTATTTATCTTCTCAACTATATCTCGATATTTGTCATATTTCTCTCTCATTTTTCTAGTCATATCCTAAAGTAGTTCATGATTTGAATTTGAGTACTTGACTAACAATTTTTCAATCTTAAATAATTCAACCAAGTAAATACTTGTAGTGACATAAGATGTGCCAGACAATTTGTTAGTAATATGATGAAAATTTTTCAAAAAAGTGCATAAATACGAAGCCATATCCCAATCAAGTTCGATAAGAGTATCTTCTTAAGCAAACATTGGATCCTTTTCTTCTAATTGATAAAAAACTTTTTGAAAATTTAAGGCATTCTCCAACATAAAATATGTAGAATTCCATCTAGTGGAGACATCTAAGCATAAGCTACCTTTGAAAGTTATCTTGAGTGTCTCACAACACTCTTTGAATTTAGCTTTTCTTGACGGAGAACCTCTTACATATTTAACACAATTTCAAATACAGTTTATTGAATCTTGAATCTCTTCTACCCTATCATGAACAATTAAATTTATAATGTATGTTGTGCATCTAACATGGAAATGTTAACCACCCCTAAATAGCATATTTGTTTTTTGAAGTCTCTTTTTTAAACTTTTTACTGCAACATTATTGCTAGATGCATTATTCATGGTGATGGATAATATTCCATTAAATTCCTGTTTTAACAAATACTCTTCAATTGCCTCAGCTATGTTTTCACCAGTATGGGGTGGTTCAATGAGACAAAAATTGACAATTTTCTTTCTTAATGACCAATCTTCATCAATAAAATGTGCAATTAAACATAAATAGCCTTCATTAGTATTGAAAGTCCATAAATTAATTGTCAAACATACTTTCTAGACTTTATCTTTAAACAAGTTGTTTTTCTCTTCTTTGTAAAGTGTAGCACAATCTTTAGCAACTATGGTCCTTGAAACAAACTTTATAAGGGTTGTATTTCAGAAATGTACTATCTGAAACTGTCATTTTCTACAAGTTTAAAAGGTTGCTCATCAATGATTATCATTTTGGCAAATGCTTTTCTGTTTCTTGCTTGATCAAATATCCATGGAGTTAATGGACGTGAAGGAGAAACTTGATTTTTTGAAAGGAATCCTTTAATCAACAATAACCGTTTTTTTCGAATGGATTGACAACACTTGTATGTATCACATCCGTCTAGGTGTTTTTTCATGGAACTAGTATCATTCTTACTTGAATATGCCAATACTTTCTTATAATATCTACAAACTGATTCTTCTTTCTTTTCTAACTTCCCTTTTATTTTAATCTCCCTTGCTCTTTGCACACTGGCCGACGGTGGGGCGGGAAATCTTTCAATGGTGCAAATGGTTCTTGGAGGATCAAAGGGTGGATGACCAAGGCTGTTGTCTTCGAGACTTCATTTCCACTACCATCATCTTAGTCCCAAAGAAGGCCGGTGCTCATTGTCTATCCCAATTCAGGCCTATCAGCTTATGCAACGTCGTTTATAAGATTTTGGCAAAAGTGTTGGCTAACCGCCTAAAGGGAACCCTCCAGGACGTCATTAGTGAACATCAAAGCGCGTTTGTTCCAGGAAGACTGATCACAGATAATATGCTCATTGCCTACGAAGCAATCCACGCTATGCGCAGACGCAAGAAGGGGAAGAAGCAGGAAATGGCTATCAAGCTGGATATGTCTAAAGCCTATGATCGGGTGGAATGGAGCTATCTGAA
>JAXCLR010000063.1:39642608-39664466 GCA_035584095.1 Annona squamosa | reverse complement strand
GGATAAATGAGTGTATAAAGTTTCAT
Organism: Annona squamosa; assembly: GCA_035584095.1. Lineage (NCBI taxonomy): Eukaryota > Viridiplantae > Streptophyta > Magnoliopsida > Magnoliales > Annonaceae > Annona > Annona squamosa. Next base: position 39,664,440 of record JAXCLR010000063.1, on the reverse strand, counting down.
TACAATCTAACATGTGTGGGGTCCATTTTACAGCGGACTGCACCGTAATTATGGTGCAGTCCGACTGCACACGATCGGATCTCATATATATATATATATATTAAATTTTGAGTGTTGTTGTTGATTCTGTTGATTGTTCAGTACGATGTCTTCAAATCCTGAAGTTCACATTCAGTTCCACACGCTTATGGGTAGAACAAGAAATGCAAGGCATATGAGTAGACAATTCATAATAGTCTGACAAGAGAAACAACTGGTCAGAAGTTTTGGCATCTTGGTCAAAATCACAGTCATCTTAAACTGCTAATTTTGTTTGTTCAAGTGTGTTCTGCTTGCTATTTTATTCCATTCTGGTGTTTCGTCTCTGACCATGATCCTCTGCTGCGTCTGCAGGAAGTTTTTGACCATGATACATTCACTCTAGATGACCGAATGGGAGATGCTGAGTTTGAGATTCAGCCATTTGTTGAGGCTGTAAAGATGCGGTTAGAAGGCATTCCTAGTGGCACCATTCTAAGGATAGTGGAACCGACAAGGACGAACTGCCTTGCTGAAGCCAGCCGAATCATCTACTTGGATGGGAAGGTAGTTCAACAAATGTTCCTCAGGCTTAGAAATGTGGAATGCGGTGAAATTGAGTTGCAACTGCAGTGGATTGACCTTCCGTCGTCCCGGAGGGTGTAGAAGAATAAGAAAGAAAAGCTTCCTGCTTTTGTTTCTATAGCTACTATGTTCTCTTCTCTCTAGCTGCCTTGGAATAGCGTTTAGTATCCGTAAAAATGGCCCCCGGTGGGTCAGGACTTGGGGAGTGTGATTGATTGGATCGGTCCACTGAAAATCTAAAGCTCACCTAAAACTCACCATGGTTTGTACATTATAAGAATCTAGTAGTGTTTTAATAGGTTATGTGTAATATGGACCTTCAATGTAATTCCTTCTGCTGGAGTTTTATCAATTATGTAAGTCTCTTCTTGATTGGTTATGCTTTTATCTCTGAGTGGTAGATTTATAAAATCTATTTGATACATCATATTCGAAATTATTTGCTTAATTAAGATTCAAAAAAATTATTTCATGTCAAGACATAAAAGGACTACAAGTTAACAGTTATGGTGTGTTTAGAAGGGGAGCAAGAAGATGATAAGACAAAGGAAGAGTAAAACCTGCATAAAAAGCGAAGAAGAAGAGGGAATATGAAAGGAGCAAGCGAAGGAGAAAAAGCGAAGAAGATGAGAACGAGGAGAAAATGAAAGGATTGAGATAATAATGGAAATGTACTTGTTCCTAACATGCCACAGTTACCAACATGAACATATGAATAGGATGAGAGGATTCTTGTTTTTGAGGCCAATAAGCCGGCGAAGGAGATCCTAAAGATTAGATAACTGTGTACCTGTGAAGAGTTGATTTAGACGAGGGTGGAGTGCGCTCTTGGTGTGCTCCTCGGCCATATGACATAAGAAGGGGCAGGTGATGGGTGTGTTGAGCACTTTCTCTTTATTAAATTTGCTCTCGTGGGAAGTCCATCCAATAGCATTTGCCAACATAATACCAATATCTTCCTGGGGACCTTTAGATTCCACAGAGAGGTTAGAATGACGGGACCCACATTTGGGTTGGAATTGAGGAACTGCTGATTTGTATGTTCTGTAATTATTTTATATGCTGATTTTACTTGGTATTGACAATCACTTTCAGCCTAAATCTGCAAGATGGACAAAACCTCCTACGAGAGTTTTGAAGGTAAATGTTGTTGCTGGCTGTGGCGTCCATTTGGGTCGATGGGGCTTGGAAGCTGTGGTGAGAAATTCAGAAGGTAAATTTATAGCGGCCAAGGCAAGGAGTGGCTATGATTTTCTTGACCCCTTGGTAATGGAGGCGTACGTAGTGCTCCGAGGATTAGAATGGTCATATGAGACGCATTATCAATGGGTTGTTATTGAAACGGATAGTCTTATCTTATAAAATCTGATCTCTGGTGGGGGCCCATACGGTCCTATGTGGGGTTCTTGGTTGAAAAGATTGAAGTAGCTATGACAACCTTCCAATCGTGTTCTCTCGCACACACTCAGATCGGGTAACTAATTAGTTGCCGAAACACTTGTTGAGCATACACTTAAAGGCACAAAATTGTCATATGTCGGGAGGGACTCTCCACCCACGTGCATATCTAAACTCATCCGCAAATTTTTTTTTTTTTTTTTTTTTTTAAATTTCTGTTTCCATCAACAAAAGAGAAAAAAAGAAAAAAGAAAAAAAAAATCAAAAGGAGAGATTACATCTCTCCCCACATTAAAACAGATGAAACCTCAACGACAAGAGCAAAGAAGCAGATCCGAAGGCAAAGCGTTTACAAGAAAATCATTGGGCTCCCCCATCAAGTGACTGACTCATCCTTACAGCCAGAAGCAAACTTTGCTAAAGCACGAGCTACCTCATTCCCACTCCTTAGGACGTGGATGAATGATAAAGAGTCAAAAAATGTACAAAATCTCTTTATCTCCTCGATAATGATCTGAAGACTTGAGATGACACGGCCCCCCTTTTGAAGGATATCTACAAGAATCAACGAGTCACACTCTCTGCATATGTTCTTCAGTCTTCTATCTTTAAGCCATCTAAGCGCAAGACAGATAGCATTTGCTTCTGCCCAAAGAGGGTCAAAAACTCCACGTGAAGCCCTGCACTTAGCACCAATGAAGTCCCCACTCCAGTTCCTCACAACTGCCCCAAAACCCCTCCTCATATCATTCTCACTCCACCCTGCATCAACATTCACTTTCAGCGTACCTGTTGGTAGTCTGCACCATCTAACAAGGCTCTCTTCCAAGATTAGTTTGCCATTTCTTATCCCATCAGACGAGTAAAAGAGGTGTATGAAATAAACACACCATTTGATAATTCCTTTCAAGCTGAGGTACCTTCAGCTAAATCTCTGTTTCTTATGAACCATAGTTTCCAACAATCGACATTGAAGAGACAAAGCTGGCAAGAATCCTTTTTGCCCATTAGTTCATAGAAGATCTCTCTAATATCGTTGAAAGCTTTTCTTCTCAAATCTGCTAGCTTGTCCCAATACAAGATTTCCTTCAGCTTGGTGCAATTCCAGAAGAGATGGAATGAATTTTCAGTTGAGTCATGCCTGTTACACATAGAATAGATTGGGTTAGTTAGTATACCTCGTTTTAACAAATTAGCCTTTGTTGGCAAGGAATCCGAGAGGAGACACCAAGCAAAAATTTGGATCTTTCTATGAATCTTGAGCTTCCAAACAGATTTCAGAGCTTCCGCATATCTGGGGTCAGTACTGTGGCCCACAACCTCAGTCATTTTGCCTTTTAATTCCCTCACCAGATAATAGCCTGATTTCACAGAATTATTGCCCTTTGTTTCTTTCGCCCAATCTATCCAATCCTCTTCCTTAGTTCTTGCTATTGGAATGTCCTTGATTTTTAACCATCCGTCCTCCCCAACAGCCATATTTATTAAAGTTTCCTTCCAGCTTCTATTTTCCTTCTCGATTAATTCTTCCACCTTAGAATCCAGATTTAGCCCCATTGTGAGAGGGCCCGCGGCCGTTAGGTCTCCCATAGCCCAGTTGTCCTTGAAGATTCTGACATTTCTTCCATTTCCTATGCACCACTGGCTTCCTGTTTTAAGGAGAGGTAGTGTTTGCACCAAACTTTTTCCAAGCATAAGAACTGCCATATTCATGCTTGTAGTCCCATAAATTTCCATATAGGGCCATCTTCCCCATCTCCTTTGCGTCGGTGAGTGGACCTCACGGCCTTTTCTTAAAAAAAAAAAAATGAAGTCTATAGTGGAAATATGGGTAAATTACTGCATCCACTTAATTTAACTATAATTACAAAAATATTCATACGATTTTGAAAATCGCAAATAACTCCTACATAGTTTAAACATAACTGTAAAATACTCACGTTATTATGACACAATTATTGTACCGTCACAACTTAGGTATATTTGTAAAGATATGCAAACTATGCAAGTATACTTGTAATTTCAAAAATTAATTGTGTATATTTAATTTTTAGAAATATACTAATATAGTTTGTATATATTTACAAATATACTCACGCTGTGATGGTAAAGTACTATTATTATAATGAAGTAGGTATATTTACAATTATGATCAACCTCTGTGGGAGTTATTTGTGATTTCTGAAACTATATTGGTATAGTTGCAATTATGATCAAATTAAGTATATACATTTGCCAATTACCCGCAAAAAAATATTGTTGAAAATATGGACGATAAATGATTAAAATTAGAAAAATAGGAAACCCAATATCAAGTTATTTAAAAAGCAGCTGTAAAAGAATGAAAAGTTTTTCCTGTCCGGTAATTTGATAAGAAGGAAAAGGGAAAAAAAATTGTTCCACTTACTTCACCTCTTGGTGTGATTAACATTTTAACTACTTGATGTTTCTATGTTTTCAACTATTATTTTTAATTAGTATTTCATATATTTTTTCACTACAACTACACTATTTATTTTTTCCTTTATTCTCTTTACTCATATACCTATTATGTTACATCACTCTCATTTTTCTGAAAAATCTTTTCCCCATTTCCTTTGTTGCAACCAAACAAACTGTATACTCATAGCTAAGTTTCAAATATACAAGGAAATTATTCAAGTATAGACGGATTGTACTGTAATTATGGTATAATCCACTCCAAAATGGGCCCCGCATATATTAAAATTAACATTTACCCTACTCATTATATTTAGAATTATTTATTCTGTTAGCGTACTAACTTTCATCCAAATCTAGCATGTGTGTATGGATATGAGGGCTCCTTTGATTCAGCTAATAGTAGTCTTATGCAAATATTTAGTTTGTATGAAACCTAGATTAACAATAATTAGATTTCAATAAGTGGGGCAGATTTCATATTGTCATCAAAATAGGTATCATTGGAATTTCCCTGGTGGTAAATCATGGAAGTGTTTCCCTTTGTTTTTTTTTTCTCAATCCAAATATCGTCTAGGTGTAAATGGCAACATCCAATGGAGAAAAAAGAAATTCCTTAGATTTTAATTTCCAAAAATCGGCTTAACAGATAACTTTTTTTTTTAAGAATTCTACTTTTTCCATCAGTAATTACATTTTTAATCATCAACTTTTGTCCATATTCATTGAACAATTTGCGCAAATATCATCGGTAAGAACCAAATACGGGGAAAAACGCCACTGAGGTTGTGCCTCAGTGGTGCAATACTTGGCTTCACAAGTAGATGGTCCTGTGTTCAAATCTCCCCCGCAGCATTTCTGAAGTGGTGGCGTTACAAGTCTCCTCAAGTTTGTGGGAGCCTTCCACCGGTGGAAAAGTTTAGAAGTAGTAGATAATTGTTAGTAAATTGTAAGAATGTCTCAGAATTTAATTGTAATACCAGTTGAGATTGTATTGTATAAATACTCATAAAAAAATACGGGGAAAAACGCATGCGAGAGCGCCGTGCTAATCAAGCTCGTAATAGCTGTGTCCCTAAGAGCATAAAGAATCACAATAGTTTCTCAACTCATCTTTATGGGTAATGATTGAATACTTTCTATAAGCACGAGATTCTATGCTTACCTTTGGTTTTTTAATTTTAAAAGATTTTTAAAAATCTAAACTATTTATCATGTTTAATATATCTTATTTTGTCATGTTGCCAAAATAATTCTCATCGAAAATGCAAATCTTTAAAAATATAGCATCTTTTAAGAGTGGTTAAATAATTATTAAAATTTTTGAAAAATATATAATATAAAAATAATATATAAAATTCTCCAATATACAATTTTTAAAATTATAAAAATAATAAGAATAAACATAATGAATGGTATAGATTTATTAAAAAATTCTAAAGGTGTGTTTAGTTGGTGGTAAAATTTTAACGAAAAGTTTTTGAAGTAGAAATTGTCAAATTGATTGAAAATGATATGATATAACAGGAGTAACAATATGAAGTAAAGAGAATAAAGTTAAAATAGATCTGTTAGTTGTACGGATAGTTGTATAGAAATGATTGAAAAGTAGGATAGTTTGTACAGAAAAATATAAAAAAATAATTATAAAGGGTGAAAGGTTTTGAATTGAAAGGTTTTAATTGACTTTTTTTGCTCTAAACAAACACACCCTGAAATATAAAAAGAAACAAGGGAAGCATGGATCCTCCATGCTTGTGATAAGCATTTAATCCAGAAAGCAAATACATCATCCAACCGAAACAGAAAAGTATGAGGTCGAACAAGAATAAATGATCTGAAAAGGGATGTGGTGCGGTTACAATCGTGCATTAGAATAAGAATAAGGGGCTTTTGAGGATGTGAGGTGAGATTAGGAGAATAGATAAAACAAATTATTAAAAAAAATAATGTGGTTATGTATTAAAAATTTAAAATGATTTTTTTTATACTTAAAAGCTTTTTTTTTTAAATGGAAAATCCTATCCTGTACTTACCCCGTCTTTGTCATCAATCATGAGTTGGAAAAAGAATAAAGGATATGAAAAAGGAAGATCATTTCTTACCCGCGCAAGTTGCCTCCAACGAAAAAGCAGTAATTCAAGATATTATTCGATTGGCCACTGAGATCGAGCTTCGGTGGGAACAGGCTTTGCCTGGTTGCTTGGCCAAGTGTGGTTCGATCCCTGCCAGTTGCGGGTGACAATTTACACTTCCTTGATTATGTGGAGAGTTTGCAGAGTCCTCCCTTACCAGGATACTTATTTAAAAAGTCCATTTATTGTATGAGGATTATAGAAAAATATTTTTCAATGTGTGAGGATCGTGAAGATATTTCATCTAATATTAGATGTCATCATGTATACTACCAATAAAAAAAAAAGATATCATTTGATTGTAGAGCCGGTAGACAAAATGTGCTAATGGATGCTGGTTCGAGTGCTAACAGTGGCATATAGTCTACTTAATTTATAGAAGTGTCCACCAAGTAAGGAAATTTGCAAAGATATTATTAGAAATTTGTAAGAATGTCATATGAAAATTATTAGAATATCTTAGAACTTGAATGTAATATCAAATGACATGATTGTAAATACCAAATATAAAAAAAAGATATCATCCGATTGATCATTTTTTTTATGAGTATTCATACATTACAATCTCAACTGGTATTACAATTAAATTCTGAGACATTCTTACAATTTTGCTAACAATTATCTACTATTTCTAAACTTTCCCACCGGTGGACGGCTCTCACAAACTTGGGAAGACTTGCAACGCCACCACTTCAGAAATGCTGCTGGGGAGATTCGAAGCCAGGACCACCTGCTTGTGAGGCCATGTCCTGTACCACTGACGTACGACCTCAGTGGCGATTGATCATATTTGATTCTCCTGCATTCTAGTCAAGGCTGAGATGTTCCATATTTCTCGAACATGGACAATCGAATCTTTTTTTTTTTTTTCAAACCACCACTGTTACCTTTGTGAAATTACCCCATTTATCAACTATGTTCTAGAAAGTATCTCAAGAATCATATTTGATTCGATTTTATGCCCATACTTTAAAACTAGACTAGAGCCATAACTGCGAGACTATAAGATCATGCAACTGAGTGGCCCAAAACTCCCATGGGCTTTATCATCACAGTTGATTTTAGGTTTAATTTCACATGCGCTCATGAATTTCTTCTAATTCTACTTATGCCTATAAATTTTCAAAAATTTCATATATTTTATCTTAAATTTCACTCATATTCATGCCATTAGAAATCCATTAAAAGGCTGTTAGCACTTCCGTAAAACAACGATATGTCTAAGCCCTAATACGATTTGAGATTAGTTTGCTCAAAGCTAAAAATTTACATTTAAATAATATGTGATTTTATAGTTGTAAAAGTGCTAAAAATTCATTTTAAGTTATAAAATCATAATTAGAGATGAACATTTTTGTCATTTTACAGGGATGTTAAAGACATTTTTAATGGATCCTTAATAACTTGGATATAAGTAAATTTTAAACAACATACATGAGAATATGTCACAATTTTGAAATTTGTAAGTACGTATGAGATTTTTTTATTTTACAAACAAACCTTGTAAGTGTCAATTTTTTAAATAATTAGAATAATTGATATTAAGTGGCTGAAACTATAAGGTCCTTTTCGTGTGTGCTAGATAGGAAGGAGGATGAAAACTATTTTTAATAAATGTGAGAGTGATATGCTACGATGTTGATAAAGCGAAAATACAAATAGGGTAATTGAATAAGAAAATAACAAAAATACAAGGATACAAATAAAAAAAGTAGTATAATTAATTAATTAAAATGTCAAAGCAATTTAAAAATATGGTCTAACTTTTTACGACCGGATTATATAAAAAAAGCTTTATGTAACTTCATTCATTTTTAATATATCAATGATTAATATAAAATCTAATCTAATTATTGTACTTTAACCCCATTTATTTTAAAATGTTGATTAATATAAAACCCAATCTAATTATTGTATCCAACACTATTTATTTAGTTAGTAGACGAAGTTTCATCAAAATCAAATATGTGTATAAACATATTTACTTAAAAATAAATATATACATGCATAATGAAAAAAAATGCTTCTAACCCAACTCCTGCGTAACGAAGTCCGTGTAGGCTAAACGAGACCCTATAAAAAGCCACGGCGTAGCAGAAACGCAATAACACTAACCCTTTGGATTGGAAGGGAGGGGTAAGGGTAGATCGAGGAGATGGGATTCGGCCTGCTTCCATTATTGGTCTGGACAGCGACAAATGAGACAAAGGGGACGTTGAGGGTGAGGGTTGTCAGAGGAGAAAAGCTCGCCCGACGGGATCGACAGAGCCTTAGTGACCCTTACGTTGTGGTGACGGTGGGCAAGCAGGTATATCTCTCTCTCCTTCTCCTCCGGCAGCTACTTTAGTTCCAAAGAATTAATGAATTAAGGAGGAAGATTTAGAGGTTCATAATCTTCATGATAATACATATTTTAAAAAGAAGATTGCATGCACTTTTTCCCCAATTTAATTTGAGAAGTGATCCTATTAGCCTGGGTTAAGTAAATATCCCACTTAGCCCACCTTAAAAAATCTATTTATAAAAACTTTTTTTACTTTTTTCTTTGTATACTTGTTTATCTAAGTGTATTTAACATATAGACCAAGTTTTACTATTTTTGAATATGTTTATTGATTTTTTTGAGATTTTTAAACATTTATATGTATATATGTATTTAAAATACCTTTATTTTTAAAAATCTAAAAAAATATATACGCATGTCCAAAAATGGTAAAACTTGATTTATGTATTAAATACATTAAGATAAACAAGTGTACGAAAGAAAAAACAAAAAAAAAATCATTTTAAATAAAAATTTTAAGGTAGACTAAGTAAGACATTTACTTAACCCAAGCTAATAGGATCACTCCTCCTTTAATTCATCCACACAAGGTGACAGATTGGTAGCGTCAATCGTTACACTTGCACTTTTGAAAGGCACTATTAAGCTACTAAATTATTATTGTTGCCAAAAGCCGACTGTTTTGTCACTGGATCTATTGCAAAAAATTTTAATTTTGTCTTGTAGTACCATAAAATTTGTTTTATAAAAGCATATTTCTATATCTTTTTCTATATGTATAGTTGGGGACTGCTTTAGCAGTACGTGATATACAAAATGAAACTAGTTTTCTCATGTTTGGGCCCTTTCTTTGTGATTATATGTACCAAATTCAGTTTATGGATAAAATTCAAACCATCCATTCAACTAAGATAACAGAAACCATTTTCATTATACTAATATGTAGGCCACCTTTATAAAGTGCAGAAATATGATTTCGAAATTCTCTTGAATTTATTGAATAGAATAGAATATTCGAATGTTATAAAATTAGTTTTATAAGCAAACGTTATTTTAGATGGCATGAATACTTCGGGTACTTTAGATGTTTAATTTATGATTTGCGAAGTGTTTTTAACAAATAAATAATTTTATCAAGGAAAATTCACTCTTAGGTAATTCTCTATTGCAGTTCGAATTTATCGAATTAGGGCAAAACATTGGTTGGATTGACTCGGGTTGGAGTCTTATCAATCTTAGTCTTACTCATAGAACTACAATCAATCCTACAATAAATCCACAACCATAGTGGCATTGTTGGATTCAAATTGGGCCACGATTATGGGCTGAGGCCCAGCATTTATCAAGCCAGAGAGCGATTAGAATAGAGCGCGGGTTTGGCGTACGTGTGAAGCGTTCGGTGCATGCAGCAGGTACGTGCCAGCTAAGTAATATGTGTAGTGGTCGTTGCGCTGGTTGACGTGTAGGCGTATTAATGACTATCGTTAACTTATCAACCTGCCGATCCAATCTATTCATAAATGCATTTGAATTAGGATTTTTGGATAAATTGTTTATAATATACTAACCAGTTTAATCATTTAAATAAATAACAAATTAAGATTTTGATTTTATAATCCATCAACCTGCTTAACCCATCAATCCATTTACAACCTATTAAGCAGGGGTACGGACAAATTTCCCTCATACTTACAAGGACTGTTATTCCTTTTGTGCCCATAATATTTTAAAAATTCCTCAAACATCCTAGACGTCTATATTGTTTCCTCAGCCCAAAACAAACATTAACAATACCCAAAAATGTCAATTTTTCCTTACACCATTTGTAAAGAAAGATTCCAAATGGAATCCCTATTATATTTTTTATAAAATAGGTCCAATCTATTTTTGTTTAAATTATAATAAACATAGAGCATGAATTTATTTCATCTTTATTTACATAATGGTGTGGGGTAAAAGTGACATTTCCATATACAGTTAACATTAGTTTTAGCTTAGAGTAACGACATGGGTGTCTGGGGAATTCGATGTTGTGGGTGTCAAGAGATTTTTTGAAATGTCGTGAGTTCAAAATGAATGGTGGTAAAATATTGTGGGTATGATGAGAATTTTAACAAGGGTATATATATTTTATAAACCATAAATTTATTTTTTCGTTTCGATTTACATCATTTTCTTTACTGTCATATTGTAACATTGCCATTGTCATACTTACCACTGCTTATGAGTGTCACTTATAGGATTTTTTTTCCCATCTTTGTCACTCTCTCTTTCCCTCTCTGTCTTTAGTCATCTATCTCCTTGTTTGTACCTTCCTCTTCCTCTCTTTTCTTTCCTTTATCTCTTGGTATCTCCAATCGTTCCCTCTCCATTTCTAGTACTGTTTTCCCATTTTTATCCTCTCTTCTTCTCACCCAATCATTGTCCTTCTTTATACTAAGGTGTTAAATATATGCCCTCTTCCAATGAAGATCTAGCATGCTATGTGTTCCATCAGTGTAAATTAATTTACCATGATAATTACAAACAACATACACTCAATTTTAAATTAGTTTGATTTTGACTTGTTTGCAACGTATATACACAATCCGTTAACAACTCGCCAATTCGTTTATTAAATGGGTAGTAAGTAAGTTAGGGTTGAGATTTCTCGAATGAGTTAATAAACAGATTAGAGTCAAGATGTCTTAAATGGGTTAAGATTAAGATTAGTCTCTAACCCTTACAACCCAATCTGTTAACACTTCGGTTACGTCAGAACTCAGAAGGGGGAGGGGATGGACTTGCTACCTTCATGCAACATTCAAATTTGCCATTTCAACAAAATTCCTTGAATTTTGGTTTCTCTCTTGACTAGTTTCTATCGTAATAATTAAAAAAATATGTTTGAACAAATTTTTTTGCATATAAAATATTTTGAGATAACATTAAAAAATCTATTTTAAGATATAAATTAGTGTTTCCATCCAACACAAGGAGTTGAAAGCACCCAGGTGTACTTAACTTCAGTGCACTTAGGTGTATTTAATTCATTCTTATTTTTAAAAATTTTTTATACAACCATTAATCTAGGTGTATTTAACATGTGCATCAAATTTTACCATTTTTGGAGTTTTTAGATTTTTTTATTTTTGAAAATCAGTGACATTTTAGTATCGTTATTGATTTTCCAAAAAAAAAAATAATCTCCAAAAATGATAAAAGATGATACATTTGTTAAATACACTTAGATTAACAATTGTATAAAAAAAATTAAAAATAAAAATGAGTTAAAGCACCTAGGTGCACCAAGGCTAAGTGCACCTGAGTGCACTCTATTAGTGCCCTCCATCCAATGCAAACATTTCATGACCCTCTTTTTAATATTTTTTTTTTTTGCATTTTTGCACTAACACGTGTATTTCTTGCATATGAAATTTCATCATTTTATGATTTTTAAAATCTTTTTTGAATATTGACCTTCCCATCACTATTTTTTTATGGTGAAATTTCTCATCTACAAAAGGATAAATCTTATAGAGGATCTGTCAGAGGGCCGAAGTGGACCCAATGAAGCTTCAACAAAGGGTCCAAGTGGGTAGAGAGAATTCTCAAAAGGTAAATAATGATATGCAGAGGGTCCAAGATGATCGTCAGAAGATTCAGGGCAATCCTCATAGGGGGTACTCAGGAGTTTCTAGGAATTCATTTAGCTCCAAAGAAGATGAAGATAAAGGAGCTCCTCTAACAAACTTGTTCGAGATGTACGCTGAATATCAAGGAATTTAGGGGTGTTTGAGTGAGAGCCAAAGTGTGGAGCTAGTAGAAAGTATATCATCTGATCCCTTCATATCGAGGGGATTTCCTTCTAAAGTTGTGATAGGGGTCGTTCTGATATTTAGGAAACGTATCCATGACATGTGATTTTGCTCTTGTTTTGTAGGAGTGTAGTTGGAGCAGTGGCGAGGGACTCGGTCTCATGCCTTATCTTGTTCCACATGTCCGATGCCTTATTCTATTGTTTATGAGACACATGTAATGAGACGTTTATTTCTTGAGGGTGTATCCCTACATCATCACTAATTAAATTACCTGCCATTCGCACATGATTGTTAGTAATAAGATTATCAATTAACATATCGTTGAAGCCGGAGTTGAAATCAGGTAAGAAATAGACTAACATTCTTGCAAATAGCATGAAATGGAGTCATCGAAGGTTGCATAGCAGAGCTTTAGAATGGTTCCCCAAAATGTATAATACTTGGGCAATAAGCACACAAACTTAGTGTTGCACTTTTTCCTGTTGAACATTGAAAATTTTGTCTTGAAATGTCGACATATATTTTTGGAAATAACTGCATCACAATAATCTAATATTCAATTTTAATTTTGATACCTTCTAATCAAATTCAGTTAAAGTTACTTGATATTCTGGTCTTCCGTCTCATCTAGATGCCACTTTTTGAGGTGCAGGTGAAGAAAACTCGTGTTATAAAAGATGATCAGTGTCCCAAATGGAATGAAGATCTTACCTTTTCTGTTACGGATTCTGATCTACTAGGCAAGCTGGTACGTTGTTTTTTTTATTGTTATTTTTTAACTATGTCCATTCCATATTCGGTTCGGATTAAACCATAAATGTTTCAATTCTTACAAGTCTCTGGTCAGGTTAAAATCAAATTTAAACTCAATTAAAAGTCAAAATAGATCTAGTGGATGGCATAACAGTTACAAGTCAGTCGAAGATGATCACTTATTTCTTATAGGTCATAACATCTCATTGGAGAAGAACTAATGCTTATCATTTAGGAAACCTCGTTAGGGGATTAAAAAAATTAGAGAAGAAAAAAAACGGAGTTGGGTCACTATGATTTTAAATACTAGTGAATAGTTGGGAAGCAGCAGAATGCAATTCTTTTTTCACCCTTATAAGAACTCATCATCTGTTTGCATTCACATTAGTTTTTCTTTGGTATGTATATCTAGCTAATTGGGTGATTCCTTACCAAGCTAAGACTGGCCCTATTAGAATACTATTACTGCCCTTGACCAATTTTTCCATTCACTCTCATGCCCACCGAGGAAAGCTCAATAGGTTTTGCTTTGATGATGTATGTTTTGGTGTGGGCCAAATCCGCTCAAAAAATGACTACTCATTTAGAAAGAGTTTTGCTTCTCTGTAACCGAGTTACACTAAAGTAGTTCTATTAAAACTTTTCAAATTTTAAAATTAATATTCGATAAAAAATTTAATCCATTCATTATATTTAATATCATTTATTTAGCTAAAAGACTAAGTTTCATACAAATCAAATACGTGTATAAGTCACGTTTGTTGAAAAATATACATTCACGTATAAATTATGAAAAAACGGTTAAATCCATTTACACATATATTATAACGTCATAATATTTTAGAAAATTATTTATCTTTATAGAAATGATGTTTTAGATGACTTTGATGTTCAAAATATAACTTTAAAATTTATATTTAGCATCTAACTATTTTATCATATTATTTTTCACATTTATAGATAAAGCTCAGATACAATGATACTGATAAATAAAAAAATCTCTATGATAATATAAACAATGCTAAATACAAGATTCCATGAACGTGAACTCCATGCAGAAATTCTCGCATTCATGTATAATTTCTTCCAACTTTTTCAATTACATTGACTAGTGCACTGATGGCTCCAAACCGCCCCTCTTGCTCTGATGTTTAAAATGAAGAAGTTACATAGAAGAAAGATTCCATGAACATGAGCTCGATGCAGAAATTCTCGCATTCATGTATAATTTCTTCCAACTTTTTCAAGTACGTTGACACTAGCACTCATAGCTCCAAACCGCACCGCCCCCACCCACCCCAAAAGAAAATTTTCTAAGCTGGTTGGATCATGAAATGGACTTTCTGTTTGGAATCTTAGCTGTCTTGCTCCTCTTGCTCTTCCCTTCCACAGGATTGTTGAATTGAATAATCTGACCTGTAGAGCAGCATGCGATTTATTTTTGTTTAAAAATTTGCCTTGGTAAATGCTTGTAGATTCTTTTAAGTATTGTTCTGTCTGTCAAGTTGTTTGTGATAATTCATACATGGAAATTTTTGCTGATCGTATTCTGTTGGGCTATTTTCATCACCTCTCGATCTTTTTTTCAGAGTTCTATCCCACGACTGTTGATTTTGGGACACTAGATCTAACTTTGAATTTTGTTTGCAAGAAACGCTCTTGCCGACAATAGTTTTGCTAGGGTTTCTAAAAGAAATCAAAGTCTAATCGATGG
Organism: Annona squamosa; assembly: GCA_035584095.1. Classification (NCBI taxonomy): domain Eukaryota; kingdom Viridiplantae; phylum Streptophyta; class Magnoliopsida; order Magnoliales; family Annonaceae; genus Annona; species Annona squamosa. The sequence goes on along the minus strand of JAXCLR010000063.1, from coordinate 39,649,314 downwards.
GTGTAATTTGACCCACTTGCCATAAAAAATCGAGTCAACGCAGTCTATGAATATTATACATAATTCTAATGTGTCAATTTAAGGGAATTTTCATTTTAAATCTTCTAATTTTGCATTTTTGCAGTTTGAAACCAAGATTTGCATATAGCTTTTTAAATCCTTTAAAGTTTATTTTTGGCATTTTAGACTCCGGCTCTTACAACATTGAAAGACACTGTTATTTTTATATTTTAAATCCTCAAACTTTACATATTTTCATTTTAAATCTCAAAGTTTGTTGCATGTGCATAATATTATATACACCATCAGAACAAAACAAAGTGCGGTTAGTATTTAAAAAATCAACCCCTATGTTAGGGGTTAATGTTGTCCCCCGTAGGAGGAGTTTACTACTTTACTATAAACGGTTGTCCTCTTATGATGGAAGTAAATATTTCCTTTTATGTTATGAGGGTTGTAATAGGTGCTTGATTATAATATTGATTGTTAGAATATATATAAATACCAATAAAAAGTATCAAATCACTAATAATTTGTACATTTTGATATTTGCTCATATAATATTATTACACTTAAATATTCTTAATTAAAATTTTTATTTGAAATTATTTTTAAAATATTTTTATTTTTCCTTCATTACTAAACATGTACTTAGTTCATCAAAGCATGCAAATGATGAATAAAAACAGTATGAAAGGTGAGCTATTTTATTATGTGAAAATAAGTTATAAAAATGATGAGAAAAGAACAAGGCCAAAATATCTATAAATTATCTTATAAAGTTATATATGTGTTAAAAGCCAAAATAAGCATATTTTGGTTTCTATTTGGACTTATATAAAATTCTAAATAACTTGCAGCTTGAGCTTAATATTATTTTTGTACAAGTTTCTTGAAATTTTTTTTAAATAGTTTCAAATTAGTTCAAAAGATTTAAGTTCAATAATATCATATTGATCAATACAAAAACATACAAATTATTAATGATGGAATACTTACACTAGTGATTCGATGATGTACATAATATGACGCACATACAATAGCAAACTTCAAGGTTTAGAATAAAAATATTACAAGGTTTAAAATGCAAAATAAGAGTGCTTTTATGTGAAAACCGATGGTTTAAAATGCAAAAAAAAAAAATCTTTGTAGGGTTTAGAATGCTAATATATAAACGTTAAAATTTAAAATGCAAATACGTAAAGTTAAAGTTAAATAGTTTAACACGCAAATCTGTCCATGTGCATAACAAAATTTCAATGAAGTTGATAACAAGGGTGTTTGCTTAGACAATATTTGTACATAATCAATAGTTAACGGAAATTTTGCAACATCTCAAATTGAAGGATGGGGAGGAAAATGTGAATAGCCCCATTTCCGCACAAAAGATGTTGATTATGACTTCTTTGCTGCTCCTGCTGGTGCAGGAAGTTTTTGACTGGGATTTTGTGAGAGATGACAAAATGGGAGATGCTGAGTTTGAGATTCAGCCATTAGTAGAGGCTGCAAGGATGCAGTTGAAGGGCATTCCTAGCGGCACCACACTAGGGAAAGTGGAACGGAGGAGGACGAACTGCCTCACTGAAGCTAGCCAAATCACTTACTTGGATGGAAAAGTGGTTCAACAAATGCTCCTCAGGCTTAGAAATGCGGAATGTGGTGAAATTGAGTTGCAACTGCAATGGATTCCGGTGGCTTGATATAATCTCCCACATTCACCGTCCAAGAATATATACCTAATCCTGCGTTTGATGACATAATGTTATATGTAAGACATAGAACTCTGTTGAGGAGAGTTTCATTTTACTCCACTTTGGCTCATCAGCTGCATATCTCAATTTTGATGTAAGATATATTTGGTTACATATAAAATTTTTCAAACTAAAATTGTTCACTCTCCACAAGTATCTTATATTTAATTTTTTTTACATCTTCCGATATAATTATGATACTTTTCAATCATTCTTGCCCAAATACTCGCACAACTATCTTATCTATTTTAATTTTATTCTCTTTACTTCTCATTATTATCGATATTATATCAAATTATTTTTCTCTTATTTCAAAACCTTTTATACTAAAAATTTTTCAGCCAAAGTTTTATCACTTCTTAAATACAACCATATTATTTATATGCATGCAAAATGACTTGAGTTTCTATGAAACCAGTTTCATAATGGCGAACTTGTCAAACATCTTTGTTTAGGCTCATCTCGATGATTATGTGAAATCCATTCAAATATTGCATTTAGAATCATTTGTTTAATTAAAAAAATCAAATTTGAGGCGCAATAAAGATGCACATGGGCCCCTTTGGTTTAAAGCGTAAAATCAACGTTATAAATTTGTCTATTGATATATCCAATAACGGAGCAAAAGGAGAAGAGAATTTTTGAAAATTAAGAAATCTTCCTTAAAATTTTAAAAAATATTTAAAAGTATAATTCATTTTTAGATGGCTGCCTCTCCCATCAAAGATCTTCTCTGCACCAGTTGATCTATCAATTTCAACGCTTTCAATTCAACATCTATACCTTTTAAAATATTATTGGTGTTGACTATAATGATTTTGTAAATTATTATAGCATTTTAATAAATACATATGAATAAATTTAAGATATTTTTCATTTTTCACAAGTCAATGCAATAATGAAATTGATATATATCAGTCTTTTGAGGGCTGAATAGTATGGTTTTCAATTTCGAAATTAAATTTACAGAGTTTCATGAGCTTGATTTGTAATATGATATGAAAAAAATGTGAAGTTATAAGTCAGATTTCGAATAATACAAAAAAAACAAAAAGCTTTCGTCTCACATTCACGCGGGAGAATGAAATGAAATGCTGAAAATAAAGAGATTAATGCATTAATTACCTAATTATTTTATTTTTCATTTTGTTTTAATATTTCTATCACTTTTAATATTTTTAATATTTGCGCTTTATTCTATTCCCACCAATTAACAAACTCCCTATGCTGGTATACTAGCTAGTACTGATATTGGCAAATGTAAAGAAGATTAGATGAGGGTAGTTACAACTCTCCAACTGTATTTTCGGATTTCCAACTGATGGAAGATGTCTGGGGGGTTTCAGAAGATGATCTTGTTTCCGTCTCTACAGCCAATATATATTTGTTTACAATGATTATTAGTTTTCAATATAATTATTTTCATAAATTCTATCTGATTAAAAACTTCTAACTATACATATGTAAATGATTCATGCTAACATTATATGAGCATTCTCTGAAAACGATTATTTTAAAATCACATGGATGATTAATGGTATGCACTGAAATAAAATTTATTATATGTAGCGATCTTTTTACAGCCAAGTTTTAATTTTAGCTGCATTTGGCAATTGAACAAAAAAAAGTTTTATTACTGTCTATAGCCAAATTTTCATAATTGCATTAAACATAAAGTATGTGGCCAAAACATTTGAACTAAGGTAAACAAATAAAATAAACTTATTAATTTGTGGTTGCAAATGCTTCCCGGCATATAGTAAGGGGTATTAATGGTCATGATTAACTCGTCAACTTGCTCGTTTAATCATTTATAAATAGCTTTGCGTTGAAATTTTTAAATAAATGGGATATGATCTGTCAATCCAATAAACCATTTACTTAAGTAAAAAAATGAGGATTAGATTTTATAACCCATTAACCTATTTAGTAAACCGTTTAACCCGTCAACCCATTTAGTAATCTGTTTAATTCGTTTAACCCATTAAAGTCTACTACATATAACCCCTTTAGTTATTTTCTTTCATTAAGTCTTACTTGCGCCACTTAATTTTTATTTTTCCATTGGCTGCTCTGATTATATTTTCTCATTATTGCCCTATTTTCATTTCTTATGCACATAAAATACTTTTTCGCCTCTCCTTGTGAGATCATCATGAGTCTGCCTTTAGACTATTTTTTATATGACTTATTAATAACCTGCCGATCCATTTATTAAATGGGTTAGGGCTGAGAATTTTTTTAATTGGTTAATAAATATATTAAGGTTAGGATATTTTAAATGAATTAGGATTAGGATAGGCTCTAACCCATCTAACCCAATCTATTAACACTCCTACATATAATAGAGGCAATCTTTTGCAAACAATCATTAATAAAAAAAACTTTATAATTTGTTACCCGTAATTATTATTGCTACTAAGGGTGTGTTTGGTTATATATAAAATATGTCAATGAAAACTTTTCAATCAAAAACTTTTCATTCCCTATAATAATCTTATTTTAATTATTTTTTCACATTTTCCTATATAAACAACCCTACTTTTCAATCATTTCCATACAAATACCCATACAACTATCCTATCTATTTTAACTTTATTCTCTTTACACCTCATTATTATCCCTATCATATTATATCATTTTCTATCAACTTGACAACTACTCTGAAAAGTTTTCATTAAAAAGTTTTACTTCCAACCAAACGCACCCTAAATAATTGTTGTAAAAAAATAACTTGTAGTTAATGTTATCGAAATGGAACAGCTAGTTCAAGTTGGACCAGTTCAACCATTGGTTCAAATTATCTTTGGTCATGATATTAAAATAAAATAATTATCATGTATAAATGTTAAAATTTAATATTTACTTTGCCTCTTCAAATGATATATTTTTTATCTCATAATTACAATAAGCTACACATATATAATTTTGGGGTACACCGGAGAAAGTGGAAAGTAAAAATATTGCATTTTATCTTCTTTTTAAAATTATAATAGTAAAAACTAGAACCGGATGCCAATTGGACTATTAAATTTCAATTAATAGTCAGACCAACCATCTGATTTTCAAAACAATGTTTATAGTTAAGGATGCAACTTGGGTAGGATACTCATAGGTACCCTCCAATCCGACTTTAATTTAGGTAGGGTGAGGTAGAAAATATTACCCATAAGAATGGGTAAAGTACAATTTCTTACTCGCTCATCAAATAAGGTACAGTAAGGCAAATATATTGGTTTCCAAAACTAACCTACATGAGTATTCATAAGGGTAATTACTTAAGTATATAATTGTATAGTATGTGTTGTGTTTTGTGTGTAAACATCTTGTGTAAATACCCATTTTAACAGATTTAAATTCAAATGATTCTTGTGCCCGGGGAAGTTGTGGTTTATGAAATAAAAAGCCAGTATTATTATATATATGTTATTGACCCGAGTTGCATCCCTACTTATAATATTATAGTGCCTTTTCAAGATAAATTTCGTAAGCAATTCTGAGTTTCTAGTCAATATGATTTTTTTTTAAAGATGCTTTGTTTGAGATTCGGCCATTTGCTGAGGCTGTGAAGATGCGGTTAGAAGGCATTCCTAGTGGCACCATTCTAAGGATAGTGGAACCGACAAGGACGGACTGCCTTGCTGAAGCCAGCTGAATCATCTACTTGGATGGAAAGGTAGTTCAACAAATATGTCTCGGGCTTAGAAATTAGGACTTGGGGAGTGTGATTGATTGGATCGATCCATTGAAAATCTAAAATTCACCATGGTTTGTACATGATAAGGATCTAGTAATGTTTTAATAGGTTATGAGTAATGTGGACCTTCAATGTAATTCCTTCTGTTGGAGTTTTATCAATTATCTCAGCCTTTTCTTCATTGGTTATGCTTTTATCTCTTGAGTTGGACTTATAAAATCTATTTGATGCATCATATTCGAAATTATTTGCTTAATTAAGATTCGAAAAATTTATTTCATGGGAAGACATAAAAGGACTACAAGTTAACAGTTATGGTGTGTTTAGCAGGGGAGCAAGAAGATAATAAGAAAGAGGAAGAGTAAAACCTGCAGAAAAAGCGAAGAACGAGAGAGCATGAAAAGATTGAGATAATGATCAAGCATAGTGAAGAAAGATTAAAATGAAGTCTATGGTGGGAAAATAGTGTTGAAAATACCAACGATAAAGGATTCAAATTAGAAAAAGATGAATGCTAAAGTTAAGAGTTATTTAAAAGTCAGTAGTAAGAGAACGAAAATTTTCCCCGTTTAATTTGGTAATTTGGAAACAGGGAGAAGGAAAACAAAAATTTGTTCCACTTTCTTCACCTGTTGATGTAATTGAAATTCTAACTACCTGACGTTTCTAATTTTTTCAACTATTATTTTCAATTACAAAATTATATTCTTCTTTATAACAACTACCCTATTTATTTTATCATTTATTCTCTTTACTCATATAAATATTACGTTACATCACTCTCATTTTTCTCAAAAGTCCTGCAGAAGTTCTTTTCCCCTTTCTTTTTTTTTTTTTTTTGTTACTACCAAACCGACTAGATGTCGATCATTTTAAAGGACACTCATAGCCAATCCAAGTTTTTGAATATATGTCCGACGATTTGCCGAGGTAATAGGATTGGTTATTGCGAAAACATGGTGTTGACACCCCACCCTCGGGGCCCAACGACGAATAATTAGACATAAGATTCAAACCCAACCAAATTTAATGCAAAAGGAAATTCAGGCAACTAAGCGGGCCATCCCGCACTCACCCCACATGAGCGAAGCTCCACCAAGCCTCGAAGTAGGCTCTTCAACATCTGGCCCATAAAGAGTGAAGCTCCGGCCATCTCAACGGGCTCCACAAAGCAGCCCACCAGACGAAACAAACGGGCTTCGCTAAGCTTTAGCCCACCAAGCCTCAGAAGCGGGCTTCTCCACTATTTTGGGCCTCT
>JAXCLR010000063.1:39620971-39642508 GCA_035584095.1 Annona squamosa | reverse complement strand
TAAAAACTACGAGGCCTAACTCATTTTACCCCGTGTGAATGCAGAAAATCTAAGCCCACGTCGTCATTCAACACGATCCACATCTCTAAGGCCCGGGAAACCCATTCCGAGCCCATCGTAGCGTTCCCGGCGGGTGCTACACATGGATATGAGGCCTCGTTTGATTCAGCTAATAAGTAGCTTATATACAAATATTTGGTTTCGATGAAACTTTATTTTTTTTTCTCAATGTAAGGTTTGGATGAGACTCAATTCCTTATTTTAGCAATAATTTTAGATTGGGTAATTGGCGGAATACCTACTTAAGTTGATCATAATTGCAAATATACCCACATAGTTTTAAAAATCACAAATAACCACTACATAGTGACTAAAATTGCATATATACACACATAATTATCACGCCAATGCTGTTACTGTACTATTATAGCATAGGTATATTTACAAATATATGCAAATTATATGACTATATTTGCAAAAATCAAATATACCTACTTAATTTTTGAAATTGCAAATATATCTATATAGTTTGCATATTTTTACAAATATGCTCATGTCGTAATAGTCCAGTAATGACGCAATAACGGCGTAGGTACACTTTTAATTATAATAAAGCTATATAGGAATTATTTGTAATTCCGAAAACTATATAAATATATTTGCAATTGTGGTCAAACTAAGTAGGCTTGTTTGCAAATCACCCTTTTGTATCATTGGACTAGAGCAGATTTCATATTCCTCATTAAGGTTGGTATCATTGTAGTCTTTCCTGGTGGTGAATCATGGAAGTGTTTCCCCTTGTTTTTTGTTTTCTATCCAAATATGCTCTAGGTGTAAATGCTAATATCCAACGGAAAACAAAGAAATTCCTTAGAATTTTGCTTTCCAAAAATTGGCTCGACAGAAAACTTTTTGTAAGAATTATACTTTCTCCATCATTAATTGCATTTTTAGTCATTAACTTTTCACCATTTTAGCTTTATTATCATTAATTGCATTTTTAGTCATTAACTTTTCACCATTTTATCTTTATTCATTGAACAATTGGGGGGGAGGGGGGTGAGGGGAGGTGTAAGAGAGGGCCATGCTAATTAAGCTCTTAATAGTTGCGTCCCTAGAAGCAGGAAAAATCATAATAGTTTCTCAACTGACCTTTATGGTTAACGATTGGATGCTTTCCATAAGCACGAGAATCCACGCTTGCCCTTGGTTTTTTTTTAAAAAAAAAATTGTTTAAAAAATCTTAACTATTTATCATGTCTTACGCATCTTATTTCTTCATGTTACCAAAAATAATTTTCATTGGAAACGTATATCTTAAAAAACTATAGCATCTTTTGAGAGTCATTATATAACTACTATAATTTTTGAAAAATATTATATGAAAATAATATATAAAACTTTCCAATATATAATTTTTAGAATTATAAAAACTAATATGAATAAACAAAATAAATGGTTTGTATTTATTAAAAAATGCTAAAATTAAAAAAGGTAACCATGATTGTGGTACGCATTTAATATGCATCATCCAACTCAAAGGTAAAATCTTGATTAAAAAAAAAAACAAAAACTCAAAGGTAAAAAGGATGAGGTCGAACAAGAATAACTTATCCGAAAAGGGATATGATGCAGACATGCAGTGCAATCGTGCTTTGGAACAAGAATAAGGGGCTTTTGAGGGTGGTGGGATACATAAGATGGAGTGAGAGTGGGAGGATATACATGCATATATACTGGGTTATGTATAACCGGTTTAGATACAAGCAGTTTCATGTAATCCCTTCAAATTTCAAAATATTAATCATTAATGAAAATTTTAATCAATTCATTATATCTAATACCATTTATTTAGTTAAGAGACTAAGTTTCATCCAACTTAGGTATGTACATGAGGCACATTTGCTCAAAAATATTTATTCATTTATAAATTATGAAAAAAGGCTTAGATCCATTTACACATACATCAGAATGTAATAATATTTTATAGAATTATTTATCTACATGGTAATGATATTTAAGATGGTTTAGATGTTAAAGAAACTACTTTAAAAATGAAATAAAATGATTTCAGAGATACTATAATTGATACTAAATACAATGAGAGGAGTGATTATGTATTAAAATGAAGATTTTCTATATGTAAAAAGATTTTTTTTTAAATGTAAAATCCTATCCCATACTTATTTGTAGGTGTGCTACTTAGGTTGGATATGTTTGGTTCGGAGTTGACTTTACCCTTATCCTATTTTTCAATATTCCGATGTTACTCTATTTTAGATTGAGTCGGTTCTAAGCATAATGCCCTACTCTATTTTTTAGATTCAAGTCGGTTCTATTTTTTATTCCAAATTGGTTCTTTAAATTAATTTTATACTAAATTTGCAAATTATAATTTTTATTACAAGTGTTACTTAAAAATCTAAAATCAAGATGATAGTAACATAATTTTTGAAATACATTTATTAAATTTACTAAATAATTGATAAACTAAACAAATTTATATATATTTAAAGAATATACTAATATCATTCACAGTAAAAGATATTTTATAAAATTTATATTAATAATTTGGGTCAATTTCATGTACCTGAACTTTGAAACCTACTTTGCCCTAAATAAACTAGGTATTTTTTTTACTTGGAATCTACTATATCCTATTAATATAAAAATAAAAACTTATCCAGCCCATTTACCCATTTTAGGTACCCAATGGTTTAACCCGCAAATACCCTATCGAATCTACACCCCTACTTATCTGATCTTTACCAGCGACAATCATGAGTGGAACAAGAATAAAGGATTTGAAAAAAGAGAATCATTTCTCAGACTCCGATTGTATGCTCCCGGGCGCATACACTTATTTTTTTTATTTTTTTTGAAAATTTTTTTACAATATTGTTAATCTATGTGTATAAATTTTTAAAATTACCTAAGATGCCACTGATTTTTAAAAATAAAAAATAAATATCTAAAATACTCCAAAAATGGTAAAAATTAATACATACGTTAAATATACCTAGAATAACAATCTTATAAAAAAATTTAAAAAAATTTAAAAAATAGGTATATGCGCCCAGAAGCATTGAGACTCAATGCTTCCTAGAACATAGGATCAGGCTCCTCATTTCACACCCACTCAAATTGCATACACCTATTTTTTTTATTTTTTTGAAAATTTTGTAATAAAATTATTAGCCCAAGTGTATTTAAACTTTGGGTAAATTTTTACCATTTTTGGAGTATTTTAGATATTTATTTTTTATTTTTGAAAATAAGTGGCATTTTAGGTAATTTTAAATTACGAAAACGCCACTGATTTTTAAAAATTAAAAATAAATATCTAAAACTATCCCAAAATGGTAAAAATTAATACATACATTAAATACACTTGGGCTAACAAGTTTATAAAAAAATTTCCAAAGGTATATGCGCTCGGTAGCATGCAGGGCGCATACAACCAACTCCCTCAAATTGTCCTTCCAACCGAAAAGAAGTAACTCATGACATCAAGCGATTGATCGTATTTGATTCTCCTGCATTATAACAAAGGCCGAGAATTTCCATATTTCCCAACCATGAACATTCGGATCTTTTTTTTCCAAATTACCACTTTTACTTTTGCAAAATTACCCCATTTATCGACCAACTACGTTTAAGTATCTCAAGCATCAACTTTGATAGGATTTTACGATCATATGTTCATACTAAACTAGAGCAATAACCGCATTTGGAGACCATAAGGTCATGCAACAAACTGGCCCAAAACTCTCATGGGCTTTATCATCATAGCTGATTTTACGAACAAAGCTCATAAGTGCCAGTTTTTTTTAAAAAAAAACTAATTAGAATGGCTGAAATTAAATTGCTGAAACTATAGGGTCCTTTTGGTGTGCGCTAGATAGGAAGGAGGGATGAAAATATTTTTAATAAATGTGAGAATGATATGCTATGATATAAATAAAGTGAAAATAAATAGATTAATTGAATAAGAAAATCACCGTAATATAAAGATAAAAATACAAAAGTAGCATAATTGGTTATTCAAATATCCAATCAAAATTTAAAAAATGATCCCCTTCTTATAACCAAGTTATATAAAAATAGTTTTATGAAAAGCCATCTATTTTTAAATATTGATGATTAATATAAATTCAATCTAATTATTGTATTTAACCTCATCCATTTTAAAATGTTAATGATCAATATAAAACCCAATCCAATTATTATATTTTTACCTCATCTATCCCTCCCTCCCTCCGAGCACTATTAAGCTACTAGATTATTCTTGTTGCCAAAAGAAAACTGTTTTGTGACAGGGTCCATTGCAAAAATTTTCAATTTTGTCTTATAGTTCCACAAAAAATGTCTTATAAAAGCGTATTCCTATGTCTTCTTCTGTATTTATAGTTTTTCTTTTTATAATCTTCTCTATTTATAGTTGGGAACTACTTTAGCAGTATATGATATACAAAATGAAATTAGTCGACTGATGGAAAAAAGTAAATAAGAAACAAGAAAAAGAAAAAAATAAAAAGTATTTTAAAAAAAAGAAATAAGAAACTTGAATTTCTTATTTTTATGGTCGAAATTTATATTATTTTATTGTTAGAAACTTCTATTTATATTACATCAAAATATAGATTCAAAATATTTTCATAACATATTAAAATTTTAGAATATTTTTTGGAGTTTGATTTCTTATATATTTTGTTATAAATTTTTTATATAAATTTCTTTTATAGATGTTATATGCGAAATTTACTTTAAAATACTGTATATGCATATGAAAAAGGGACTTTTTTGATTTTGTAAAATTCAAAAAGAAATATTTAGAAATATCAAAAAATGAAAAAAAAATGTGAAATATGCATGATTTAGCCCACATGTGCTGAAATTTTTTGAAAAAAATCATGGTTCATGCCAGCGGGCTGAATACACACGATTGCATCGAATAATAGTTGACTTTCTACACCCCTTTCTATAAGTATCTTAACTATTTATAATATTATTCTCTTAACTGTTATATCATATCATATTATCATTTTCTCCTAAACTAGGAGCCAGGAAAAATGCTACTCTCATTGTCGGAACAGACTGGGCCACAATTTGGGCTACGGCCCAGAATTCTACCAAGCCGGAGAGCGATGAGAATGGAGGAGCGTGTGAAGTGTTCGGTGCATGCAGCAGGTACGTGCCAGTTCAGTGACATGTGTGGTGGTCGCTGTGATGGCTGACGTGTCAGATGGGGAAGGGGATGGAATTGCCAATATTGTCTGAGAGTTCTCTAGCGTGCTTGTAGTTTTCTTTCCGTCATGCATCTTCCGTAATAAACATTTCAACAAAAATTCCTTGAATTTCGGTCTCTCTTGACTGGTTTCTATCAGAATGTCTAAAAGCATAAGTTTGTAGAAATGATTGCTTTTTATTTATTATTTTTCATGTAAACTATTTTTAGGTGACACTAAAAAAAAAAAAAAACACCTATTTTTAAGGCATAAAATAGGGCTTCCGTCCAATGCAAACGTTTTCATGACCCTCTTTTTAATTTGTGTGCTTCGTTCAGCTAATATGTGTATTTCTTATACATGAAATTTTTATCATTTTATGATTTTTAAATATTTTTTGGTTTTCGAATTTCCCATCACTAATTTTTTTTATGGTGAAATTCCCCATCACTAATTAAATTGCCTGCCATTCGCACATGATTGTCCGTAAAAAGATGTCAATTAATATTTCATTGAAGCCAGAGTTGAATCCAGTTAAGAAATAGACTTAGCATTCTTGCAAATAGCGTGAAATAGAGAGCTATCTACGGCTGTTCGAAGGTTGCATAGCAGAGCTTTAGAATGGTTGTCCAAAACGCACATATTTTTGGAAATAACTGCATCACAGTACTCTAATATTCAATTTTAATTTTATCCCTTCTAATCAAATTAAGTTAAACTTGATATTCTGGTCTTCTGTCTCATCTGGGATGACACTTTTTGAGGTGCAGGTGAAGAAAACTCGTGTAATAAAAGATGATCAGTGTCCCAAATGGAATGAAGATCTTACCTTTTCTGTTACGGATTCTAAGCTGCCAGGCAAGCTGGTATGTTGTTTTTATTTTTTAACTATATGTCCATTTCATGTTGGCCATAACAACTCATGTGATGCCCAGCCCACTTTCGATACCAATTCACCGTAGATGTTTCAATTCTTAGTTTCTTACAAGTCTCTAGTCAAGGTAAAAATCAAATCTAACTCAATTAAAAGTCAAAATAGATCTAGTGGATGGCATAACAGTTACAACTCAGTCTAAGATTATCACTTATTTAGCATATATAGGCCATAGGACCTCATTGGAGAAAAACTAATGCTTATCGTCTGGGGAACCTCATTAGGGGATTAAAAAAATTAGAAAAGAAAAAAAAAAAAAAAAAAAAGAGTTGGGTCACTATGATTTTGAATGCTAGTGAATAGTTGGGAAGCAGCAGGATGCAATTCTTTTTTCTTTTTTCTTTTTTTAACCCTTACAAGAGCTCATCATCTTTTCGCATTCACGTTGGTTTTTCTTTTATATGTATATTTAATTGGGTGATTCCTGACCAAGCTAAGACTGGCCTTATTAGAATATTATTACTGCCCTCAATCCACTTTGCCATTCACTCTCATGCCCACCGGGAAAAGCTCACTTCATTGGCTTTGATGACAAACGTTTTGGTGTGGGCCAAATCCGCTTAAAAACTGACAACCCAATCTAGAAAGGGCTTGCGATATTATGTAATCCTTTTAAATTTTAAGGTTTTAATATTTGATGAAAATTTTAATTTATATATTACATATTATATTTAATATTATTTTTTTCGTTAAAAAATAAAGTTTCACAAATCAAGTATGTATATGAGTCGTGAAAAATATATATTCACATGTAAATTATGAAAAATATTTAAATGCATTTACATATATATTAGAACATAATAATATTTTATAAAATCATTTATCCATACATAATGGTAACTTAGATGATTTAGATATCAAAAAAATAATTTTAAAATTAATATTTAAAATTAAATTATTTTATTACGTTTATTTTACACATTTATGAATAAAACTCATACATAATGATACTAAACAATGAAAAGTTTTTCACAATAATATAAATAATGCTAAATAAAATAGGTAGAGTAAATTTTCCATTAACCATAAAGATATTAAAAATGAAGAGATTACATATAAGAGTAAATTTTAAAAGCGAGCCCGATTTACAAATTCTTGCATTCATGTATAATTTCTGCCAACTTTCCCAAGTACATTGACGCTGGCAGTGACAGCTCATGACTAGAACCAATTCCTCTATTTCAGCTATTTAATTTCTAAGCTGGTTTTATCAAATAAAATTAAAAAAATTCTGAGCTGGTTGGATCATAAAATGGACTTTCTGTTCGGAAGCTTGGCTCTCTAGCTACTCCTGCACTTCCTTTCCACAGGATTGTTGAATTGAATAATCCGATCATGCCTGTAGATTCTTTTAAGTATTGTTCTGTCTGTGAAGTTGTTTATGACAATTCAAATATGGAAACTTTTGCTGATCGTATTCTATCGGGCTATTTTCATCACCTCTCAATGCTTTTTCAATTTCTATCACACAACTATTGATTTTGCGACACTAGATCTAACTTTGAAATTTGTTTGCAAGAAACGCACTTGCCAACAATAGTTTTGTTGGGGTTTCTAAAAGAAATCAAAGTTTAATTGATTGGTCTAATTTGACCCGCTTGCCATTAAAATCGAGTCAGCACAGTTTATGAATATCATTAAATAGTTCTAATTAAATTTCCATTTGAGGGAATTTGAGTTTAAAATTCTCTAAATTTACGTTTTTATATTTTGAACCTAAGATGTGTGTATTAGCATTTTAAATTCTGTAAAGTCTGTTCTTTTGCATTTTAGACTCCTGCGCTCGCAGTGTTAAAAGACATTGTTGCCTTTGTATTTTAATGTTTAAACCTTCTAACTTAATGTATTTGTATTTTAAACCCAAAAGGTTGCTCTTGTATGTGCATTATATTATATGCACCATCAGAGCACCAACTTAAGTAGTATTACATTTCTAATTATTTGTATATTTTCGTATTTGCTCATATAATATTATTATACTTAAATATTCTTAACTAGAATTTTTCGAAATTATTTTAAAAAAATATTTTTCTTTTTTCCACGTTATCAAATGGGTGTTTAGTTTATCAAAGTATGCAAATGATGAAAAAACAATACAAAAGATGAACTGTTTTATTCTGTGAAAACAAACGGTATAAAAGGCAAAAAAGAAAAGTGCTAAACAAAGAAAAAGTGAAAATATCTATGAACTATCTTTTAAAGTTACATACGTGTCAAAAGACAAAAGAAGCATATTTTAATTTCTATTTGAACTCACGTTAAATTGTAAATAATTTGCCACTTGAGCTTAATATTATTTTTGCACAAGTTTCATAAAAAAAATTTAAAAAAATTTTAAATTAGTCAAAAATATGTAAGTTTAATAATATTATATGAATAACTACATAAATATGCAAATTATTAGTGATAAAATACTTAAATTAACAATTCAATAGTATATATAATATAATGCACATGCAATAGCAAATTTCAAATTTTAAAATAAAAATGCATAAAGTTAAAAGGTTTAAAATGCAAAGATAAGAGTGTTTTTTAACGTGATGAGGGTTGAGGATTTAAAATACAAAAGATTAAATTTCATAAGATTTAAAATACTTATATGTAAACCTCAAAATTTAAAATGCAAATACATAAAGTAAAAGAACTTAACATGCAAATCCGTCCAGGTGCATCAGACAATTTCAATGAAGTTGATAACAAGGGTGGTTGTTCAAACAATATTTGTACAAAATCAATAGTTACCGGCAAATTTGCGACATCCCAAATTGAAGGATGGGGATGAAAATGTGAATAGCCACTTTTTAGCACAAAAGATGTTGATTGTGTCCTTTGCTGGCGCTGCTGGTGCAGGAAGTTTTTGACAAGTATTTATTGAGCAGAGATGACAAAATGGGAGATGCTGAGTTTGAGATCCAGCCATTTGCAGAGGCTGCGAGGATGCAGTTGAAAGACATTAATCCTAGCGGCACCATACTAGGTAAAGTGGAACAGATGAAGACGAACTGCCTAGCTAAAGCTAGCCAAATCATCTACTTGGTTGGAAAGGTGGTTCAACAAAAATGCTCCTCAAGCTTAGAAATGTGGAATGTGGGGAAATCGAGTTGCAACGGCAATGGATCCCGGTGGCTTGATATAATCCCCCACATTCACCATCCAAGAATATATAATCTAGCGTTTGATGATATAATGCTATATGTAAGACGTGAACCTGGCCTTAGCTTGATGGTTACACGTGGTAGCTTGCATGCCACAAGTCAAGAGTTCGCATGCCACAAGTCAAGGGTTCGACCTTTGCCCCCAATATGTAATGAATGTAATTAAAAAAACAAAACTATTATATGTAAGACACAGAACTCTCTTGGGGAAGATTTTCATTTTACTTGACTTCAACTCATCAACTACAAATCTCGATTTGGACATAGGGCGTATTTAGCTATATATATATATATATTATATAAAACTTTTTGAACCAATACTTTTAAATATAAAATTTTTTTACTCTCTATAACTATTTTATTTTCATTGTTCTTTCATATCTTACTATATAATTGTTATATATACAATTAATTTATCTATTTTAACTTTATTCTCTTTACTTCTCATTATTATTCATATCATACCACATTTTTTTCTTTTATTTTAAAAAAATTTACACCAAAAAATTTTCATTCAAAATTTTATCACTTTCTGAATACACTCGTTAATGTGTAAATGTATGCAAAATGGCTTCGGTTTCTACGAAACCAGTTTCATATCGGCAAAATTGTGAAAATTCTTTGTTTAGGTTCAAGTCGATGATTGTGTGAAATCTATTCAAAATTACATTTAGAATTATTTGTTTAATTACATGACCCCCATTGTTTGAAGTGGAAAATACACGTAATAACATTGTCTATTGATACATCCAATAGCAGAGCCACCGGAGAAAAGGAATTTTTGAAAATTAAAAAATCTTCCTCAAAATTTAAAAAAAAAAATCTAAAATTATAAATCATATAAAATTCGGCTCCCCCTCCCTACAAAGGTCTTCACTACACCGTTCGATATATTAATTTCAACGCTTTCAATTCAACATTAATAACTTTTAAAACATTATTTCTGATGAATGACTTTCTAAATTATTATATAATTTTAATAAATACAAGTGAATAAATTTAAGTGATTTTCATATTTTATAAGTCAATGTGATAATGAAATTGATATATCAGTCTTTTGACAGCTGAATCAGTATAGTTTTCAATTTTCGGAATTAAATTCATAAGTTTTATGAGCAATATGTTAAGAAAAAAAATTGATATTATAAGTAAGATTTCAATTAAAAAAAAAAAAAAAAAACTTGTGTTTGACATTCACACGCGGGAATGAAATGGAATTCTGAAAATCAAAGAGCAATAAATGCACTAGTTACATAATTATTCTACTTTTTCATGTTATTTCAATAGTTCAATCATTTTCTAATATCTTTTCACGTAGCTGTCCCTTCTATTTGTACTTTCTCTCTCGCATAACATGTATTATCTTATTTTCGAAATTTTTTATTCTATTCCCACCAATTAACAGACAAACTGCCTACGCTGGCATACTTTCTTGATGTACTGACTAGCTAGTACTGACATTGACAGATGGAAAGAAGAAAAGATGAGGGTTGTTACAACTCTCCAACTCTATTTTCTGATCACCGACTGATGGACTATGTCTGGGGCGCTTCAGAAATTGAAATCGTTTCCGTCTCTGCAGCCAATATATATAGTTACATTGCAATATTTGTTTACAACGGTTACTTGTTTTTAATATAAATGTTTTCATAAATTCCGTGTGATTAAAAACTTCTAATTAGGCATATGCAAATGATTTCATGCTAATATTATAAGAGAATTTTCTGCAAAATAATTGTTTTAAAATTAGACGGATGATTATATATATGCACTGAAGTCAAATTTATTATATGTAGCCATCTTTTTACAGCCAATTTTTAAGTTGGATACATTTGGTAATTGAAACAAAAGTTTATTACTATTCGTAGTCAAATTTTAATAATTTCATTAAACATTACTTCTGGTACATTTTACATTAAATGGTGATATTTAGACCAAAATTTTTGGTGTAAAAGTTTTTAAAGTGAGAGAAAATGATGTGATATAATATAAGTAATTATGAGAAGTAAAGAGAATAAAAATAAAATAAATATGATAAATATATGGTTAGTTGTGTGGTAACGATTAAAAAGTATAGTAATTGTAATTCATTAGGTATTGCTTTGTTATCCACGTGGTTCTTCCCCGCCACCATTTCAAAAGTGTTAGTTTGGAAAATGGGTCTAACATTCTTCCATGACCAGAAAAGATGAATGTTGCTTTCCATGGAGCGCATTCCTATGCACCCAGGTGCATTTAGCCTCTATGTGTCCGGGTGTACTACACCTATTTTTTCATTTTTTTAAAAAAAATTTTCATAAAGCTATTAATATAGATTTATTTAACATATGTATCAATTTTTACTATTTTTGGAGATTTTTAGATTTTTTTTAGATTTTAAATTACTAAAAATGCCACTGATTTTTAAAAATCTAAAAAAATATATCTAAAAGTCTACAAAAATAGTAAAAATTGATACATATGTTAAATAAACCTAGATTAACCATTGTGTAAAAAAAATAAAAAAAAATAGGTGTAGTACACCCCAGTGCATTGAGGCTGAATGCACCCGGGTGCATAGGATTGCGCTCCGCTTTTCCATCTCATTACTTTCCTCACACAACGGACATAACGTATCTGTCTGGACGCCCCTCTTTGCCAAGTTTACCTTGGTAGGGAGAGAATCTAAAAGTAACCTCCAACCAAAGTGCTGTACCATCTTCGGCGTGTTCAGTTTCCAGATTCTCTCAAGGGCCTTGCATGTAGTTTGCTCCTGTCATTCCTTTCGGTGATGAGCACCTTCCAGCCTCTCTGCTTGAGCTAATTTGTACGCAATCTTCACACTAAATCTACCATTCTTTTCAAGCACCCAAAATATTTTGCCATCCTCTTCTCTGCATGGGACAAGCATCTGTCGAACAATTTCCCAGCCCAAAATTGCATAAATGGAGTTAGTAGTGAATTGATTCAGTTAGAAAGAAGCGTTTGGAATTTTGCCCAAGTTCAGTAGGATCGTGATGTGCTACATTCCAAACTGATGGCAGCCCCCAACACGAATAACCTAACCTAAAACCATGACTAGATAACTTCGAAAACATCCAATTGGCAGCCCAACAACTGCCAACTAGCTCCTTTTTTTTTGTGATAAATACGTCAACTAACTCTTTTGTAAGCACTTTCAATGTTTGGTCGTATATAAAAGTTTTTTTTTTAAGTAAACGTTGACAAGTTGATAAAAAAAATAATGTAATATAATAGGAGTAATGACGAGGTGTAAAGATAATAAAGTTAAAATATAAAAATTACTACCAACCGAGTCGTGCTCGGTTGGTGGCCGCAGCAGTAATAAGGCATTTGCAGAGCTGCGGTCGTGGGTTCGAATCCCACGTTAGGATTTCAGCCCGAAAAAAAATGGTGTAGGAGCTGTTGTCTCCCTTTGGCTTGGTGGAAGCTGTGTCTTCCTAATTCTTTGGTGGAACTGTGTCTCCAGATTTCTTTGAAGAAGTTATGTATTTTCGTATTTGTAAGAATGTCTCAAAACTTCAATGTAATATGTGTTGAAATGTATGTAAATATAACCATAAAAAATATATATATAAATTACTTGTATGGATACTTGTGTGAAAATGATTGAAAAGTAAGATTCTTTTTATAAAAAAATATGAAAAAATAATTAAAAAATAAAGTAGTTATAGAGATTGAAAAGTTTTAGCTGACATTTTTTGTGTCCAACCAAACACACTTAATTATGTTGATATACCGCACTAAGAACATGAAACAAGGCTGTCAACTTAATTTGGAACTGAGGACTCTTTTTTTAAAAAAAAAAAATTTATGTTCAACTCAACCCATCACCCATGTTTCTCAAACCAAAGTCTACAACTAATCAAAAAAAATCTAAAGAAGAAAAGCAAATCAGTTGAACAGGGAAAGCCCCCAATTTTAAGTCCTAGGAAATAGACAAGAGGCCCTTGAATTCTGTTGTACATGCTCATAAACAAGAATGCTCCAGTAGATTACAATCCTTATTATTTTATGGGATTTTTGCCTCTGTACCTCCATAGTTTGGGTAAAACTATATGTCACATCACATGCTTCCAAAATATGGCAACCATAACTATACATATTTGTTTGACAGTGAGAAGAAAATATCAATCCAAAACTTTTCATTTTTTATAATTATCCTATTTTAAAATTACTTCTTTACATTTTTCTGTACAACTATCATATTTTATAATCATTTCTGCCTAACTATCCATAGAACTAATTTATCTATTTAAACTTTATTCTCTTTACACTTCATGATTATCCTCATCATATCATATCATACTATTTTCTATCAATTTAATAACTTTTATACTAAAAATTTTTCATTTAAAAGTTTTATCACTTCTCAGTCATACTTATAGTTTGACTGAAATTCCAGATATATCACTTAACTTAGTATTCCATTAAAATTTTTGAAGATTGGCTAAAACACCCTTATAAACAACTAAAATTATTATTTGCAACCATGATGTAAAGAATATTTCTAATGAGTAAATTTTTTATATTTTTGAGAAATTTACTATTCTGATATTAGAAAATTAAATTTCAAATTTATTTTACTTTTAGAAATATTTCTCACAGCATAGTTGCAAATAATAGTCTTATTTATTCATAACAACATCTTTCATTATTTCACTAAACCTTAATGAAAATGATATCCCCACAATTTCAAGCAAAGTACAATTTTTTAAAAATATGTGATACATGTGTAATTTTGCTCAAGATATATAGGTACTGTTGCAAAAGCTCTTTATTTTATTAAGCGTCATTTCTTTGAAACCTCTTTTCTATGTAACTAGATCATCCATTTTTCATACTTAAATAATTGATTAAAAATAATTATATTATTACATTTAACATCATTTATATTATCACGAAAACTCTATCATTTATCTAGTAACACTGTGTATGAGGGTCATTTAAGAATATATAAAATCAGTATAAAAGAATGGTTTGATATTAAATATTAATTTTTAAGTTTTATTTTCAACAATTAAACCATCTAAAATATCATTATTATATAGATAAATTGTTCTACAATATAATGTTAAATTTTAATTTATATATGAATGCATCTAAGCTTTCTTCATCATTTACACATGAATACATATTTTAAGTAAAAATTTCTCTCTATAATATCAAGGTGTGCATGTGCTCCATTATAATATCAAGTTGTCATCATGTGTATAAAATATCAAAAAAAAAATTTCACTCTTCGTGATTATCTTATTTTTTAATTACTTTTACCATTACTCGATTTTCAATTATTTTTACACAATTATCTATACAACTAATCTATTTATTTTAACTTTATTCTCTTTACTCAACGTCATGACCTCTGTCACATTACATCATTTTCTCCCGATTCAAAAACTTTTATACTAAAATTTTTTTATCCAAAAATTTTATCACTTCTTAAATACACCCTGAGTCATTTCCCCACTATCTAAGGTTAGATGCACTCCTGTTGCATCATTCTTTTTCGATCATCAATTATATTTTCTCGGTGTTATCTAATGCCTTTGTTTAATTATTTTTATTCATATTTTTATTTTTTCTCATTTTCTTACTGACTTGTATTTGAATAAATTTAAGTGCACAATGGATGGAATAGAAGGGAACTATATCAAATATAAGCGATATTTCAAGACAATAAATAGAATATTGAGGGCATTCAATCCAACGTGAAGTCCTTTGCTCAAGTACGTGGATGGAAGCGACATCATTTCTGATATCCACCTACTCAATGCATGGGCGCGTGATCTGATCAAACCGATCCACATTCATGTGACCTTCATTTATTCACTTCAGCATGACTACTTCCAAGTAGAATACATTAAAAAGAAAAAAAAAACTCTGGAAAAGAAAATTTCTCATTTCCGATCATTTTTAACATGTATCTAGCCTGTTCATTTATTTTTCGCAACAGTTTAATTTATATAATACTACAAGGAAACTAGAGAGGATATTAATTTGTCTCTAAGTAAGAAAGTCTAATCATTTTATTCGATGTGAAATTGACATGTATCTTCGTAATTCTACACATACGTTATCCACATTTATTCCATTCTTTTTTATTTTTTGTGGGAATTCGGCTGGTTTTACGCTAAAAAATTTATCTCATAGTGCCAATTTTTGTTGCGTCTAATTTTTATGGCACTGCATCTAAAGAAAGGAAATTGAAAATTGAAAAAGTATTAGTATAGTGCTAATTATACAGCAAATAAAGTTAAAACAAATAAGAATCATTATTAAAATAATAATAGTAATAATAATGAAAAATAAAGTTATGATTAAATTCAAACATACCCAAAATATATGCCTTTAATTACAAATATATTCATTAAGTTTGAAATCTTTTATACATACACACTAAGTATATCATTAACTTCAAATGTACTCAAATTCAGACGATCAATTAGTTAAGTAGCAAAAAGAGCCTTTTTGGCTAATTTTTTATTGATAAGTAAGTAAATTACCCCATAACGAAAATAATATATTTTATTTGTTTCATTTTATAGCTTTTATTATTATCTGATGCAAGTGAAATTTTGTAGGAAGGAACGAAGAGATTTCGATCATGAATTTGATTTTTATAGGGTTATTTTCATCATTTCAAATGAAAATTAATAATCATTATACAGATGGTCTAATTTTGAGTATATTTGAAATTAACAATATATTTAGCGGATCTACTGAAACTTTCAAATTTAATCCATATATTTATAATTAAAGGCAAATATTATGGATATATTTGGATTATGAAAAGTAGATATTATTAAATGGATGTTTAAGAAGTGAATGCTTCATAGAATTGAATTCGATGACGTTCGAGCGAGGGAACCGCCCATCATGCCCTGTTTCTAACACCTTTGTCTTTGTACACGCAACCTCTCTTCCCCCACAACACCCCCAAGACCCATCAATCAAATGGTGCGCTGGCTTGTACCTGTCCTCCTCCCTGAACCCATTAAATGGGAAGCGAATTAGAACAGGGGAGCGTCGGCCTCCCTCTCCTCCCGCCATTCACCTTTTACTTACGTCAATGCTCTCGTGTATTATGCCTATTTCCCTGCATGTTATTGCCTTGTTGCCCACCGTTCTCCTGGGCACACTGCCCTGATTAGCTTTCCTGCAAATGGGTGCGAGAGAAAGGGCCAAGACTAGACTAGATAAGGTAGCTCACAGGCATTCCATATCTAGGACAGTGCGTATAGCATGAATGTTACAACTGGATTGGCAATCAGAGCAGTGGCAACGCACGGTGGAGAAGAAATTCACGAGGATCGGTTGATGCCTAGTGGTCTATTCGACCAACCACGCACGCTCTCTGGCATGCATGCATGCATTGATTCAGCGAGCCAATCAACCGAAAATAATAAAAATAAAAATAAAAGCATGGGAGAAAGTGAAATAGCAACAACATAGCTTGTTTGGGAGCGGATATTATATTATGACATGGTCCAAATCTTTGGAGAGACGTCGCATATCCACGTGGACCCGAGCCCTTTTGTCATAAGCTTCTGCAGGATCGAAAGCCTCTGCACTTTTCTCATAAGCTTCTCTGCCCTTTTTGAACTTAAAAATACTATTATTGAATATGATTATGCCATGTGGACCACCGTCTTATAACTGGTCCTTGTATAATTTTCCAACTTCAATGATTCTTGCGATTCTTTTTTTTCTTTTTTTTTCCCATATAGCTAGCAAAGGGTGTGCTACTGCTACGGTGCTACCTGATGAAAACATGCTACGTAAGCAGCATTTGATCCTCTGCCAGATCTGATGGATGATACGCAGTAGCCTTAAATTCGACGTACCAACAACTAAACAAGCTGTCCAATTGTCAGGTAATCTGCTGCAGGTGTTTTTCCAAAATACCCACCTCAACTTCATATTATTAAAAATGGTCTTTGTTCTTGTGCAACTAAGTTACATAGAAGTAATTTTATATAACTTTTCTTGATTTTAAAATTTTTATACTTAACCGAAAAATCTAATCTATTCATTATAATTGATATTATTTACTAAGCTAAGAGATTGAATTTTATCCAAATTAAATATGTGTGGACCACATTTGTTTGAATATATATGTATGAATTACACAAAATATTTAAATCCATTTACCTATGTCATAGGATATAATAATATATCAAAGAGTTATTTATCTACATAATAATGATATTTTAGATGGCTTAAATATTGAAAATACCACTTTAAAACTAATATTTAAAATTAAATTTTTTATTATATTGACTTTACACATTTCTAAAGGTGTCCATCCATAATAATATTATATAAATGAAAGAGTTTTTATAATAAAATAAATGATGCTACATGTAATAGATAAGTTGATTTTTCTCAAATATTCAGATATTAAAAATACAAGGAATTTCATGGAAGCATAGTCTAATAAAAATTAACATATAATTCACTACCGAGAGGGTAACACCCGATAGTATGAATGCCTCTTATCAGGTGTTTGATTCCCCACCGTTGTGTAGGGGTATTTAACAGAGAAATTTCCTCCATGATATGAAAGTGATATGAAGGTTATGAATGTGCTTGGTTTTAACATCGGTGATCATGATACATAAATACTAGCCAAAAAATGAAAAATATAATTCTAATATTTCAGATAGGTTCTTTTTGAAGTGCTACAGAATTGAGTTTGATGCGAATCTCCCCCAGACAATCTTGATATAGAATGGGTGGGTGGGTTCAGTATAATTTTTATGTTTTCGTATCCAGAACTACGGGGGTTAGCTTTGTAAATGCACAAACGATTATGTCTAATTTGCAATTAAGAAAAGTTGTGGAATCTGTTTTGCCAAAAGCCAGGCGTTGAAAGTTGAATTAATAAATGAAGGGTACGGATCTAAGCTGCACATCCACCCCCTTTAGATTTTTTGGGCAGTTCAGATTTGGCTGGGATGAGATCAGAGAATGTGTAATGGAAGTATATCGGGAACGGATATACATGTTGGGAATAAGTAAAGTTACATGGAATGAGTAAAAGTGGACTCGAAACAGATATAAGTGCATTCAAAATTGTAACATCTCATTTTATCCCATCTTTGAATTAACTCTGAATGCTCTTAAAAATATGAAACATTCACAATATTTATCTACTTGTATTTGTTTATGATGCAAAAAATGAGTATATTTAAAAATTTTACACTATATATTTATCTTTAATTTTGATTGTTGTATATTCATTCTCAAAAGGTGTTACATTTTTAATCAACATATTTTTTCACATCTTTAATAAATACTTATTAATAAAGATAATCAATGGTTAAATTTTTTAAAGAAATTTAAAAATAAAAAAGAAAGGTCGCATTAGATTAGCTTCAATCAAGGAAAGTCGATACAATACTTGGAGTGTAAATAGGGTTGGTTTCAACTAGAATTCCAATAACCTAACCCAACTTATAATATGATTGGGTTAGACATTTTGAAAAAAAATATATTTTTTATAACTCAATTTAAACCGATCGATTTCAAAAGTGGGTTAGATATTTTCAACCTGATTTTATACATTAGTGTACAGTATAATAAATTATTAATAAATAGTCTTACATTAGTGTATAATACATAGAAATTAACTAGATATTATTGATTTGAAATAATATCATTTAGCACTTATATCATTCTATAGGTCACAAATTGGAAAGTACGCATATGGAATGATTAATTATACTCTTTCATATAAATTTATATTTTAAAATATATTTAATTAAGTAAAATATTTTAAATATTATATATTTATTAACCTGAATTCTAACCTAAACCAAACCGATTTTTATACGACGAAAATAAGGTTGGATTAAAGTGCAAAAAATAGGGTTGATATTAGAGTTGGGTAGAAATTTTATAAGGTAAGCTAGAATTGTATTTACACAACCCGACCCCATTTTCTCCCCAAGAAACAATCTACATATTTATTGCAAGAATTCTGACAACAGAGCGTGAAGCATATGCTTGTTCCGTAGGGCCAGAGTATCCGTGCTTATTTATTTATTTTTGAATTTCTGGTTATTGCGTCGTGGGAGTGGGACATGCAATGGGGAGTGATGATCCGATGGTGGTCCAAGCGATTACTGAATCGCTATCATTTCTCCACAGATCATGCTTCATGCTTCATGCTTGCCCGCATGCTGCGCTGCTCTGCCCTTTGTACTTACGTTACACGCCACCATCAAACCACAGTTGGATTCCATGCACGCATGTAATATATAAAATATTATTATATTAGAAAACAAAAACAAATCCCTACAAAAGTATAAAAAAAATGCAAAGAAAAACAACGGCTAAGATTGACTGCCGGCCATTAATTGGCTAGGGAAAGGTGGAGAATCTATTCTCGATCCAAGAGTGAGTAGCGAGCACTCAGGTATAGGGGTGTTAATGGTTATGGTTAACTCGTCAATCCACTCATTAAACCCGTTTATAAATGGATTTGAGTTGGAATTTTTGAATAAATGGATTATGATCTATCAAACCGTTTAACCATTTAATTAAATAAATGAATTATGGTTGATATTTTATAACTCGTCAACCCGTTTAGCAGCCCATATAACCTGTTCAACCCGTTTAATTCATTCAACTTATTTAACTCGCTTAATTCATTAAAATTTTATATATATCCATGTATACCCCTTAATTATTTTTCCTTTCTAAATCTTCATTCAATCATCTAATTTTCATTTTTCTACCGCTATCCTAATTCTATTTTTCTCTTACTGTCCTATTTTTATTTTTCCTACGCCGAAAATACTCTCTTGTCTCTCCTTGCAAGATCATTATCTACCGGAGTCTAGGCTTTCAAGTTATTTGCTATACAACTCATTAACAACTCACCAACCTATTTATCGAATGGGTTGTAAATAAGCTAGGGTTGAAGTTTTTTAAATGAGTTAACAAACGGATTAGGATTGAAATATTTTAAATGAGTTAGAATTATGATTATCCTCCAACCCGTCCACCTAGGTCCTTTAACACCGCAGGTCCAGAATGCGGAGGGTCCCTTCTAAAATCCCACGATCCCCCGTGCCCAATGTTTTTAAAATCAGACCAGTCATTGAACTGGTTTTGTGACTGGTTCTCAGTTTTTCCGGTTCAGCCGGATCGAATCGATGGTCAAACTGCGGTTAGACCGGAAACAGTAATGAACCGGGACGTGACCGGTTCACGGTGCGACTGCCCGGTTTGGTCAGGTTTTCAAAACAGTGCTCGTGCCCATATGCTTGCTGTCCATCCAATTTCCGGAAATTGAAAGGGGTCGCCAAAGACGTTGGCATACCATTGTAAGCTGCAATATCTTCCAAATTTCCTAAAAATATTTTAGGACTTTAACGTAATTAATATTAAAATATTCGCCAACTGCAGCGCAAAAATACGTGCGGGCAGTCGGCAAGGTTTCGACTCTAGATTTCGGCAAAATATATGTGGGAGCAATAGGTCTCCCGGATGGTGTGTGGGAGCGGGTGGTCTCCCAGATGGTTGTTGGAAGCTGTGTCTTCCTTATTCTTTCGTGGAGCTGTGTCTCCAGACTTCTTTGGGAAAGATGTGTCCCTTGTATTTGTAAGAATGTCTCAGATCTTTAAATATAATATGTGTTGAGATATATGTAATTGTATCAATCAAAAAAAAATATTAAAATATTTATAAATATGCTAATATAAAAATAGAAATGAATATCTTCCAAATTTCCTAAAAATATTTTAGGACTTTAACGTAATTAATATTAAAATATTTATAAATATGCTAATATAAAAATAGAAATGGTTGATGATCCACGTGAGGAAGGATAGATTTTGATGTGATTGACGAGTAATAATCTCTCTCTCTCTCCCCTTTTGGCACGTCATGGAACTTGCCCGTGAAATGATTGGGATTGACAGACTTGCAAGATCTGTCGTGATTTATGAAGCTAAAACCATCCAAGCCGTACATCTATAGCAGTGTATGTCTGCTCGTCATGGGGTGAGCCTTACCGCGGGCTACGGGAAATAGCATTTATTTATGCCATCCAAAAATATTAATTTTTTGGAGGGAAATTTTTGATTCCTAGCATATCCATATAGGGGTGTTAACGGATCGGGTTGAACGGATTGGAGCCTAATCCTAATCCTAACCCATTTAATATATCTCGACCCTAATCCGTTTATTAACCCATTTAAAAAACTTC
>JAXCLR010000063.1:39601776-39620929 GCA_035584095.1 Annona squamosa | reverse complement strand
TAATTAAATGGTTAAACGGGTTGGCGGATCATAACCCATTTATTCAAAAATCCCAACCCAAACCCATTTATTAACGGATTGAACGAGCGGGTTAATGGGTTGACCATGACCATTAACACCCCTATATCCATATCTACTGCCTCTTACGAATTCCTCCGTTACCCATCGCGCTTCACCTTTGATTTCTTCGGTGCTCGCCTCTCAAAACTTTCATTACTTACCCAATAAAAAGATTATTTTATCCATTTAATTTTTAGTAATTGAAATGATTTATTTTTGGAGTGTGTTTAGGTAGTGATAAAATATCTAGATGAAAAAAAAAAAGAAAATAATGTGATATGATAATGATGAAAATACTGATGAAAAATAAATAGTATAAAATTGAAATAGAGGTGTAGGTTGTATGAATAGTTGTGTAGAAAATGATTAAAAAATATAATAGTTAAATAGAAAGATATAAAGAAATAATTAAAAATAAAATAATGTTGTAAAATAAAAATGTTTTAAATTTAAAACTTGTGGTTTGGAAAGTTTCTCAAAAGTTTTTAATATAGCCAAATATGGATGGAAATACTATGTTTGAATCAATTTTTAAAGCTATAAGAAATTTTGGGTTTTGATTTTTTTCAAATAGCCACCATTTTGAGCAAGAAAATGAAATTTAAGCGGGCAAAATAGAAGTGTATTTGGAAAGCAATAAAACTTATGAATGAAAAGTTTTGATGTAGATTTTTGAAATAGTATAAAATAATATAATATAATAAGGGCAGTGATGGAGAGTAAATTTAAGAAAGTTAAAATAAATATATTAGTTATAGGGGTAATTGTGTAAAAGTAATTAAAAATAAGGTAGTTATATAGAAAAATGCAAAAAAATAATTTAAAAATAAGATAATTGTAGATAGGGAAAAGTTTTAAATTGAAAAGTTTTAATATGAGGAGTTTTATAGCTATTCAAATGCACCCTAGGTAAACAGGTAAGTTTTGAGCTAATGAGTAAGAGAGAAATTCAAATAAACTTGTGAAAATGTTGTAAGCGTGCAAGGAATTAGTGTCCAACATTGTGCCTATAAATACGAGGCATTTCCCTTTTAAAAAAAAAATTATTATACATATGCCAGCTCTGTTCAAATCTTTCTTTAAACACTAAAGGTTTAGACCAATAAACAAAAACAGGGATTGGATTGCCATTATAAATAATTAACTGAAGGGGGCAGGAATCGGGTGACATCTCAGTCCAACAAACATCCCATGCCAGCCATGTGAAAATCACTCTCATCACAGATTCGATCTATTATATTAATAAATTATGAAATGGGTCGTTCGGAATCTACGATCACTTATGAACAATGTTTTGCTTCATTTTAAGGACTTTCTTTTCTTTTTTATTTTTTTATTTTTTGTTGCCAACAGGGTCTCTAAGCTGCAGTAGAAAATAGAGAAAATGTTTGAAATTAATCTATGATTTATCTGTTGACTTTTTTATAAAATATTCTTACTTTTTAGAGTGTGTTTGGAAATAAATAAAACTTTTGGTGAAAAATTTTGGAGAATAAAAGTTATCAAATGATGTGATATGATAAGGGTAATGATGAAAAGTAAATAGGATAAAGTTGAAATAAATATGTTAGTTGTATAAGTAATTATGTAAAAATAATTTAAAAGTATGTCAGTTATATTGAGAAATGTGAAAAAAATAATTAAAAAATATGATAGTTGTGGAGAGTAAAAAGTTTTAAATTTAAAAATTTTAACTTGACGTTTTATATTCATTGCCAAATACACCCTTAAAGAAATGTTAGAAATAATTAAAAGCAGACCAAAATGATACAGTTTCACCGACACTTTGTATATTCTATATCTAAACGCCTTCTCTGTTTTGTTAATGGAAGTATTCCCGTTCAAGATAAGAAGATGGGAAAAGAATGGAATGAGCATGAGATGAGATGAGACATATCTAAAAAATTTTATACATTTCCAAAAAAAAAAATGCTATTTTCTATACATGTCAACCTTATTTTTTAATTTCCGAATATTACTTTTATCATTTTTAATATTAATTTTCATATTTTTTCATTCAATTTGTTAATTTTATCTACATCTCATTCCATCATCCTGAACAGTTATATTTCATAAATTTATCATCCACTTGAGGGCATGTTTAAGATAAGTGGATCGAAAGGGATGAAATAAGGAGGATAAGATGAATTTTTCATTCACAAAAACCTTTTTATTTTTAATATATAACAACTTACTGTTTCAATTTCGGATTTTATTTTTCTTATCCTTAACATAATTTCCTACGTCTTAATATATAACAGCATTTTTTTTATCCAATCTCCTTTTCTCGTATTAATTCATTCCACTCCATCCTGGACAAAAACGAGAGTCAAATTAAAACGTCTCCTGGACTCTCCTAGTGCGAGGAGAGACTAGACATGAATGTCGTCTTCGAATCATTGTAAATCATTTTTATTAACATTCATTAAAGGATATTAATATATGTTGAAGTTCATAATTTTTAACGGGAATTTGAAGACTTCAGCATATGGTTTCATTAAAGTCCACTAAAGATAAAGTGGGTTGAAGTTCATTGGCTATCTCATAAACATTAATGAAATTAAATATAGTTTTATCAAGGTTTGTTAAATCCAACCAAGATCTATTAATATTCATTAATAATCTTTCCAGAATTTCGTAGGCTTTATAACATGTTTGCGTTAAAAATTGATAAAGTGGCTTAAAACTGATCAAATTTTTCTTAAGCTCTAAGAAACTTTAAAATCCACAAATGATCTAAACAAACCCATAAATAGCTTTATTTTAAAACTTGTATATTCTTGCTAACAAGGACGTATCTTGGTGGTAACTCACTATGGCTCATTGGCTACCTCTCCCATTTAGGTAATGCTAAAATTTGTCTGTTTTACTCAATCATGTTAATTTCATTCCCCGATCTACATCGTACCAAACACTCTCTCAATGTGGTCCGTGATCTGTTGCTTTTTTTTAAAACTGAAAATGAAAATGGACAACCCAATTGCCCCATTCAATAGTACTTGCACATGAATGCATGCTCCCCACACCCACACCCACTGAAGTAAAGGAGGCCCTCTTGCTCTGTTTTGACGCCCACACCACCTTCCGCACTATTCAATTAGGAACCGACCGTTGCTTATGGAGTGTAGCAGTTAAAATTCCCATTATTAATAAAAATCGAATTCACTTCCTTTCTTTCTCTTTCACCCACACTCACTGGCTCACTCACGATCTCTCCAGCAAGCAATGACTACCAGAAGAAGCTAGCAAACTCCCACAATAATTCCCATTTCTTCGCAGACAGAAAGAGGCAGAGAGAAGAGCGAAACAGAGCCTTGATCCTCTGTCCTCTCTCCTCCTTCTCTTCAGTCCACTTCATCCGTTCATACATTGTTTTAGTTCCTATTCCCATGGCAAACCTGTTTTTCCTCTTCTTCTTCTTCTTCTTGATCCTTGTTTCGTCTTCTCGCCAGCAAGAGCAGTCGCCCACTCTCAGTCCTTCCGATCTCCAAGCTCTCCTTCAAATCAGCAACTCTCTCTCCGACCTCCCAGGCTCCCATTTCTTCTCCACCTGGGACTTGTCGTCCCCCAATCCCTGCCTCTCCTTCGCCGGCCTCGTCTGCTCCTCCCCGCCATCCTCTACATTCCTTCGCGTCTCCTCCCTCACCCTCGGCACTGGCCTCGCCGACTCCCCGGGCCTTGCCGGCACTCTCCCCACCGCAATTGCTAATCTCTCCGCCTTACAGCAACTCGTCGTCCACCCCGGCGCAATCTCGGGCCCCATTCCGCCCAATCTAGGCGACCTCCGCCAGCTCCTCTTCCTCTCCATCACCAACAACCGCCTCTCCGGCCCCATTCCCGACTCCATCTCCGCTCTCTCCCATCTGCACACGCTCGACCTCAGCTACAACCGCCTAACCGGCTCCCTGCCCCCCTCGCTCGCCGCGCTGCCGGGACTCAAGGTGCTGATCCTCGCCGCCAACCGCCTAGCCGGGCCGCTGCCCGAGGTGCGGAGCCAGCTCATCCACCTCGATCTGAAGAAGAACGCCCTCTCCGGCACGCTGCCGCCGCTGCCCGCCGCCCTGCGCTACCTCTCGCTGTCCGAGAACGCAATGTGGGGCCCGCTCGACGCACTCCGCCCGCTGTCGGCGCTGGAGTACCTCGACCTCGGGACGAACAGCTTCGGCGGTCCGATCCCGGAGTCCCTCTTCGAGCGGGGCAGCCTCGCGTCTGTGCTCCTGCAGCGCAACAACCTGACGGGAGAGATCCCGGGCCCACCGGGAGGGATGACGATGGTGGGATCAACGGTGGATCTGAGCCACAACGGCCTGTCGGGGGACCTGTCGCCGGCTTTGGCTGGGGCAGCGACCCTGTTTTTGAATAACAATCGTTTGAGTGGGACAGTACCTGTGGAGTACGTGAGGAGCGTGTACCGCGGGAGCATGAGGACGCTGTACCTGCAGCACAATTACCTGTCGGGGTTCCCAGTGCCGGCGGGGACGCCTCTGCCGTTGGCCGCGTCGCTCTGCGTCTCCTACAACTGCATGGTCCCGCCAGTGGGGCCAGCGGCCTGCCCGGCCAGCGCCGGGCAGCAGCAGTGGAGGCCCGCATATCAGTGCTCAACGTTTAATTGGAGTAGGGCGCCTTGAGCGAGGGGCATGGAGGGAGAGACACCAACGGCTGCGAAACTGCTTGTGTAGTCTGCGTGTGTACTTGTTGGGGTGGTGCTTGTGGCCTGTCGGTGGTCATTTTTTTGTGAGTTTTATTTTATTATTATTATTTTTTTTACAGATATAAATAGATTTTATTTTGGGGTATATGTGTTACATACAAACAAGTGTAAGAGGCCTTCCCAAGGGATGGGGTGTATCACAGGTAGAAACAAGTGTAAGAGGCCAACCCTTTTTTATTTTTTTTTTCCTTTTTCTTTGGCTGAGGTTTGTAAAATAGGCGAATTTATAAGCGATTCACATGGTTGTGAATGATTTTCTGCATGGCTTCTCATTTTGATGCCCATCTCCACTCAATGCTGATCTTGCATGTGTATTTTTATTTGATTTTCTGCATGGCTTCTCATTTTGATGTCCATCTCTACTGAATGCTGACCTTGCATGTGTATTTTTATTTGATTTTCTGCACGGCTTCTCATTTTGATGCCCATCTCTACTGAATGCTGACCTTGCATGTGTATTTTTATTTTTTCTTTTCTTTTTTCACGTACTTTTTATCTAAGGGGTTGTTTGGGATGGCATGAAACTTTCCCATTTGTGCAAAACTTTTCACACAAGGGGGTCTATGGAAAAAAACTCGTCAAATCAGTCTTCCGTCAACAGCACCCCTGCACTTTTCGTGCCGGACGATTCTCGGGCATGATAATGGGGGAGAAAAATGGCCTGCGAACGGGACCGCGTTTCATCACTTGCGGCAAATTTCGATGGCCTGCGAAAGAAAAACCTATCGCCGCCCGCACATCTTCATTCGACGCTAGTACGACCGGAGCATTAGTTGACTAATCGACGAACCGCAAAATAATGAATGATGTTTTCTCCAGATATAAAAAATGTCAAAAAGTTTTAAGTCATCCCAAACGCACCCTAAATATATTTAATATAAACTAAGTTTACTATTTTTTGGATTTATGTATATATTTTTTGATAATTTTAAAATCTATGTGTATATATGTATTTAAAATACTCATATCTTTAAAAAAATTAAAAAATATATATATATTAGAATCTTGTACCATATGTGTATATACATATATGTGACCAGTGAGTCTTGTACGATCGTCCTTTCCAAACATTAGAGTTGTAGGAAACGTTTGTTAATAGGTTGTGGCAAACATGAAAGAAAAATGATGGGCGTGAATTTCAAGATACCTCATCAATCAATCAAGCATCATATTTTTTCATTTTTATCCCTATATTCTAATAATTTTTCTTATCAACTAACTTCTAACAAACTTATTTATTCCAACTTTAACCTTATTATTTCATATCAATCACACAATTTTTAAAATATTTTATTTTCTACTCCCCTAAATACTGTATTTCCTGCAACTTTTACCTTCTCATACGTCTCCTTAAAGTCAAACGTAAATGGTAGGAATGGAATAGATGGGATACTAATAATTGATATATAGAACTAAAAACAGAAAAAAATTGTTGAGTAATTAATGACGTTGAGCTTTTGTATTCTCCTCATTTATATTCCTCTTTCATAATATTAAATACTCTTATACGCACAAACGGGTACACCGTATCGTTGTTGAACCACATCCACCAGCATCCGACAGTTTTTCTACGCCAAATAATATAAAAAACATATCCAAAAAATTGCAAAATGCAATCACAATATTACTATTCTATGTCTAACACGCACAAACAATACTCAATAAATTGTATCGGATTGGGATAGGCGAATGTTAAAAACTATGATGTGAATGACGTTCCATGTTGATTTGGAAGTGACTGAGCAGAGCAGAGAGGCGCATGAAATGTCTCTGGATTCATGCGGCCATCACGTGGCTGCGTGTAGCTTAGGCGGGCCCACAGCTCCGCATCGATGACCTTGTTCTCCCAACGGTTCTTTTCAGTGACAACCCTTCGAAAGTGAAGAGGGAACGAACAAGCATTTGATGAAGGCGATTGAGAGATTAACACCCAATCCTCAAACCGCCCAATGAAAGAGCTGACCCCGTCATCCATTCCCAATGAATACACGCATACATATCTAGGAGGCGAAAAACCCTTATCACTTTCGGTTATAGAAAGTCCCACAATTTTTATGACTTGCCATGACCGTTGCTTGCTTGTCCACAAGTATGCAACGATAGGCCGAGGCTGAGAATGTGACTGGCAAACTTCCAATTAAGCAGAGTTTGTCTTTGCACTCAAGTCGTCGCCACATATTTTTGCGTGCCAAATGTCGCTGTAAACTGACACAATGAGATGGTCTGCAAGGGAGTGGAGGGCAAACAGGGAGTACGGAATTCTGCTTTGGCATGAAAGGAAAATGCACGCAGACCAGGACTGCTGAGTTTGCGTACCAGGCTTTGGCGAGCTTTTGGATTATGTTTATATATTGTTTTTCAGGTGACCAACCAAATGAGCGGACTATACAGGGCGTGTATACTCCACAATTCGACTTTTTACATGGGCCCTTGTGCCCACGCCTTGAACGTGGGCTGCCTGTTCGGATTCGTACTGGTAAATGGTCCCCGTAATTCGAAATGTCAAAGTAAAATTTGATGGAATGACGGGAAAAGGATCTCAATAAGGCCCCACACTTGCTCCTTTACAAGGGCTTTGCTTGCTTCTCGAGATCTTTTTGCTTTTGGTAATCTTAATTTGACCGCAAGACTGTCTCCTACAAAAATCAAGCTTTTGGATCCAGAATGCTGAAATAAGCTCGGATATACGTGCATATATGCACTTAAATCAAAAGTTGTACTAAGCTTTTTTTTTTTAAATAATAAAAAATGAATTAAATACATTTGGGTGCTCCGACGCTAAAGCCACCGGCTCCGCTTAAATGCATTTAACCTCAACCTATATATTAATTCATTTCTTGGTTTGGGGTGTATCACACACAAGTGGTTGAGGGTCAGTTTAGCCTACTATTGAGGGAAATCAAGCTAGTGATGTGCAAGTTACCTCAAGATTAGTATTTTTTATTTTTAGGCCTAACATCAAACGCCATATTTTTATTGAAAACATTTGGGCTATTTATAACGGACGGCTAAACAGGCACTAAATCATTAATATGATCCCATGCACCCGGGAGCATCGAGGCTTAATGCTTTAGAAGGCACAGGATCATATTTCCTAAATCATTGCATTAGACGGTTTGTGGAAAAGAAAAGCCAATTTCATATTAGAATTAAAGTTACATGGGCTCTTACCATGATTTTTTACGTAAATTGCAACTGTGCCACCGATTAAAAATACTTCTAGTTATGCTCGTGCCAGACTTAATCCTTTTGGTTTAAAAAAATCATAATATTTTAGATAAATCCAAGTTATCCATTATGTTTATAATATGCATTTACTTGAGATTTACCTCTAATTCCTAATATGCCTATAATGTTTTACAAATTTCTCTCATAACTATAATGTTTTACGCTAAAATTCTATCATACTTATGCTATTAAAATAACAGTTATCTGTCACTACCTGGATAAGTGGCTAGCAAGAGTGTGTATACAATAGTATAAGTAAAAGGTCCAAGATTCAAATATTGGATGGAGATAGTAGTCTCATTACCCGCCGGCCCCTTGAAATATACCTCTATTAGGTGCTTGATCATCCAAGGTGATTGACAATAGGAGTTTGAGGCCGAAATATTGTAGATATAAAAGCAATTTATGAAATGTTGTAATTATATTAAGAATTATGAAAAAATATTATGAATATAAGAGAAAATTTTCAAAATATAGACTCCTGAAATTACTTTAAAATGGTTATGGCCGTCCTAGGTGTCCAATTAAGGTAATGTCGATATTTAAATTGACATTAACAAACATAACGAATGAAAGTATATAACTTACAAAACAAGAGTTTACTCTTGCCGTAAGTATAGCTGCAAATAATTTTAAATCTTCGCAAGCGCTTTTAGAATAAGTTTTGCGTCATAAACATAATTGCAATGTGAAAAAATTCATAAGTGCAAAAGACTCTCAGAATTAAAACGAAAGGGCGGGCTGTATTCGGATCGTATAATCATTGGGAAACAACCTTGTTATTTTTGTTCATTTTCATGATATCAACTGTCGATAATCACGGGTGAAAATTGAACCTGCTTATTTGCATTTCGATCATAGGACTTAAACAAGTGTATAGAAATGTTATTGTCAAAATATATTTGCAGTTAGCGTCCTGCATGTTTGTTGGAGCTCATGAATAGTCTCATGTCAATGGATCGAAACATTAAATTAAGAGAGCAGTATACGAGTACTAGGGCGTGATGCGCATCCCTTTTAATCATTAAAGCTCAATGCCTGCATCATGGATTCAAGTATGACCACAATCGGGCCCACGCCATGGCAAGAGATGGTCATTTCTCTTTTCAATTCTAATAATGTTAGGGCGTATTTGGTAATGAATAAAACTTTTGATGAAAAATTTTGAGTAAAAGTTGTCAAATGATGTGATATAATAGAAATAATAATGAGTAATACGGAAGATAAAATTAAAATTGACAGGTTAGTTATGTAGATAATTGTGTAGAAATGATTGAAAAGTACGGTAATTGTATAGAAAAACATGAAAAAATAATTAAAAAATATAATAATTGTGGAGAATGAAAAGTTGCATTTTCCTGTGAGCATTTAGCAAGCAGTATAGGATAGGAGATGATATCAGGTATCAGATAATTAACTTTTTTAAAATCATGAGAGGTTGGTGACTGAAAATAGGATTGTTATGGAGAGAGGTCATGTCAAATGACGAAGTCTGGAGAAACCAAAATTACCTAAGGAAATTCATTTTATTCATACTTGAAAGGCTATAACATTCAAAATTTCAAACGATATGGCACTGAAAATGACACCATTTCTACAAGCGTCATTTTCAACATCCAGTGCTAGATCACAAAACCATTATTACTACAACGAAATAGAAAACAATGTCTTATGAGGGGCATGCAGACTAACCCACACATACTATCCAGATTCTTGTTCAGTTCAACTTAGTCAACACACCACAAAATGGAACTTAATCCATCAAAATCACTTCTTCTTCGCAATAAACAGGCCCCAGCGCTGCTCACCAGCAGCACTTCTTATCAGCTTTGCCTTCCAACCATCGACTATATCAGAATAGTCCTCCTGAAAATCACAATTACACCAGCGGAAGAAGAGCCAACATGATTAAGGAGAACAAGAAAATGGAAGTGAAGAATGACTGATAAAAGAACTTACTGCAGAGAAATCTTTTATAAAAGCATCCTTGTTCTTCTCAACTGCATCCAGTTCCCTCTTCAGCACTTCTAAGAACTGAAACATAATCAGAAAAGGAAATTTTAATTAACAAAGTTACTAGATCAAAACAATTAAAAAGAACAAGAGGGATGGATAAAGTAGAAAAGAAACAGAACCTGCTCGGTCCGATCCTCAGCTGTCACTTCATTAAAGCCAGCATCCTTAAGCATCTGACCAGTGATACAGTTGTCAAATAATATCAACACCACGTAATAAACAAAGATATATTATGGATAGATTGTAAGATAGGAAAGTAACACAGTCATACAAGGTTGCCTGTAGATAGAAAAGTGACACAGTGATACATGGTTGCCTGTCCCCAGAACCTGCAGGCTGCAGCCTGCAGGAACTCTATGAAACAGGTTGGCCTTACTTTATCTAAAGATTAGAAAAACAGCACAGCAATACAAAATTATCCATAACAGACATAGATGCATGCGTACCTGACCATACTGCTCTACATCATGTAAATCATATCCTCTTTGTTTAATGTACTCCTCAAACTCTGCCGTCAGTGGCCCAGATCTCTTGCAGTAATCAGAGATTAGGATTGTACCTCCTGGCTTCAACCACTTATAGAATGTTCTAAACAAGGCGGGTTTATCCTGAACATACAAACTCGAATGAAACTCACCCAATCCTGGGTAGTACAACATGAAATGAACAGCATAACAGAAAAATGTTGAGGCTACACAAGAAACATGTTCCAGGAAGTAGACTTAGAAGTATCACACAGTTGTCGTCAACTTGCACAACTCAAAAGAAATCGTTAAAGAATAATCAACATGGCAAAAACAGTCATGCAACTTTCAGCAAAAAAACAGAAACTCAATTTGCATTTCTGAAGTGAACGTATTCATATGATAATTTACACTGTTACTATGTCTACAATTAATTAATTGCCCAGAATTCAAGAAATAAGCTGGTGAAAAGAGGCACGTCTTGAACTGTATTGGTTTTAATGGATAAGTCATTTGCTATGAAAGGGAAATTAGATTATCCTGGATACATGCTATACTTGATGCATCATTGAATCAAACAAAAATATGCTATTCAATTTCAAAAAGTTCTCATCTGGGCAAGCAAACCATGAACAGGTAATTTAGAGGCAATCAGCGACAGCAAACATCATAGCCAAGAGCTAGAGACCTTTGCTCCTTGAGAAATTATCATATATAGCAGATGCATGTGAAATTTTCAACCATTACTTTCTTAAAAATGACTGACAATTGACAACAAAGATGAAAGAACAGTGGCTTCTATCATAAACAGTAGATTCTTGACAATGAGACATGCAATCAACCAGTCAGGACAACATTACCCAGAGAGACATTTGTTTAACCAAGACAGGACAACATATTCAGAGTTCACTTGAAATCATTAGCGCAGGAATTTACTTACAGGCAAGTACCAGAGACCGTTGCTTCTAGAGAAATTACAATGTAAATAAGATGTAAATGAAATTTCTTAGACAGCTAGTTCACAACTCAAAATATTACCCACAGATACATTTGTTAAAATAAGCAGGGACAGACATATTTCAAAGTTCTCTTGCATGCTATCAGTGTAAAAGTTTCCTGGGCTCTAACATTACGCCAACCGCAAAAGAGTATAAGCAGCAATACTAAAGTTTGAACAACGGGCAGCATATGTACGTAAGCATTTATGACCAGCTCAATTAGAAGAGAGAACCAACAATTGTGATTTTAAGCCACATATCCAACATTACAACACAATTCCCATTGCATTGAACACCAATGCCACAGCATTCAGTGGGAAAGAACACTTACCTGTATATGGAGAATAGTGTCACGGCTGTAAATTACATCAAATGTGCTATCAGGGTATGTTTTCTTTGTGCAATCAGCAACTTCAAACTCAACCGAGCACTTGCGTCCAATGGCACGTTCAAGGGCAAAAGAAACCATGTTTATGGATAAGTCAATGCCAACTACCTCGACATCAAAATTCTCAGCCATATAGAAGTCACCTCCCCCAATACCACACCCCACATCAAGCACCTTCTGACCAGGCTTCAGGTCCAATTTTGCCACAAATTCCTTTGTTGTCTCTGCTCAGAACATAAGTATCCATTGAGAACAATTAAACAGCACAAGGGAAATGGAAAGGAAACCAGACAACTAGCGTAATAGTAAATTGACTTCAAATGAAATATTAAGGATAAAATGCACGTAAGCAGCACCTTCATTTTTTAAGTTCTATTTTATTTTTAAAAAATAGAAAAACAGGGCTGAAATAGAGCATACCAATTCCTCCGGTGCTAATAAATCCTTCCCCAAAAACACGTTCATAACGCAGAATGCCATTGCATTTGTACTGTACATTATCCAAAAAACGCTGAAAACCCTTGTCATCAGTTGACTGGACCTTCTTCCATATCCAGCAGATCTGCTCCATACGAAAACTCATATCAGTATTAATTTATTCATTCACAGCTGCAATTATTCCAGAAAGAGAGCTCTCTGTCTACACGCGCACTGTGAAGGGAGCAAAGCACGCATGAACATCAGGGGAAGTGGGGCAGGGAAGTTTGAAGCAGAGTTACCAGTACCTGATTTTGATTCCTTTTGTTCCTGACATAAGCTGTAATGCACTTGAAAGTCACAAGGGAAAGTTCAAAAGAATTCCCAGAATTGTCATGTGTTTGGCATTCTTTAAAGATCTGCAGTGCATCATATTAGGAACTGTAAGTGATAACAGGATAAACAAGCTGTCTTAGTGGGCCTTCAACCAAGAAAAGATTAAGAGCTAGAAAGAGATCAAAAAATGAGAAATGTGTGATATCGCCACTTATGCAGACAGAGATCTCAGTGATCAGAAAATGATACAGAAACCATAAATTTATAAACCGCAGGTTAAAACCATAAAATAGATTTTAAGAAGTCATAATAAATGCTCAAGAACAGTACATGCTAAACAAAAAGTGTAAGGGGAACACAGTATTCATGTTGAGCAGCACAGAGTAATGGTTTTTTCCACCTGTCCCTTTACTGTAATTTGCAAGCATAGCTTTTCACAAGAGAAAAATGCAGCTTTGACAAGAAAAGTTCAGACTTCGGAATGGAAAGTAAGAAACAATAAGCGTAGGCAACGATTACTAGACTTCAAGTCAGCTTATAACTGAATCAGACAGAATGATCACAGAATTCACTAAGACTAATCATTTAATCATGTGCTAATAAATGGCAAACAATCAGTTAAGACTTCTGGTTAGCATATAAATAAATCAAAAAGATTGTCCCGTGCATCACACAGATCAATCACTTAATCAGTGCTCATAAATGTATCAGCTTTCTCAGTGGGAGTTGTCCCTACTTGCATGTTCTTTTGCCTTGGTCCATGCCAGTAATCAGTGCTGATAAATATATCAGATTTATCAGTGGGAGTTGTCCCTACTCGCATGTTCCTTTGCCTTGGTCCATGCTAGCTTGGCGATTTAAGGGCACAAGATCAGGCTGGGTTACAGTTTACAGTCAACCCAACACCCAATCCTATCTCCAAATTTCACGTTGACCTTGGGTTCAATTCACCTTATTTAGTTGTACACTAAATTAGTTTCAAATGCATTCAGGTTAGCTCAAGCTTAGATTGCATGGAAAAAATTATGGATATGCCCCAGAGGCTCAGCCCTATTTCTGAATTACATCAGCCAAACAATATATCAGAAGAGTCTCAGTCAAAGAACAAATCCAATCTACATAAAACACCCAAAACAATCAGAATAGACAAATGCACTTCCAACAGATGACACATCAGTCAGCCACAGATTTGAATGTAACATCAAAACTTTTGGTTCAATTACTGTGCATATATTAGCCTGATCAAACAATGAGCAACTTGGAGTTTGAGGTGCAACTTAGGTAAGGTACCCACTAACCCGGGTGGGGTAGAAAATATTACCCATGGTTATAGCTGGAGTACAAATTATTACTTGCTCTCTCAAATAGGGTACGGGTAGAGTAGATATATTGGGTACATGGAACCAACCCACATAAGTACTTATATGGGTTATATAATTAATTACATGGATGTTTCTATGAAACCCCTCTTCTATGAAACCCTCTCCGTTTTTAAAATTTTGATTGTTGATAGAAAATCCAATCTATCCATTGTATTTATCATCATTCATAGTATCCTGAAAACCCTTTTATTTTTTTAATTTCACTGTAGTATGGGTCATATCTATAAATGTGTAAAATCAACATCATAAATTAATTCCATATTAAAATATCAACTTTAAAGTAGTTTTTTCAACATCTAAACCATTTAAAATATCAATAATATGTAGGTAAATTATCCTATAAAGTATTGTTACATTCTAATACATGTGTGAATAGATCTAAGCGTTTTTCATAATTTACATATGAATGCACCTATTTTTGAGCAAATGTGGCCTATCCACATATTGGATTGGGATGAAACTTGGTTTCCTAACTAAACAAATAGTGTTAAATACAATAAATAAATTGGATTTTCCATCAATGATTAATATTTCAAAAATGAAAAGGGTTTCACGAAATCACTTCTATGAAACTCGGTTTCATAGAAGTATTCCTGATATAATTATATGTGTATATAAGATATATTATATAATATGCATTTTATTTTTGTTTGTGACATCTTATGTGCACACTCATTTTAATAAATTTAAATTCAAACAAATCTTGTGCCCTATAGAGTTGTAGATTGTGAAGTAAGAAACTGGTTTGGTTTTTACATATATATGTTATTGACTTCTGAAAGCCTTTTATAAATAAGATTGTGAATTGTGATTGTAATATATTAATAGTTTTAGTGATTGGGCTGTAATGGTCTATATTTTATATTTTAGATGATGATGAATGATCCTATTAGTCCGGGCTAAACAAATTGCTTGCATAGCATACCTCAAAAAATTCCTCTAAAACATTTTTTTCTTCATACACTTGTTTATCTAAGTGTATTTAACATATAAACTAAGTTTTACCATTTTTGGGTATGTGTATATATTTTTTTTGAAATTTTTAAACATCCTATGCCAGTTGAACCAATAAATGGGGCAATCCAATTTAATTACTCACATCGAAACAAGTAACTAGGACAGTCACAAAAATTGTTTCTTCAAAATCTACTTAAACCAGTTCACCAGTTCAGCTGTTGGACTGCTTAGTTCAGCTTCTTATGGTTGTAATCGCTTTTTAAAATAAACTGAAATGGATGGGATTAACTCCAGTTGAACCAGTTTGAAAAAGCTGGCCTGATCCAGGTCTTACAAAACTGGATAAAATAGCAAATCCAAGGATGCATCAGTACTATGAAAGATAAATTAGAGCAAGGACAAACCTTAGTATAAAAGCGTGGCTCCCTGTAATGGGTTGGGTTTGTTTTTCTCTTACAATCACCAGATTGATGAAAGCAAGATTCCCTAAAAAAGACATAACCCCCAACCTTTAACCACTTCATCAATCTTCTCGCCAGATTTTCAACCTATACAAAATTAAAGTAGCCAAATTGGAAGTAAAATTTGATAGACAAATCATGCAAACATAGAACATAGGAGATCTGTGAGATAACCAAAATATGCAGTTGGCAACACCGAACGCGACAGAACTTCACCCAAAAGCAATGGAAACAATTCTACTCATCATTTCATTATCATGCACAGAGGACCACAACTAAATATACATTTGGAGGCTAGGCTTGCGTATATATTACTCCATCTGTTAGTACCAGATCTGGGAAGTCATTATTAAAGTAGAAGAGACCTAATTGACTGAATATATAGAGGTATAGCACAATGGACTAGTCAATTATAGCTTGCTATCCCATCCCTCCTCAATATTTATGATGTGTCTAGCTGTTATATTATATTCTTATAGTTGGACCCAACACAAGTGGCGTGCTGGCGATAAATAAAATCTCTGCCAGTGAAGGTTTGCAGACATCTTTGCATGGATGTTTCTTTCTACAAAAATAGACCTGGAAAAAGGGATGATAAGGAAAGTAAACCAAACGTCAACAGGACATTCAGACGATTAGATCCAGTGGGAAAAGACAGAAATTCAACAAGCTGAATTTGACCTGAAAATGCAACAAATTTAAAACATCCTACCGTGTACCTGTGTTCACCATAACTTGCTTGGTGGAATCTTTTTTATCCGACTAAGGTCATGAACACCATTCTTACTTTTGGTCATCATGACTTCTCTCTTTGGATGATAGCTAGGTCAATCCGACTTATTATCTGGGCAAATATGTTAGACTTCATATATAAATGTTCTTAATTATTAATTTCCTATCAACATTGATATCATATTTTTTTAGTGATATTGATATAGATCATCAATATATATTTAACTTTCTCAACTGGTTTAATGTGAACAGGTCAATAGCACGTTGCATCGATGTGGAAATTTTGCATTTTGTTGTAAATACCACTGATTCAGTCAAAAGATTACATGGAAATTAAAAGAAAAATCAAACCAAAAATACTTTAAACAAACAAACAAACGGAAAGCTAGCTACCTCATTGTCTGCTAGATACATCAGTAGCCAGTTTGAGAATATTAAATCCACAGATTCAGACTCCATCTCCAGCTCT
The DNA here is from genome assembly GCA_035584095.1 of Annona squamosa. Lineage (NCBI taxonomy): Eukaryota > Viridiplantae > Streptophyta > Magnoliopsida > Magnoliales > Annonaceae > Annona > Annona squamosa. The sequence continues at coordinate 39,604,310 of JAXCLR010000063.1, read as the reverse complement.
GGGGATGTAACATCAGCACACAAAAATGTGACATTCTTAAAATGTCCATTAATATTTTCATTCTGCAAGACAATGATTGATAGCAAAGGTAAGCATAATTCAATGGATCCAAAAGAAACTTGCACAACAGAAATGTGTACCCACTTTCTTTATCACACTTTCAATGAAGTCCACAGCCAAAACATGATCAGCCTTCTTGGCTAACTCAGCTGTAAAGCGACCAATACCTGCTCCAAGCTCCAACACAGATTTTCCTCCAAAAGGAGGGAGCAAAGAAAGCACCTGGCGTAAATTCAATTCAGGATCAGAATTTAAATACAGAAACTGGTAGCTCGCAGTTGAATTAAGAAAGATATTTATCGTGATTTTACATTCATGTGAAGGTAAGAACTAGTCATCCAAATCCAAAGGACCTGGCTATTGTTTTCCTTGGATTTATAGCATGCATGTTCAACCATAAACCACAGACCATAACACAGGTTGACGAGAGAGAGAGAGAGAGAGAGAGCATTCAGGGCAAGGAATACTAAATTTTAAGAAAAATCAGAAACTCTGCATGGTGCGGAATTTACTGTACAATGTCTGGATTGTCATGACTCATGATAACTTCATCATAAACCACTCATCACAAGTCTAGATTCAGTGAGGGCGTAGGAGCTATTGGCTAGGCTTTCCAACACCACGATAAATTGAAAATGACATTTTGCACGGTGCCGTCGGCTTTACGTCTGGGAAATTAGCCATAAAAGTGCTGGGCGGAAAAGCCCCAAAATCTGGCTTCTTGGTCTGAATGGATACATGGGAAGCAAAAGCAGTGCAAAGGCCCAAACGAAGCCTAAGTCGAAAAGGCAATAATTAAAATTGAAGGTTATTTTTTTTTATTATTTTCTTAAGTGTGACTATTCAATTTTAGGTTCTATACGAAAACAAATGAGACGGGGCCAATGATTTGACAGACGACGGCGTTGAAGCTTACTTTTAGTGCGAATACCAGAACACTGGCGTGGACTTTTAAACAAGATCGGCACTAGTCTAAGGAAATATCGCAGTGAGGCTTCCTTTCGTGCGGGGCCGTTTTCATGAAATTCCTTTTTTATGTATTTTTTTTCAGCTTTTAATTTCTTAGTAGCTGATGAAAAATTCATTTTAACTATTATATTTGCATCATTATTATTATCATAGAAATCCTTTTATTTGTTTAATATTTTGTATATAAGCCTCATTTATAAATGTGCAAAATTAATTTAATAAATAATTTAATATTAAATAATAATTTTAATAGTATTTTCAACATCTAAACCGTTCAAAATGTTATTAGTGGATAAATAATCGTATAAAGTATTATTACATTCTAATGCATATGGGAATGAATTTAAAAAAATTTCTTAATTTACACATGAGTATATCTATTTTTAAATAAATGTATCATATCCAGATATTGGGTTTGGATGAAACTTGAACTTCTAGCTGAATAAATGATATTAAATATAATAAATAGATTGAATTTTATATCAATCATCAACATTTAAAATATAAAGTTTATATAAAATTACTTTTATGGAACTCGATTTCAGAAGCATGCCCCTTTTAGTGATCATGGATAATGAGTAGATAACAAGTTAAATTTTTGAAAAATATTTTTGTAATATAATATACAATAGGCATAAGGTGAGAATAAATAGAGTAGATACATTATTATGATAAAAATAAAATAATAAAATAATTTAGTAGTTAAAATGTCACATCCTTTCATAGAGGTTGGAAAGTTTGTTTCCCACTCACACCTTTTACCAACCAAGCCCAAAAATAAAAATCACATGGTATGTTTTTCCATATTTTTTTTCCTCTTCTACACATTATAGTTATGAGTGTTTGTCTGTCTTAAAAAAAATTTAAAAACGTTTAATCTAAAACTTTTCTCTCTCTACAACTATTTTACTTTTTAATTATTTATTCACATATTTATATATACTTTAATATTCAATCATTTTGACACAATACTAATATAATTAATATACCTATTTTAACTTTATTCTCTTTACTTCTCATCATTATCTCAATTTTATCATATCATTTTCTTTCATTTTAAAAATTTTTATATCAAACACTTTTTTAGTATGTTTGGAAAGCAATAAAAATTTTAATAAAAAAATTTTAATGAAAAAATTTTTGAAATGTGGAAAAGTTATGTAATATAATAAAAATAATGACAGAGAATAAAGAAAAAGTTAAAATAGATAAGTTAGATATATAAGTAATTGTATAGAAATAACTGAAAAGTAAAATAATTGTATAAAAAAAGCGAAAAAATAATTAAAAAATAAATAGTTGTAAAAAGTGAAAAATTTTAATATGAAATATTTCATATGTTAACAACCACTCTTTATTCAAAAATTTTAACCTTCCCAATCACTTCCTAAGGTAATATGTTAATTCACCTTTTACAACTTCTTTTGTTCTAAGGGTATGTTTGGCAACAACAAAAAGTTGTCAATTTAAAACTTTTCAATCTAAAACTTTTCACTCTCCACAAC
>JAXCLR010000063.1:39558935-39601676 GCA_035584095.1 Annona squamosa | reverse complement strand
TCACATCATTTGACAACTTTTCATCTCTACAACTTTTCATCAAAAGTTTTATCTATTCCCAAACACACCCTAAATATTTTTCTAACAGCTGACTTGTTTATTCCATCTCTACTTCTATCACGTCAATCCATCACGCATTCGCATGACCACTTCATCAAACGCCACCAAAAGTGCATAAAATGATTGGGATGCACAGCCCTCCCTCTTTACGGTACCAAACAAGCCTTAATCATCCCATCGGTGTCAATCACATAAATAATCAAACCACATCCGAATCTGATTTTAGCAGAAACATTCTGATTTTCTAGCCATCAAAACGGAGGATCCGCGCAAGCATGATGCATACAGCACACAGCAGAGAAAACGAACCCAGAGTACAGGATGGAAGAGACGAGATACCTCAGGGCGTTCCTCTTTGTCGAGATCGCGAGCGCGAGAATCGAGCATCATGGACTCGACCGTCAAATCAAGGGAATGTTCAGTCCAGTAGTTCTTCTGGACCGCTCGTTCTTCTCCTCCTGAACAGTGAACAAACGAAGATGAGGTGTTCGCTCATTGCACTAGCAGAAAACGAAAATCGCAAGGATGGCAGAGTCACGGAACCGATCTTACCATTGCCGTTGCAAGCCATGAATGGAGATTCTGCTACTCGAAGACGAGAGGAGATGTGCGTAAATAAACTAGAAAATCGAATACTAAATGCCGTGAACAGCCACACGGGATCTGGAAAAACTCCTGGATCTGCGATTGTGAGCTCTGCCTCTCTGCTGCATTCAGGCCCCGCTGTCAGATTCCCACCTCAGCCGCGGCAGCGAGAATCGCTCGTTGGATCTGAGGCGTTGAGTCTCTGTAGATTGGTAGGGCAGTTGTACGTGAGATTCATCAACGGAGAGCCGAGATAAAAGGAGGGGAGCAGAGAGACGGATTGTTTATTTGGTAGGGTGCTGAATCGAGGGCTAGAAGAGAAGACAAATCGACAAGTGCAGGGGAGGCACGTGGTTACTGGGTACCCGCGTCTCGATACTCAGCCGTAGTTGCGACTTCCAAGACGCCACAGACCCATGTGAGTCACGGTCGGCCCCGAGCTTTTGGATGTTCTGCCGGGCATTATTTTCATCAATCATGCTACATGTTCTTTCATCCAAATTGCATTAGGGATCAATTAATTTTTCAAAGTAAAAATTAACCTTGAGGAAAATAAAAATTTTAAAAATAATTTTAAATTAAGGGGTATTTGTCAATACTAAAAAATTTTACTCTTAACAATTATCTTATTTTTAAATTATTTTTTTATTTTTTCTTATATAACTATCTAATTTTTCAATCATTTGTACGCAACTACAAGTACATATAACATAAGGCTTCTTTGGTAATATGTTTCAAAATTGTGGTGTGGAAAAACATAAGAGCACAAATTCCCAAGCTCATTAATTCATCAATCAATTAGCATATTTTTACTCATTTACCTCTACATTCCAATTGTTTCTCTTTACTACTGTACTACAACTATCCTATTTATTTCATTCTTACTCCTATTATTTCATATCAATCACACAATTTTCAAAATATTCTACTTCTCACCTCATTTCACATTTCCCACAACTTTCACTTTCTCAAACGTTCTCATATTTTTTTTAACTTTATTGTTTTTGCTTCTCATCATTATACCTATCGTATCACATTATTTTTTTTTATAGACTTTTTTGAAAAAAAATTTCATTTCCCAAACAAAGTCTAAGAATTTGAAAATCAACATAGAAGTGCAACCTTGCAAAAGCATTAGGAATGTAAAGAGATGTTATTTTTATCGTTATTTGTCATGGCGTCTAATCCATCTTTCATGATTTTGTCTTTCGTATGTATAATTTCATATAATCTAAACTATTTGCCACCTTGACAATTAATGTAGTGTACATTCTGTGTGTATTTGGAAATGGATAAAACTTTTGATGAAAAGCTGTAAAGAGTATAAGTTATCAAATAATGTGATATAAAAATAGTAATGATGAAGAATAAATAGGATAAAGTTGAAATAGATAAGTTAGTTGTGTTGGTAGTTGTGTAGAAATGATTGAAAAGTAGGGTAGTTGTATAGAAAAATGTGAAGAAATAATTTTAAAAAAAAGTATTTTTGGATAGTGAAAAGTTTTATATTGAAAATTTTTAACTTGACAATTTTTACTTATTATCAAACACACTCTCTATATATTGCATTCAAAATCATTTGTCTAACTGTGAGATAAAATTTTAGCAAATAAAAAATGTGAACGAGCCACATTTGCTTCAGAAGATACATACATATTAATGGGTAAACAATGACAAATGTATGAAGACATTTCCCCATGCAACAGAATTATCGTGAAAATTTAACTCATCCATGGTATTTAAAATAATCTATTAAATTGATAAACTAAGTTTCATTCAAAACAAAGTTGTAAATAACCTCCATCTAATAAATGGGTAAAATCCTTCATTAAAAAAGGTTAAAATCATCATAATAAAGTTGTTAATTTGTATATCAGGGTTTGTTTGGCAATCTTTAAAACTTGGGTGACAAATTTTGTACCGTAAAAGACTGTCGTTTTCAACCTAAACAACTCGTCCAATGCAACTAACGCATTTATTGGTAATATAGCTGTTGAACGGTATTAAATGCTCCCTCAAATCAATTTTTTTGACTGGAACAAATGAACTGAAATCTCTAAGGATATGTGCGCACATGCGCTTCACACTAGGGGTTGCAAAATCCTATCATTTCACCCTTTCACCCTTCGTCACTTCAGCTGTTATTGCTCGTACGGTTGTGCAAAAGTCATTCCTTGGGAACACCAATGTGATATCCCACATCGGTTAGGATGAGGGGGGGAGCCTGGGCTATAAGTGGATGCTGTCATGTATCTTAGTGAGGCGCCTTTTGGGAAAGGACAGGATGCGCATGAACCTAGAAGGGCAAAACCGTGCGGGCCGAGGCCCAAAGCGGATAATACCTTACTGTTAGGCTTGGGGCGTTACAAATGGTATCAGAGCCGACTCCCGACCTCCGGCCGATGTGTCCAACGAGGACACTGGAGCCCCAAAGGGGGGTGAATGTGATATCCCACATCGGTTAGGATGAGGGGAGAGCCTGGGCTATAAGTGGATGCTGCGGGGTATCTCAGTAAGACGCCTTTTGCGGAAGGACCGAATGCGCGTGAACCTAGAAGGGCAAAACCGTGTGGGCCAAGGCCCAAAGCGGACAATACCTTACTGTTAGGCCTGGGGCGTTACAACCGATGGGGGAGAAATTTTTAGCAGATAATGGGTACCAGGGCTGCAAATCTAACCCTGATGCAGCTAGACCACCAGCAACTCCTCTCGTCTCCAACAGTAGTTAATGTTGAATGGATCATCACTCGGCCCATCACAACGTTGTCTTCCTGCCCAATCTGTTGCAAGGCATGCGCGACGACGTTTGAGATGACATACATGAGCAGCTAAACCGGTGAAACAACTACAGTCAACACAAATCGACAGGCAACATTCAGGTCCATCCATCAGCTCTCCCGCAAAATCAACGGTAAATGCCCCACAGGTAAAGCCTCTCTGCCCTCTTTTTATTCGTATCCGGTAAGTGCTTTTTGCCCATTATTTAGGGGAGCCGACACAAAATAATCCTTAACAATGAAAGGCAGGAACTCTGATGACGCAAATTCCAAAAGAACATCAACAAATGTATTTAGCATGATGAGCCAATGTGGTTGCCATTTCAATGCTTTTTGCAAATGAGAAATTTTTGTTTCGAAAGTAAGAATGAGGGACTAATGTGAGTATGTATTCTAATGAATTTTTTTTTTGAAAATGCATTGGGCCCCTGTCGTTGCAGATACATAAGTTTCTAAACCCCCATTTCCCATTTCTACGATCCCCCTGAATAACCTCCAATTTCGTGACTTTGGCAGCATTAATGCTAACCCTTACTACCAATAATCAAGAACATCGGTCAAGTGTATGATTAGGACGTTTGTTCGAGAGAGACATGAGAAAATTGGGCCCTCAAATCCACATCCACACACATAACTAAATGAAAATTAGAACTCCCTTGATCTTATCCATTCCACCAAGAACTAACATAGCACATTTTCTAATTTTTGTCATAAAAAAGGAGGAAATATTAATAAGATAGAGAATTTCCACCAAAAATGCATAAATGGGGATACTTTTAGGAAGCCCACTTAATTGAATTCTTATACAGGGTCAGGAGTAGTACAGTTAAAAATCTTAATGGACTACCTCCTCCTCAAGCTTCCTCTGCACAAATCCTAGCCTGTTCGTGTAGATCCGCCAGCATCCCAAATTCCTCTCCAATGCTTTGAATCCATCGGCATTGAATCCACCATGCAGACATTTGTGCAGAAACCAATCTTAGCCTCCCGCAATTTAAAACACAACTTTAGCCTCTGCATTTGCATCCCATCACCGAGATCTTTCTTTTTTGTTATTATTTTATTAGTTGATAAAGAAAATTAGTAGCAAAATAAGGTTGCAACTGCATTGGACCTTTTTTCAACTTTTGAATACATTGGAATGTTGAAGTTATTGGTCTATATACTAACATCAAAAAACTACAAATGTTGTTAAGTCATAATCAGTTTTTATGATGAAATGCAAAAAAATTGCAATACAACTAGTTCTCTCACCTTATTTCGTATGCTAGCATGAGGACTACAAATTATACAAATTACGTGAATGATTGTAACCACATTTTTCGTACATTACCACTACGGTTGTTTTCTTCCCATATCAGTATAATATCCACTTTTCCATTGTCATCGTATGCTCCTGTTCACCCTTTCATGTTTCTTGTTTCATGGATCTTGTTCACAAATGATTAGTTGAGGAATTCATTATCTATATATACATTTTCTTGAATTAACAGGTAAATAATTTTCTTTAGATTGCTACAACATAAATAGTTCTTTCACCCCATATATGGATTTCTTTATCAAAATTGCATTACCAGCCATTGTGAAATCGATTAAAAATTATTCGTAAGGACTCTTTGAGCAACATAGGTCATTTGTATTCTTAGGTAGAGCCTTAGCACTAGCTCAAGAGGAAGAATAAAGCAGGACGGATTTAGTAATCTTGATTTAGCACTCCAACGTGAACTATTCATGCATTCTATGATCCGTGGAGGGGGATTGACGATGCATCTCACAACTGCGAATGAGTACATTCGCATTCAATCAGTTGTGCGATCTAGTGAAGAGTAAAGGGATCTTATAATTCACTATATATGTAACCATCGATTAACAAATGACAATATTTTTGCATACTTTGGCTCATCATATACGAAATTATTCCATTGGTATGTATTTTTGTAGATCCGATGAGACTGTGTAGTGCCATTTTTATAAGTGTCTTTAATCAGTACTCTCCCTACATGAAGACTGTATTGCCCGTCCTCGCTGTCAAACTCACAAAAAGATCTCATATGACCCCACTCTCACTCCATACTTTCAAGTACACCGTTAATCATTTTTTATCCCTAGTAAGTTTAGCAAAGTGTTGCCCACTGCTACCTAGAGTTTTCACACCCTATTGACATTTTTGTTACTTACTAGGAATGTATTGGAGCTATTGATGATACTCATATTTCTGTCCTACCTCTATCTGAAAATGCTCTCGCATTTATAAATAGACATGGAGACCCCACACAGAATGTTCTGGTAGTATGTGACTTCAATTTGAAGTTCACATATATATTGGTTGGTTGGAAAGGTAGTGTGCATGATACGCATGTCCTACATGATGTACTAGAACATTTCACCAATCGTTTGACAATTCCACAAAGTAAGAATTTTCCACTTACACTTTCTCAACTTCATGAAATGTGGTTGCCTACTTGATAGATCACCGCCATTTACTACATACCGTTATTACTTTGTGGATGCTGGATACGCTCATGTGTCTAGTTTCATGGCACCATACAAAGGTGTGTCATACCATATAAGCAATTTCGGTCTTGGGAGGAGTCCAAAGAATAATGAAGAGCTGTTTAATTTCAGACATACTCGTTTGTGGTCAACTGTCGAAAGATTGTTCGCTATGTGGAAAAAGAGATTCCCATCTTTGCAGGTCGCGACTACATACCCCTATAGGATTCAAGTTCAAATGGTGATTGCATATGTGATTCTCCATAACTACATAACTACTGTCGATAGTTTTGAACTACCCCGTCAAATCATCGAGGAACCAAACCCCACTAATATAAATGTTATTAGTGATGTCAAAGATGGAGAACAAATGAAAGTTATGGTGATGGGGGTATCTACCGAGGCTCGACATGAGTGGAGGGCGAAATGCGATGAATTAGCATCTCGAATGTGGGCAAATAATTCATCCATATAGGAAGTCTTTATGTAAACTAAAATTTGCAATTGCATAGGATATATGATGATTAGCCTCTATCAAATTCGTATGGTAGCATAGTGTGAATATTTTATCAATCCTATTTGTGTTAATGCTTCATTTTCTATGACTTAGTTTTAAGAATTCCTTCAAATGTGTTTATGCATTTTTCATGTGTTAACCTTTTGGTGAGTATCATCTACATATGGTGGTATACAAAGACCTTATTAGACGTGTGTTCATTAGGGAGGCAACCCCTGACGAGGGGTCCAATCACAGGACAAGTGGTGCAGTCCATCTTCGTCTAAGTATAGACATCAATAGATGAATGTGGAAGATAAGAAGTTGGCGGATATTCTTCTTTGGAACTTACACAATGAGACAATGAAGGCCAAAAAAATAAAAGATGTAGTCTTTCAAGCAATTGCCCAGGAGTTAAGTAATTTCTTTACAGTATCCATCAACCCCCGAAATGCCCAAAATAGGATAATGACCTTAAAAAATACCTACAATATGAAAATTAAGAACAAAATCAGTATAGGGCGAGATGCAGTAGAGAACAGATTTACTAGTCCCGAATTTGCCTACAAAGCACTAATACGGGTATGCGACATACAATTATATATTTCTTCTTGTCACTTTTATGTAAATATTATTCATGTTGTTTAACACCATGGATGGAATTAGCTAAAATTTTCTTTTTTTTATTTGCAGCAAGATAGCAGGTTCAAAAGATTTAGACAACCACAACATCTTAGTTGGGATGATTTACATGAGTTATTTGGCAATAATCGTGCCACAAGTCATTTTGCTGGGGGATTCGAAGAACCACAACCAGGATGAGATGAAGAAGATGGGGCAGATGAAGATGGAGTGGCATTTAACATAGAGACTCCTTAGAGTAAGGAGCCTGCCATTGGATTGGGAGGCGAATTTGCTACTCCGAGGTCATCTGGGACCCTAATAGGAGGTCCATCTAGCCATTCGCATGCGCCATCACACGCCGGTGAACCATCTTCTAACTCTTTTGAGCATCGGCCTAGACTGTTCGTCCGTAGAAAGCCACAGACACTATTGTAAGAGTTTGATAGCATTGCAAAAACCCATTTAGGTCAACTCAAAACTGTGTCACACATACATACTCACACATTCAAACAAGACTGGATAGAGGATTACCGTGCATTGTCTACATTACCAGAGTTCATGGAAATGACCGATGATGATTTAACAGTGACTATGTGTTGCTTTAATAAGAACCCCTATATTGCATCAGCGTTTATAGTAGAAAACGATCATATGCGTGCAATTATGTTAAATATGTTTAAACAAGGCCGTTCAGTTAATGTTATTTTTCAACAGAAGTAGAATCTAATTTAACACTTCTTATTTTCAAGTTGCTTATGACAGTTATTGGGCTTGTGATAACTATATGTTGTTTTTTCTAATGTACCTTTGTTTGGGCCTAAAATTGAAAAATGCTATTATATGTGTCCGTTAGGGATGATGAGTTTGTTTTGTTCTATGGTTTCGCGAATGGACATGAACTTATATTGGGTTATCGAAAATGCGGAACAAATTCAATCCAATTATTACTTTTTAAAGACTACAGTGGCTGTTCAATAGCATTTGGTGGATTTATATTACAGATTATGTTCTTGTCTTTTCATCATGATCACCATAACTATCTGAATCAATTCAATAAACTATTTTTGTTCTTATATATATGTTGTCATTTTGAAAAATATGACAACTTCAAGCATAGAGATGGTGAGATCTTATGTTGTATTCAAAAGTTGTGTACCTAGTGTATACACGTCATGGCCAGAAGCACATAATTAAGTTAGTGGTTTTAAAGGTTCTTATTATCAAGCTTTTAAGGATATCGTAAGGCCAAGGTAGCGTAGACAACTTTCATTGGAACGGGAAATGAGAAAGAAGATAATCTGGTTGTCAACTCATGTGACTATCAAGAATGTAGAAAATCGACTAATTGCGTAGTCATCAACCTATGTGACTGTAAGGCTTATGGAAAACAAAATATGATGTAAAATTAAAGTTTCCATAAGTTTCTTAACTGAAATTCTGAATTTTCTCTTGTTTGGCTAACAACGCCATCACATGTCGCTTTGATTGTATGCGATATTAAGTAGACTCCTAGTTGGTTTTATATATTCCACATTTCACTTGCAATCAACTATTTATAATTTTTATTGCTATTAGTAATATAAATGGACTACAATAAAAAGGACGGAACGTGACTAAGTACAAATTATCAATTTAATTTTCTTATTTCTTTACCTAAATTTGACAATTTGATATTTATATAAAACTAATTGTTGGAGTTAGGAATATACAAAAAATAATTATAAAAAATACCAGAGCGAGAAATTCACACATTAATAGTTACAGATATTTGTATTGTGCACCCCATGGTTAATAATTATTATTTTAATCATATGTAATTTACTTTTTGAATTTTTCAGACATTCAGCTTAATGGTGTTTTAAAAGATAGTCAACGTAACATATCTAGAATTTGCTAGGCATTTGCAACCCACTTGACATTTTCAACTTTGAAGTTTATGGTACTGGGTTCAACTTGAAATTAAATGTATAGTGTCAACACGGGTAAACCCCACTAGTAAATGCATATATTTTTGGTTTTTGTACTTCCAACATTCAGCCCAATTGTCTTTTTTTGAGTTATTTTTTCCTATGTATATGTTTATTTAAGTGTATATAATACCATCGGTAAACTAGTGTATTATACATGATCGTAAGTTGACTTTGTTTAATAAACTAGTGTTATGAATTTTAAAAATACGTTGTATTAATTGTTTAAATATTTTATGCATTTATTACACATATAAATTTATGTGTGATGAATTAATGCAAATAGTCAATTCATTATCCACATGGTCCGACGATGCAAAAATAGCCCAATGTGCACATTTCACTTAAAAATTTATGTAATCTGTAATATATTTTTTCAATGACATATTATATTTTACACCTATAACTCTCCATTGGGTCGTGTTGGGTTGACAATTATCTGCCACAATTTAATAATAGTTCACTAACAAATTTTCATTCAAATGTTCTAGTATTTCCCAAACACACCCTCATTGAGATTTGACGGGTATGTGAATATTTTGATAAATATTTACAAATATATCTGTATATAATAAATAAACACTGAAAGTAATTATTATGGGTGTGTTTGATAATATATAAAACTTTTAATGAAAAATTTTAGAGAGTAAAAGTTGTCAAATGATATAATATGATTGGGGTAATAAGAAGTAATAAAGAAAATAAAGTTAAAATAGATAGGTTAGTTGTGTGGATAGTTGTATAGAAATGATTGAAAAGTATGGTAGTTGTATAGGAAAATATGAAAAAATGATTAAAAATATAATAGTTATAAAGAGTGAAAAGTTTTAACTTGATATTTTTTGTCAATTGCCAAACACATCCTATATAATTTAGCTACAATTAATAATAAAAGCATGCCAAATTTAGTGTAAGATTTTAATGAAATACTACAAGCTAATTTCCCATTTTATGTTTTGGGAAAAAGAATGTCTCAATTTTGGATGCAAATTGGTATTGGGTAATATTAGCACGAAAAGATCTTCTCATGCGTAAATGTATCCCTGGTTTCCAATGACATCGGTGCAAATGCGGGTGCATTTGAAGATGTCCAGCAACTTTGGCAGCATTGACAAATGGATTGGATTTGCATCGTCCCGAAACATGGCCATAAATGTTGATCACTTGGGATATTGCAATTGGCAAGCCCCGCAAATGCCCAGGTTTTGTTAGTTCTAGGTGAGCACAAATTTTCAATTGATGCCTGCAGGCATCCAGGATGATAGAAACGCATGTGCACACATATCCTTGGAGATTTTGGTTCATTTATTCTGGTCAAAAGAATTGATTTGTGAGAGCATTTAATACCATTCAACAATTGTATTAGTAATAAATGCGTCAGTTGCATTCGACCATCCATTTAGGTGAAAACAACAGTTTTTTACGGCACAAAATTTGTCACTTGAGTTTTAAAAATTGCCAAATAAACCCTTAATTTAAAATTCATGTACTCAATATTTAAACTATTTAAAATAGAATCATGATCTTTTACGCTCGGGCGTAAACAACCAAAGTTTTTGACATCGTTTAGAAGTCGTTGGATTCAGCTAACTTAATTTAGAGTGTCCATGTTAAAAATTCAAAAGCAACTCTTGTCAGGCCATTAAATGGGCAAGGCATTTGTAGACTATCCCCCCCCCCATCAATTGAAGAAAATATTTCAGACCAGCCCCTCTATCTGCTTTCACAAATCTCTGTCAAATGTACACATTCTCTTCTCCTGCTCATTCCTTTTCTCCCTCTCTACAAGACTATTTCTCTCTCTATTTTGAATCACAAATAATGCAACATCAAGATCAATAGACCGTTTCTGCTTTATCCAATCTCTGCATGAAGCTCTCCCCAAGATGATTGAGAAACAGTTGGCGCTCTCAATTGCTCCTATTGCCATAGCCACTTGTGGCAAGTTCGAGTTCATCGTCTGCTAATTCAACGAGGATAAAGATAATCAGGAGTCACCCACAGAGTTGTATGAGGGTTTTGGGAGAATTGACTGTAGATGGGTTGGAAAACTCAAAACGAAGACAAATTGTTGGGGCTGGTGGAAAACAGAGGGTCAGATGAAGAGGAGAGCTAAGATCTATGGGAGGCATTCAGGATGTATCAAAGGAAGGGGATGGGGTGCATCACGCCTAAAAGCCTAAAGAGAATGCTAAGCCAATTGGGGAAGAAGAGCACAATCGCAAAATGCAAGGCCATGATCTACCACTTTGATCTCAACTGCAATGGAGTGCTAAATTTTGAGGAATTTAGGATTATGATAGTTTGAATTCAATTCAAGGATATGTATATCGATAAGGGGTGGAATTACTTGATTGATTGATTGATTGATCGATTGGTTTTTTTCTTGTATATAACAACATGTTTATGTAGAGTTCATTGAAGGAAAATGTGGAAGAAAATCTAAAATTTTGATAGAAATTTAAACACATAAATTTCTGTTTGCATTGCTTAGCGCCAACTGCTTTGACTATTGGATGGACATTTTATGCTCGTTAGATTTGGAAAATGTAGAAGTGTACCTAAACTTGTTGATGTCATAAATTCCAAATAGAATAACATGTTACATGAACAATCTTACTAAGTGCAAAGTCTTCTCCCATAACACTTTCTTCTAATAATATCAGCAACCGATGAGCAACTACAAGTGTAAATTTTGTGTAGGAGGGACACAGACTTCCATGTGCTTAAATGAATTTTTTAATTCAGATTTTTTAATTATTTTTAATTATTTATTTAAATGAGGATTATTAGCATTAACGTTACACTCTTCTAAATATAGAATGTAGTCATCCAAAGTGATAAGTCTCTTAACTTTATGAGACCTTTTCACTCTATTAGTATGATCCACACTATTATCGCAATGAGTGCCACTTAAATTAATTCAGGTTCATTATTAATCTTTTTCATTGATAGCACTGCATTTCTTAACTATTGATCTATCTTATCATAATCAATCAATTCAATTCTTATATTCATCAATGAAGAATATAGGAAAAGGATTCTTGACTTCCTCAAATTCTACATTCAATGGAATTATGCTCCCATTATTCTCACCATTTTTAATGAACTTAAACATTTTAGTCTCATTAATTCTAGTATTATGTTAAGGTAAACATCACTCTTTTATAAGAATTTAGCAAAAGATTTAAATATTTAACTAATTGACTATGCTCGCTGCTATTAAATCTTGTAACTTTAATTTTTTTATTTATTTTCAATAATTTCTTTGAAAACTTTAAAATTATTCAAAAACTTAAATAATAAAAAATAAATTCATAATGTGAGAAGTCATTAATGAATGTGGTAATACTTTTTACTTTCAATATAATATGAAAAATAACTATAAATGTTAGGATATACCAATCATTTCACTTTTAATACCAATAGATACATTCATAGTGGACAAATTAATACCAATGGATACATTCATGATGCATAAGTTATCAAAATATGAGCAATGTACATTCATGAAATCATTATGTAATATTTCAGTATCAACCAAAATTAGAATAAATTGAATGAATTAAACTTTGAGTTACCAAAATTAAATGAATAACTTAATACATCAAATTTTGGTAAGGCTATTAAATTTTAAGATACTCATGAAACATTAAAAAATTATGTAGATCTAAATAGTATCAAATAACTTATAAGTTCTAAGGTCAATTATCAGAATTAGTCACTAATGGTGGTGTGATAGCAGCACTAACGTCAATATATCAACTAAGTATTTATGACAGTTTTATTTAAAATATTTTTTCTTATAATAAAATTAACATCTATCATCACATTACTTATATTTAAGAGAAATTTCTTTCCTTTCTTCCTCCTTTTTTGTGTTGCTTAAATGTCAATATTAAAATTGATAACTAGTGAACTTTTTCTTCATCCTTTTAGACATACATGTATATTAATACGTTCAATATTCATATTTTTTAATGTGCATTCTTAGCTATTTTAAAATAAAATAGCACAACTATGATGGAAAAGAATTGATTGTAAATATAACTAGTAAAAAATTAAAAATTATCATCTTCAATGCTTTAAGTTTCTAGTTATGTCAAATATTCTCATAATGTACTTTTGTACTCTACTAGTATCGCCATATTATATTGAAGTCAATTTATTAGTAAACACTAATTTGACCTTTCAAATTGTTCCTTAATTAGATCAAGAAATATTTCAACACTTTTATTATCAAGAGCAAAATTCCTAATATTCTTTATAACTGTACTCTAAATAATAATTAGAGAAAATTTATTATAATGCTCTCACATTTCAAATTGAACCTTCTATTCATCGATATTTTCATTAGTTATGAAATTAGACTTTTAAATATAGATAGCTAAATTTAAGTATAGACATTCTACTATAATAAGAAGTTGCTTATGTCAATCGCTGTAATTTGGTCTAGTTAACATAAAAATATGAGATAAAGAGAGTAAATAAATTGATTCATAACTTTAGCAACTGTCACTAAGTTCTCAATACAATAATAATTCAAAAAATCATTAGTATAATTCTAATCATAGCTAAATTTATTAATATCATACAAACAATAATGCATGATTATATATACATTAATGCCATGATAAATAATAATTTTTAATAATTAACTAATACTACATAAAGTCAAAGATATTCCTACTTTTGGGCAAAAGATTATCCACGTTTATGTAGTTCTAGTTAATTATTAACAAAATATTGAATTATAGCTACTTTTGAGTAGAACTACTATCCAATATTCTTTAATGCAATTTCTATTATGAGATAAATTATAAAAATATTCTCTCTATTATTCAATAAAATTTTGATTAACTATATATTCTAGACCCTTTGGGGCAACCAAAATATGAAGATTAACAAAATTCACTAAACAATAAATTACTTAATTATATTTACAAATTTAACCAATATGCAATACACTTACATGATAGACAATTATATAAGAGCATATTTACCATTCTGAATTTTAACAATTATTTGTAATATTTTTTAATGCAATTTTTATTATAAGACAAAGACAACAATGATATTATCCCTTATTATTTAATAATTTTGAATATTGCATATTTTAGGCCCTTTGGGGTTACTAAAATATAACGAATTCAAAATTTGCTAAAAAATGCTTAATAAAATTACTATAATGCAATTTCTGTTATAAGAGAGGCAGCAGTAATATTCTCTTTTATTTGATGATTATGAAAACTGCGCATTTTAGACCCTTTGGGGTGACTAGAAATGCAAAAATAATCAAATATATTAAATATAAATTGCTTAATTAAATAACCTATAATACAATTTCTATCATGAGAGAAATATCACAATAATATTCTCTCATTATTTAATAAATTTGATTAACTGAATATTTTAGGCCCTTTAGGGTAACTATATATATACAGATAATCAATATTTACCAAACCTAAATTACTTAGATTAGCTATAATGCAATTTCTATCATAAGAAAATGAAGGGAAATTTGCGCTATAAACTCTCTAACTTTGCGTATTAGCATTTTGGACCCAAAGTTTATTTGTTAGCATTTTAAACCCTATCAAGTTTGATCATTTGCATTTTAAACCCTCAGCGCAGATGGTGTTAGGAAAGCTCGTCAAGTTGGTTGTTTGCATGCGTAAAATTTTCAAAATAACAATTTTGAACCTTATGTGAATACTTTTACGAAGGAGGATGTCAGCATTCCATCGTTGAAGGTTGGGAGAAGAGCACACTTTCTTGAGGTTGGCAGCGATGAAGAAACAGTGAGCAGAGGTGGATGCAGCTAAAGCCAAATTTCAAAGTGGGCAGCTAGTTTTCGAATTAACGAATTAAGACTCGATGATCGATGGAAATCTTAAGCAAACTAATTTTATAGTCATTTGCTTGGGTTGCGCTTGTTGCCCTCTATATTTTACCTTTTATGCCAGTTAGGGGTGCAACTTGAGCCGGATTGAACCTGAACTCGGCCCGCCAAACCTGATTTCGAATTGTGTTAACCTTGCTTTTTCATAACCTGAACCTAAAAACCTCGGGAACCCAATTTGTAAATATGTTAGAGTTAGGGTTCAAGTGAACCCGAGCCCGACTTCCCATTTTATATTTATTATAACATATATTACATACATACTATTTAAACAATATTTCTTTATACTTTTCATATTTTATATTATTATATCTATATTTGAATACATATATGGCATATTGTAAATAAAGTATATTATTTTCATTTATATTTATCTTTTATCTTTATCATTTACTTTTACACTTATTAATTTTCTTCTTTTATCTTAGTTTTGATGTTAAATTTTTTCTAGAAATATTCTTTATATTACTATTTTTTAAAAAATATGTAGTTTGATTATATATTATTATGTTTACTTATATGATTTATTATTATTAGTTATTCATATGAAATTCTAAACTTATCACTTTTAAATAAAATGTAAATTGATCAACATAAATTTCAACTCGAAATTCAACCCGAACCCGTTTTTCAAAAATAGGTTTAGATTTTACAAATAAGTTTAAGGTTAGGGTTAGAGTTAGGCTCAAGGTGAACCCGAGTTTCATGAGCCAGAGTTACACCCCTAATGCCAGTCCAATCAATAGTGAAGAAATAGCATGGCCAATTGATTTAAGGGGCAGTATATGTTGCTGCCATCTTCATGGTGTTGTAAATTTTTCGATGGTTGGATTGAAAAAATGAAAGTAGTTGCTCAAATGGCATTGCAGATTGAATGCTTAGTTGGTCTAATGGAGCAGAGACAAGTCCATGTTTTAGCAATTGGTCAGCTATTGTGCTAAAGTGATGCGAACCAAGTGCTTATCGTTAAGAGCACTATAATCATTAGTTTAATTAAAATTAACTAAAACACATTAAAGCTAATATTATGCGGAAGATAATGTAGAATAATGGTGAGTCAAGTCAAATCCACAGGGAGGTGATAAGGTTATGAATTGTTTGACATTTACTTGCAATAAGAGATGAGAGAGAGAGATTAGAAAGATAGGAAAGGAAGAGAGAGTAGAGAAGAGAAGAACTAGAGAGAGAAGAGAAGAAAGAGAGAGAGAAAAGAGAAAGAGGTAGAAGGAAAAAATTGCATTTAATTAACAACTTAATTAATCTACTCTAAAAAAGCAATTAAAATTTATAGAACTTAAACTATAAAAGCAAGAAAGGAATATGTATTAAATTTAATCTAAAAATTATGAAGTATTAAATAAAGCAGTAAATCTAATCTATGAATTAAAATTGCAACATTAACAACTACAAAGTAAGAAATAAAAATTACATCACCCGAAGCGAAAAGCGAATCTACACCTCATGAGAATTTTATCTCCACCTCATGAGAATTTTATTACTCGGCTGCACCCACTTTATAGGGGGTCCCACAAGAAGGGGTCCCACCATGTGAGGGAGAGTTAGTTGTCTTTTTTTAAGGCAAGAGTGGCCCTCCTCTTTTAAAAGTGTGGGGCACCCCTCTTTGACATTTTGGCTTCTAATGTGGGATTCTCATTTGCCTTTTCTTTCACTGCCTAATTCACGTATAACTTGCCTGCTTCGACGGAAATGTTGCAAATAGCCGCAATTTGCAATTGCCGGCCCTTGAGAAGAGATGGGTTTCATCTATTGGCTGGAATTTCTTAGCCGATACTGCAATTTGGGCTTGCTTGAAATTTTTGTTGCCTAAATTTGGTCTTGTTGATTTGCCGGTTCTAAAGATGGGTTGTGGTTTGAAGTGCTTCCGGTCGGATTGAGGCAAAGGAGGTTATAGCATTTGATTTTTGTAAAAGGGACATTTTCAATTTTTCTGGCTTTGGGCAATGGTGGGTTTAATGGAAGCTGCCGGAATGTGGGTTCTCCAATTGGGGTCTGATTTTCGTTTCTGCCGGTGATTGAGGAATATGTTTCATTGCTTGCTGGTTTGAAGGAAACAGATTACCGGTTGGGGATGATTGATTTCTGCTCAGGAATGAGATGGGTGCCGAAGAATGGGGATGAGGATGGCTTGGAGGAGAAGACGGTTGTTGTTGAAGATTGTGCGGGCACCTAAATCATGGCTACCAGTGCTTGATGCAAGGCTGCCGGATTTGATTTTTGTGGCCACTTGCTGGTGGGCTCAAAGGAGATGAAGGAGCCGGCGAATCAATTTGTCGGCAATGGAAATGAAAGGAGTAGGGGCTTTGTGATCGGTGGTTTATCCTGCTTGACTGGGTCGCCAGAGAGAGATCGTGCAAATCGTTGCTGCGGTTTGAAGCTTGGCCGATTTTTAATAGCTGCTTGGATGGGTTTGGATCGGCCAATTTTCAATCTATGTTTAAAAATTTTAAAAAATATATGCACGTGTCCAAAAATGATAAATCTTAATTTATATATTAAATACATTGGATAAACATATATATGAAGAAAAGAGTAAAAAAAATTCTAAAAATTTAATGGGTTTTTTGAGATAGACTAAATAAGCAAACAAGATTATTTCTTCTTTTTTACTAGCTAAATAACACTACATTAGCATATTTCTTTAAAGTGATATTATTAAATGCACCTGATGCACTTAGCTTCATTACACCTAAGTGTATTTAACACAAATTTTTTGAAACTATTTTTATAAAACTATTAATCTAAGTATATTTAACACATGTATAAATTTTTTATTATTTTTGAAGATTTTTAGTTTTTTTTGGATTTTTAAAAATTAATCGCATTTTAGTAATTTAAAAGTACTAAAATGCCATTAATTTTTAAAAATCTAAAAATCTCCAAAAGATCAAAATGTATACACACATTAATTACACTTAAATTAACATTTGCATAAAAAAATTTTAAAAAATAAAAAATAGGCATTTGCACCCAATTACATTGAAGCTAAATGCACCAAGGTGCACAAAATCGATTTCTTTCTTTAAAATGTCTGCATATATGTTAGTGCACAGGTCTTAGGTCTTAAGAAATCACTTGACTCCTACACATCACTAACAAGATAAGGAAAATAGGAAATAAACATGAAATGCAATCCTTTGTATCTGGGTGCAAATATCTTTTTTTTTTTGAAATTTTTTTACACAACTGTTAATCTAAGTGTATTTAATATGTGTATCAATTTTCACCATTTTTGAAGATTTGTAAAGTTTTCTAAAATTTTTAAAATAAGTGAAATTTTTTACAATTTATGCAATTAATTTTTAAAAATCTAAAAAATATCAATAAATCTTCAAAATGATAAAAATTAATACACATGTTAAATACACTTATATTAATAGTCCATAAAAAAATTTCAAAAAATAAAAAAGGATTAAATGCATCGTGGTGTATCAAGCCTAAGTGCCCCCGAATGCATAGGATCATGCTTCAAAAATATAACTCTCGTTGAAATTATTAGCATTATTGACTAATCTCATAGTCATCATTGGTGGGAGAAGTTTCATCGGCATTCTCAATAAATTTCTGGACGCGCACCCAATAGTTGTTATTAGTATTATTGTTATTATGGTGCTTTGCAAATACACTCGCTTAGTTTGATTATAATTGTAAATATACCTAATAGTTTTAGAAATTACAAATTGATCCCACATAGTTTGACTATAATTGCAAATATACTCACGTCGTTATAATGTCATTACTACACCATCATAGTGTGTGTATATTTGTAAGGATTTGCAATATATGTAGGTATATTTGCAATTTCAAAAATTAAGTGGATTTTGAAAATATACTTATTTAGTTTGCAAACCTTTGCAAGTATACTTATGTTATAATAGGGGGTACAACTTCAGTAGGGTACCCACAAAATCAACCTTAATTCGAGTAAGGTAAGGAATAAAATATTACCCATGAGTATAAATAGGGTACAAATTATTACTTGTCTCCTCAATAGGGTACAAGTAGGGTAGATACGCGCGATACCCGAAACTAATTAACGTAGATATATACTAATTTGTGTATGATAAGTATTATATAATATGTGTTATGTTTTGTCAATGACATCTTATATGCATACTTATTTTAATATTCAAATTCAAATGAATCTTGTGCCCTGTAAATTGTAGATTATGAAGTAATAAATCAGTTTCATTTTCTATATACATGGCATTAACTTATAAAAGTCTTTTATAAATAAACTTATGAATTATGATTAATATATTAATATCTTTAACGATTGGTTTATGACAATCTATACTTTATAATTTTATATAATAATGTAAACATTAACATATGTACCAATGACTCAAAAACATAAATAAGTATTGATTTATATTTTTTAAAATAACATAAAAATATTTGTTAAAAAACATTATATTTGAGTACTAAATGAGCCAATTTAGAACTGATCCTATAGGTAATAGGTAGAGTAGAGTACATTAAGAACTAAACCGACAAATGGGTAAAGCGAGATAAGCATTTTGCAAATAAGGTATGAGTGAGGTAAACCGTTTTATGAACTTAACCAAACCAACTAAATTTTCACCCTAGCGCTGTAATGGTACAATAGTGACGTTATAATGGTGTAGGTATATATGTAATAATGGTCAAATTATATTAGGGTAATTTGTAATTTTTGAAATTATATAGGTATATTTGCAAATTACTATTATTATTATTATTATTTATAGTTCCATTTGGATTTGTGTTACATGTTTATAATTTAACCATCCAAAACTACATCTTTTCCAATTTGACGCCAATAAGTTTAAAGCATGCTTTTGAAATAAAAGATAAAGTTGACCCACTCATATTTGAAACTGAAATGACTAAAATGTTATCCTAAATTAGCAACAACTACATTAAAGCACTTGACTTTTATTATTGAGAATTATTCTGTTAGCCAAGTTAAGTAAATATCTTACTTATCCTATCTTAAAAAATCATTTACAATAATTTTTTTATTTTTTCTTTATGGACTTGTTTATTTAAGTATACTTAACATATAAAACAAGTTTTACTATTTTTGGGTATATATGTAAATTTTTTAAGATTTTTATTTTAAAAAATATATATACATATCTAAAAATGATAAACTTGGTTTATATGTTAAATATACTTATATAAACAAGTATATAAAGAAAAAGTAAAAACAAAAGTATTATAAATAAATTTTTTGAGGGATGTTTAGTGAGACATTTGTTTAATCCGGACTAATATGATCATTCCTCCTTATTATATTAATTTTATGTTAAAAAAATACTTCAAGTAATAATAACACTGGGGTGCAACTTGAGTCGAGTATGTCTGATCCGGGATCAACTCTACTCTTACACTATTTTTGAAAACTTTTGTCTTGCCCTATTTTAGGTCGTGTTAGTCTTAAACATATCCTATCCTATCTTTTAAGGACAGGTTGGTTCCAGTTTCGGTTCTAAATCAGTTCTTTAAAATAGTTTTTATATTATTTTTGAAAATAATAATTTTATTATAGATTTTACTTAAAAATCTAAAATCAAAATGATAATAATATAATTTATGAAATATATTCATTAAATTTAATAAATAATTAACAAATTAAACAAGTTAATATATTTAAAGAATATATTTATATTTTTTATTATAAAATTTATATTAAACATATATTAGTAATTTAGATCAGTTTCGGGTACCCGGACCTTGAAACTTACCTTACTCGAATTAAACCGATTTTTTTACTTGTAACCTACCTCATCCTATGAGTATAAAATTAGAAATCTACATTACTCATTTTATGGTACCCAATGATTGACCCACCGAACCCTACTCAAGTTACACTACTAAATATCACTACTCTCACATCGAGTGAGCTACAGTAGCATAAGCAGTAACTTCGAAAAAAATGATGGCATGGGGAGCTATTAGGGTGGACGCCTAGTTAATTGGCCTAAGTATCTGTAATTTATAGTTCACAAGAAATTACATACATGTATTGGATGAAAATAAATATTATTAAAGAGCCCTTAACAAAAAGGCTAAAATACAGCTTAAAATTACTTCTGGGTGTAAAAGAAGGTTTACGATCTAAATAAACACATTCTCTATGCATCCTTTTGGTCTTTTAATTTAAAATTTTAATATCTAAACCATTTATAACATTTCACATGTATTTGTTTATGATTAAAAATCATATATATTACCAGGGTATTTGTTTATATATTTCATGATTTTTTTTTCTTTTGTTCATTTTTCATAAAATGATTTAACCATTACTTTTATTGAACCCGAGGTCCCTTGTGTGACCAACAATTTATCTGTGGAGCATGATTATGTGTATCATGATATATTTTAAGATAAAATACAATATTTATTTATTTTATCTCATTTTTATTTTCACTTCATTTTTCTTAATAAATATGTTTTCTTGATTGTATTTAATCTACATATCAAGTTTTGTCATTTTATAATATTTTTGTGTATTTATTTTTTATATCTAAAAAATACCAATTTCAAGGGCATTTAAGTCATTTTTCACCGCTTAAAAAACTTGATTTTAGAAAAACAAAAATAAATATATAAAAATATTGTAAAATGACAAAACTTTGAATACATTTGGGAAAATATATTTATGAAGAAAAATAAAAATATATAACTAATTATACAAATAAATAAATGTTATATTTTATCCTAAAATATATTATGATATATATAATCATGTTCCTTTATTTGTTGCCCCTTGTGAAACATTTAAAGATCCTGCGTGGATTGACATGCAACCCACTAATCAAAAAATATAATGGCTTTATGTAGATAAGGTCAGTTAGGTCATCAAATGTCGACATCGCTGCAAATAAATCTACACCAACATAATTGTCATATAATATCTTTATTTTGGCAATACCACATCTTATCTTTAATACGTCAGATTTTTTACGAGATCTACCTCTAGTTTATACCTGTAGGCGCCAACCCCCCTGTTCATGCATAAGGCTATACAAAAAACAATCAGAAGTGAAGATTTAGCTAGGCTCTAGAATTTTAAAACTTTAGTAGGGTGTCCTACAGTAGTTTGATTATATATTCATGATGTATTTTAAACTAAAATATAATATTTATTTATTTTACGATTAATTTTTTTATTTTTCTATAGATATGTCTTTTTAAGTGTATTCCATCTATATACCAAGTTTTGTTTTTTACAATACTTTTATATATTTATTTTTTATTTTTTTAAATTAAGTTTTTTAAGGGATAAAAAAATGACTTAAATGCCTCTAAAATTGATGATTCCTTAAAATAAAAAATAAATAAGTAAAAGTACCGGAAAAAGCAACACTTGGTATATAAATTAAATACATTAAAGAAAATATATTTATGAATAAAATAAATTAAATGAATGTCGTTTTTTAATTTCAAATATATTATGGTGTATATAATGATATTCCATTCTCATATCCTTGTCTCTCTTTTTCTTCCTCACTGGGCAACAGTCGTGTTTACATTAATGCCCTCTGTCGATATCTTGTATAAATTTTTATCATATAGTAAAACCTTCTTTGTTTCCATGGTTTTCAGGAAGCCACAAACTCAGACAGACTTCCTTTCTGCACTGGAAAGAAAAATTCTTTCTTGTCGTTGTGGTGACTGATGCGTGCCATATTAAGCTTTACAAAAACTCTTTTTATACATTTTATTTTTATTTTAACAATTATATACCCACTCTCGAAAGGTGTAAAATTTTCAACAAATATATAAATTTTCAATCCAAGTAACTTTTGACTCATAAATAAGTACCTATCAATAAAGATAATAAATAACTTAGATTTCGAAATATTAAAATTAAAAAAAGAAAATTTATCAAAGTGTGGTCAGTCTGAGACAAGGATATTATAAAAAAAAATAATTCTAAATCATATGAACGCGTTGAATTTTACTTTTTCATCAAAGTGTGACCAATCTAAGAGGAACTCAGTAATCCTAAAAAAGTAGGTTAAGCAATGCGACTGATTGGATTTTAATTTTAGTATGAATGTAGGCTCCACTTCATATTCCGCTGTTTATTATCCAAAGCGATTTCAATAAATTAATCATGTTTTTCTAAAATCTTTAGATTCTTTATCCGTTTGAAATCTGAATTATTTTAATTACTAAATAAAGATATTTAAATAATTTCAATGACTTGAATATAGCAGACTGGCAAGCAGTATGAGGCCGGTATATGCTTTATAAAGGGTTCTGAGCACAGGGGTCTCATGCTATTGAAGACATTGGACAGAATAACAGAGAGATTCGAAATTCGCGGCCAACTAGTGCTTGGGCCGAGCTCGGCCAATGACGAGGCGGCCTACCTTAACCCAGGGCGACCTCTGGAACCCAGCCAGAGCGACGCCTGAGTGGTTAAGCAATTTATAAAAAATGTGCCTTTCGAAAAAGAAATTATAAAAAATGTTTAGAATAAAACCCTTCTAAAATAAGAAATTTAAATGGTTTTATCAAGATGAGCTTCTTTACCTTTGTCTTACTTCTTTTTTTTTTTTTTTCTGTTTTCTGTTTTAAATCTGAATCATCTCATTGATTGTCTTTCATATTGACAAGTGCAATTTTTTTTACTCATATAAAATTAGTTGGTCAGTAAAATTATCTTTATTAAACATTAGATGTCTAGTATTTTTTGTTGGATTTTGTAAGATGGCCAGCATAAAAGTGAAAATTCAATATATTTTGGAATATATTAATTTCATTGAGTTGTTGATTTTTTTTTCCCTTTTGAGCATGATGAGAATAATTAAAAGAGTTCAGGCCTCTCTTACACATGATTGCATTTTGTGGTTCCATCGGCTACTAGTACTGGTATTACGAGAAAAAAGTTGTAAGAAAGTGTTGACACCCCACCGATGGGCCCAAATATAGATAAATTGAAATGAATTGCAAGTCCAAGCAAATTCAAGACACAAAGTAAGTTCAAGCCAACTAAGCGGGCCCTCCCGCACTCAGCCCATGGGAGCGAAGCTCCACTAAGCCTCAAAGTAGGCTTCTTTAACAACCGAACTCGGCCCACAAGAGCGAAGCTTCTACAGCCATCTCAACGGGCTCCACAAAGCAGTTCACCAGACGAAACAAACGGATTTAGCTAAGCTGTAACCCACCAAGCCTTAGAAGCAGACTTCTCTACTATTTTAGGCCCCTACAACGGCCCAACCAAAAGTCATGGACTAAGCCAAGCTCTAGCCCACCAAGCTAAACTTATGGACCAAGTCCAAAACCACTCAAAAGGCCCAAAGCCCATGACCTCAACTCAAGACCAAGTCCATGATCCCACTCAAGTCAAGGCCCATAGACAAGTCCATGACCTCAAGAGAGCCCAAAGCCCACTCCTACATCTATAAAAGAAGAGGCACCTCTCTCGTTTGAGCACACTCGAGGAAAGGCATCCCAGAGGGGAGGACGGGAGTCTGCAGCAATGCCCCGGCATCCCGGTTTTTTTCCGCTCTACGCTTCACACCTCTCTTCCCATTTTTCCCTTTCCATCTCTCCCGTTCTCTTAAACCATTTTTATTTTCCCCCTTTACGCTGTGTAAACCGCCTCGGGTTGGCAGATTTCTCCATATTTGCTTCAGCTTGAAGGCCGGAACCCAGATTCTATATTACTAGTGCCTTATTTCTTTAAATAGGGGCCGATATCCCTTTAAATATCGGTGACGACTCCATTTTCTTTGTTTTCTTGTGTGTGTATTTGAGCTAACGCCTTGTCTTAGCCGTCATGCCGCCAAAATCCCGAGAAAACACCTATATGCCAATTTTTCTAAAAACTATGAGGCCTAACTCATTTTACCCCATGTGAATGCATGAAATCTAAGCCCATGTTACCATCTAACACAACCCACATTTTCAAGGTCCGGGAAACCATTCCGAGCCTATCGTAGCGCTCCCGGCGGGTGCTACAGAAAGAAAACTTTATCTTCATGTATTATTTGCGCCATGCTAAACAGAAACTACATCATTGATGGATTGAAGTACCATTTCATATGACTTAGGGTGTGTTTGGTAATAAGTAAAAATTATTAAATTAAAACTTTTCAATCTAAACTTTTCATTCTTTACAACTATCCTATTTTTTAATAATTTTTTCACATTTTTCTATACAACTACCCTACTTTTTAATTATTTCTTAACATTTTTCTATACGACTACTCTACTTTTTAATTATTTCTACATAATTACCAACACAATTAACCTATTTATTTCAACTTTATCATATTTATTTCTTATCATTACCCCTATCATATTACATCATTTGATAACTTCTACTCTCTACATCAATTCACATCCTTAAATCCAATATTTTTTGCTATAATTAGTCCATCTGAAATTTCTAATAACCTATATTTATTTGAGTCATGCTTTAATTCTTGTGTGAAAAATGAAGCTCAATGTTCATGCTTGTATTACCAATTTTTTTATTTTTTCATGAATATTTGTGTTTAAAAAAGATCTTCTTGCGTATACAATTTGTTATTTTTAAAATAAAAATAAGCATTTTTCATGTTTCATGCTTATTTTGAATATATTTGAAGATTAAAAAATTTTCATATATATCATCGTCATTATCGTAGATCAGTTTCTACTCATGTGAGGTCAATGACTCAATTGCATGGATTCTGCTGCGTTAATCTTTACTACCGTTAATTAAGTTTTTAATAATTTCATATTTAATTTCATAATTTTTATCTATTTTTTATTGGGTGTTACTGTTATTCTCCTACGTCTTCTATTCTTAGGTGCTTTCTCCGGTACATCTATGAAAAAAATTTCAAAGGATTAAAAAGAAGAGTGATGCAAGCGTGAGCACATTAGCATCGAAGCATGAAACCACTAATTTTCTTTTTGAAAATTTGAAACTACTAATTTTAATAAAATCTAAATTACGGGAAAGATTTCCAATGAGGATCTACAGCCGTGGGCCTTCCTCGCCTCGCCAGTCGCCAGTCGCCAGTCGCCAGTCGCCACGTTCCCGCGCGCGTCGCGGTACCAATGCATTCTCGCGCGAATCCCACGAGGAAATTGTCAGGTGACAAATGAAGCAACGGTTTGAGAATGCTGAAAGAGGGGCCATGAGGCGCGTGGATACGAGCGGAGAAAAAAAGCAGCAGCAGCAGCAGCAGCAGCTGCTCTTCCTTCGCTGTCATGATCGCTCACTCCCCATCCGTGTAAGTCTTTCCAGCTATACTGTCGATTTCTTACTAATCATCTAGGTTTGATAAATGAATCACTAACAAGTAAAAGAGTGATAATTGCTCCTCCCCTCCCCAAAGTGATGGACGTGGTGAAAACAATGAATATCCTTGGATGGAAATGGAATAATTGACTGATCGAACAATTCTAGTTTGCAAAACCTGCATCAGAAAACTTGATTCTGCCTATTTCTGAGATAGTCATCTATTTGTGTCAAAAATTTGTGAATTGATGCCATGGTACCCTCGATCACTGTTCAGAGTTGTTTGGAGATCTGAGAAGCTATTGTATCAAGATTTTCTGTTATTCATGAACTTGGATAGTTGGAATCCATGATAACTGCATCTCTTCTGGACATTTGATCTCTTTCATGTTTGCTTTGCAGGTGTTGTTTTGACAATCCTAGAGCATGGGTTTCTTGCCATCCAAGGAAGCACCTGCAGAGTCATATTCATCTGTGTCCATGTGATATTGTTGTAATTAGTGCACGGATAGGGATTCACAAGTTTCCCTGTCTAAGGCAATCCAGACATAATTGTATCTTTGGTAGCGGGAAATGTCCCACACATCTACTGATTCAGAGATGTGCACCATCGAGAACTTTTGCCATGTCCATTGATCTTGAGAATGGAACTTCCCTAGAACCTCAAGGAGATAGTTCAAACAGTACTGATGAAACTACAGACAATACCAATGAAACTATTCTAGAGGATTCAACACAAACGCCTCTGTCTGAACCCCCAGAGTCTGATGTGGTAACACTTGACACATGGATATATCATTTCAGAGACTTCGATTTCTACAATGTGAATGGGTTTATCACCGTCTCCATATGTCATTTCTTGGCCTTCCTCCTGTCCTTCATGGTCTTTAGTTTTGACTTACTTTTATTTATCACATGTAACTAGATCATCCTAGTCCACTACGCTGCATTTTATTACTTATTAATTTTTATTCTTAGTTTCACTACATATTCATATCAATACACTCATTTCAGCTGCACTATTACTATGAAATACTTTCTTGCATCCATAACATTTGACATGACACATCATGACTTTCTATTGAGTACTAAAATCTACATTGCCTACATAGCACCAATATTCCATGATGCATAGTGAGTATTGACGATGGCTCTATCCATATTGCTTTTGGGTTAGAGGACTATGACTAATATTCTTTTACACTTATGTTTCCTATCTTTGGGAATTTGGTGCTTCAACAAATTACAATTGCCTTCTTATTTTGAAATTGACTCGAGAAAATGTTCAAAGTTAAGCTTCAGTCTCTGTGTCTTTATGATCCACAACTGGTATTATGATAATGGAGAATGACTTGGAACCATGCAAGAACTTTCCAGAGAACTGCCTTCGTTAGGATTGTTTTTGATACTGTCACTCTGGCACTTCCTGCAGTTCTCTCTTTTATCATTTATTGCATGTTGTTGTGTAGGTGGGCAATCCTATTTAAATTTAGCTCCCTATATTTTTGTGGAGTACAAGCAATAAAATGGGAGACTGGATTGACAACATCCCTACTTTTTTATGCACCGGCAAATATGATATTGTCTGATAACAGAAGTGCATTCTCATTCACTTTTATATACTTACCAAGTTAATTTTGTATTGCTTGGATCAAATTGTCTCTTGCCTGGGTCCCATTTAGAAATCATCTCGTCTGCTTATGAAGGCCAAACATTCCAAATTATGCACATATGATCTACATAGTTCATCAAAACTGGTCTTTATTTGTTTATTTATTTATTCTTTTTCTAAAGGATAATAGACACATGGATTTAGGTTACAAACCCTTTTGTTAATCATTTATTGAAATTCCTTAATTTCATATATTAAATATAGTTCTCAGAACAATTTTTCGGGGTAATCATTTATTGGAAGTCTTTCATTTTTGGAGATAAAACTAGTTTCCAGAACAAATTTTTGTTGTCGCAACCATTGACATGATGCCATAACATTACTGATTTGGATTAAAAACTGAGGGACAGTACCTAGTTCTTGTTTATTGTCCTTGAATTCTATGAATATGTGTGGTCACATTATTAATGCATGTTATCAGCTGTTGGCAAAAGTACATGACACATTTTAAATTTGCTGGCAGTTGAGATCATTGCTTGCAGATGCTGAAAGGTCCAAGCTTATGAAGAAACTTAGTGAAGCCAACCAATACAATCGATTTCTGAAACGCCAGGTTGGGATTATTTAATGTCATGGCATTTTGATAATATCATAATGCCACATAGTGGTATCACCAAGGCATGAATGTATGCCTCCAGTTTGGTATGTGCTGCAGTCTATGGATTTAATCCTTTTATGTTGATACTGTAATACGCAGTTGCAATTCAAGGAGGATGCTTTGATCAACTTCAAAAGTGAACTTGCTATTGCGGAACTTGAACTTCAGGTCCCTTCCTTTCTGATTATCTGCATGCCCCTTATGTTTATGTTATATTATTGCCCAGTTCCTAGTTTCATTAAATGATTGATTCTGACTAAAGATTTCTGGAGATACCTATGAGTAGCAAACACAACTATGATCTACAACCTCAAAAATTAAATTAAGTCATTGACCATATGATCTCTGTTGGCATAGGTACAAAGAAGAGATTTGTTCTTGATTTACAGGCAATATACTTGAAAGGGGCATCCCATTAATGAATCTTTCTGAAAAACTAAGATGGTTAAAATGTTGCTTGGCATGGTCGTGACCAACAGACATCCTTCTCTCATTATGCCCTGCAAGCTCTGCCATTCATATTCAAACTTTGAAGTTTGAGCTAATATTTTGATATTGACAATTAGTCAAGATTGTGCATGAATTCTACAACTGAGTTTGTTGTTGCATATTCAAGGAAACAAATTTTCAAAGCTTTCAGAAAAGTGATAATGATTACTTCCTTTTCTGTATTCTTGCTGCTGCATCTTCGTATCTGATATTCATACCAAAAATTGGTTATATTTGGTGTCTGGGCCACTGGGCCAGTCTTGGGGTTAATTGTGATTGCATCTTTGAGAAATGTTTAGAATGTGGCCCTCCTTCACACATGCTGGTTTCAAAAAGAGCCTGATTTAATTCTGTTAGCTATTCAAATCTGCCTTCCCACCTACTTAGGCAACCAAAATTTTGTAGAAAAATAAATAGTCAGGTCAATATCCTAGAATGAGTTCAAACAGTGCCCCAGAAGAAGAATATGCATGATTGGTGGTTAACTCTTATCTGGTTGACTCTTTCATGATAGTTGGAAATTCTGCTAGCTTTTCATTATGAGATATTACAACAAAATGGATTTTGTTGATTTGACCAAAAGAAATAATTTAGCTTGTTCAGTACTTATCTCATTTCTTTTTTAACATGCTTCATTCCTGATATCCAGATAATTAAACTTCTGATCTTCTTTCTTGTGTAACCAGACTTTGATTGGACTGGCAGAAGAAATAGCTCGGTCTGGGATCCAACAGGATCTGAGAAAGATTAATGGGAAATATATTCCATCTTATCTTCTTTCTAGGCTAGAAGGTAGCTCTTGTGGTTTTGATAATCAGTCAGTTTAATGAGGTCTTCCTCCATCCAGATCATCCTTGTGGACAGTTTAGCCTTTACCCTGCATATGCATCCATTGCTTGTATATATACTTGTTTAGAATATCGTGTCTTGAATCTCATTTTTGATGTTGTCTCTCATGCAGCGGTGCATGACAAAATAAAGGAACAAATAAAAGGTGTTGAAGCCATAAAGCTGAAAGACATTGAGCTGTTCTGGTGTGGCATGGCTGAGGTGAGAATCAAATCTGTTCCATGTTGATGTGTGTAAGTTAGGACTTGTTTTGTTGACCTGAACCACCGTGGTGTGGTTTCCTGGATTAGGCATATCCCAGAAGCTCATCATTTAATTTATTGCGTTTCTTTTTTCATTCTTGTATACTAATGTTCTCTGGGACAAAGCTTGGTTCATTACATTGATGTTACTGTGCTGTAGGCCCATCCTGGAAGTGGACAAAAAAATTTTTACACTACGACTTGTTAGCATCTGCAATGCAGACTGATATTGAGATGATAGACAAATGACTTGTATTTAGGATGTAACTATTTGCCCTTTGATTTTCATTTCATCTTTTCAACCCCAATTATGATTGAAAAAGATTTGGATAATGCGTAAAAGAATGCTAGTGATAAAATGGACCTGCATGCTAGGAATCATGAAGTAGGCCTCGTTTTTCAACGATGAGAAATTATCTGTTTGAAGCAGTTCTCATTTGCACATGTCAATTTGTTTGGATTTGGACCATTTGTTATGGATGTGCACCATATTGAAGAGCCATCGCGGAAGGTGTGGTAACTAACTTTCATGGTCCTAATCCTATGGAACCAGTTACATGAAATTGAAGTCATGCAATTTCTCCATTTGGGGCCCATCTCGATGATGAAATCAAAATTCAACAAATAATCATTTGGTATCATAGCATCAAAAATCATTTCAATTAAGAGATGCGGGGGGCAATACGTACTTAAAATATATGTGAACGTGTGCAAATTGTGAAAAACAGTTATATCTATTTATAGATGCATCAGAATTAGGGGCGGGACTCATGATCCAACCCCTTTTTGACCAGACTAAACCAAAAAATATATCCCAATGGGGTTGGGGTGGGTTGGCCATGTCCCAACCCGCCCTACATATATTTATTTATTTATTGAAAACTATAAGCTATTTGTCCTCTTATTATCATTTTTTTTTCAAAATTTTCATATTATTTATGATTAATGATACTCTATTTTAAAATTATATCTTATAATAATTAACCTGTAAGTTTGATATTAATAAAATTTTATATTAAATAAATATTCAAAAAAATCAAAATTAACCTAAATTATCAACTAGATTATTGATTCAAGTTGTAGTTTGTTCAAAACTTAGATAGGATGAGAATGTAGGATAGAAAAAGTCCTGTTCTATGTTGGGGAATGAGAAAAGTGTTTTTTGGAAGTGCGAGATTTCATCTTATCCTCATCCCATCCAAGTTGTGAATAGGCCCTAAAAATTTTAATGAAAAATGTTTTGTTATCCTATTTCAATAAATTTGTTATATTCTCTATATTTAATAATAATGTTTTGCAATAGTTAATGGTATTTTACTTTGATTTATTAGTAGAATGTTGAAGCACTTGCTTTTGAATATAACATAGATGTGACTTTATATTTGATTGATGGACAAATTCTGAAAACGATCAACTTGACCCGCATTTTCTAGTTGACTTGCAGCCTCAATACTTGCCCTAGGTTTGTCTTGAGACCTATGGAAGGAAGGTGAGAGTTGGTCGACTTTATCTCGAGTCGATATAAAAAATTGAGTTAGATGAGATGTTTAGAAAAGTAGAGTTAAGATTAGAAAAACTCTGATCCATTATGATTCATTGCAATTCCCACCCTTAATTAAAATGTTATAACAATTTTTTTAAAAATCATTTATGTCCAGAGGAAGCATGTCTGAAATGGCTTTAGATGTTGAATTAATAGCTATGAAATTGGTACATAGATCAAACAATCTAAGATGGTTTGGACATGTCAAACACTTAAAATAACACCGGCTAGGAGAGCGGAGTTTATTCAAATAGAAGACAATAAGAAAATGAGAGGAAGACTCAGAAAAACATGAACAGTAGTAATTAAATTATAAAAACTTTAAAGCTTACTGAAAACTTGATATATGGACATCAACAATGGCACAACAAAATCCGTGCAGCTGACCCCACGTAGGTGGAGAATGGCTTATGATGGTGATTGGATGGGGCCTATGCACATCTTTGATTGGGATGAAACTTCATTCTATAATTCAATTAATAATTTTAAATGCAATGAATGAAATGAATTTCATAAAATTGTCAAAAGTGGGCCCGAAATGGAGTGGTTCCATGAAATTAAATTCATAGAACCAGCTCCATAGGATGGGAACCCACATTTGTATTTAGTGTGGAAAATATATTAGGGTATTGTTTATATGTAATCAGAACAAAATCACAGAGGGGTTGTTAATTGTTAGATTGATAGTTGGTCTCAAACCTCAACATGGCCTGACAAGATCAAGAAACATCGTTTCTTCCCATATATGTGTGCTTACCATGGGGATTTAGATTTTGACACTTTAATATACAAGCATAAGATGAAACAAAAACCCTCATCATTTTTTGAAACTGCAAGCAAGTGGTGAAAAGAAATGCCGACAATTAATGTTGCTTTCAGCTCTAACGTGTGGTGGTGGTTAGCAGAATTTGACTCATTTGTGCTTATATGTGAAACATTTGGATTGATACTTGGAAATGGTTATTAGACTGTGCAAGTAATGGGCTCCTTTGATGGCTGGAGTGAAGGAGAGTACATGTCATCAGAGTACTCAGGTGGTTTCACCAAATTCTCAACAACTTTGAGTCTTAGGCCTGGGAAGTATGAGATCAAATTCATAGTGGATGGAGAGTGGCAACTGTCACCAGAACTCCCTGTCACTGGTGAAGGTATGATGCAGAACAATCTGTTAGTTGTGGAGTAGATTTCATTGCCACTAATTTGCTGATGATGCAGTGAATTTCAGTGCCACTAATATGTGGATATTGTAGTAGATTTCAGAGCTAGTTTCACAAACATGTTAGTTTACTAAATTTTCTGTCTGTCTTTGATCTCATTTCTTTCTTTTTCTTCTTTCTTTATTTTTTTGTCCAAGCAATTATTTTGCAAAATATCATCTGAGAACTAGAAGCTTTTATATATATATATAAAAAAAAAAATTATGAAGGGTGAACTACACCTGGAGAAACCAACAAACCAAAAACCAAAAAAGAAAAAGGGCCCCTACCTCGATTCCGGACCTAAAAAATAAAGTTTGGGAGACTGCTCCCCCATATTCTTTCCTCTCCCCTAAGCTCAATTGAGAACTTGGCTAGCTCATGGGCCACCCCACTTCCACTTCTTAGGACATGGGAAAAGGATAAAGAGTCAAAAAGATTGCAGAAGCTCTTTATCTCATCTACCAGAAATTTCTGATTTGAGCTCATTCTCCCTTCATGCTTTGAGGAAGTTTATTAGCAACATGGATACACTTTCAACTATTACTCTACTGTGCCCCTGTTCTTTCAACCATATGAACCCAAAAATACATGCTTTGGCTTCCCTCCATAGTGGGTCTAGATCTCCCTTTTCTGCTCTGCACTTTGCTCATAAGAATGGCCCGTTTTAGTTTCTAATAACTGCTCCTCCATTATATTCTCCCCTTCACACCACCCTGCATCAACATTCATTTTTACTTCCCCTGCCGCTGGTTTAATCCATTTTGCAGGGCTTTTATCCAGGTTTAGGCCACCGTTTCTGATCAGATTTGATGCTCCAAATTGATGGATATAATCACTTCAGCAATAAATGATACCCTCCAGATTCACCTGCTCCCTTCTCCATAGCCATCCATTCCTTGCATACAAAATCCTCCAGCATTTAGTCATGAATAAAGGAATAGTGATTTCTTTCTCCCTTCAGCTAGCATATGTCGGATTGTCTTGATATCTCTGAAATCTGAATTCCCCATTCCTTCTAATTGGTCCCACTGGTGGAGAAAATCCACTCTGCTGCAATTCCAGAAACTGGGTAGAGAAACCTCCACTGAGTCAGCCCTGTTGCATAGTACGCAATGGTTGTTGTAGGTAAAATTTCAGAAATGAGCTTCCAGCCGAATTTTTGGATTTTCCTTGGGACCATCTTCCAAATGGTTTTCGGAATGCTATCCATTGTCAGGTCTCTCATCTCTGTCTCATCCTCCTCTTGCCTATCCCTCATCTTTCTTAGCAAATAATATGTTTGTTTTACTGTCAAGTCTCCTCTTGATTCTTCTTTCCAGCAGACCCAGTCCCAGATCTCCTCCTGAGGGATTGGAATGTCTTTGATTTTAAGCCATCCATTCTCTCCAGCAACCAATTTTATCATGGATTCTTTCCAGCATCTCTCTTCCTTGTTAATGGGGTAGTTCATTAACATATCCCAGCCCATCCTCTCAGGTAGGGGACCCACTGCTATCACCTCTCCTATTGCCCAGTTATCCCCATAAATCTCACCTTCTTGCCATCTCCTATACACCATTTGCTTCCTTTCTTCAGCACTCCTTAGTTTGCATCAGGCTTCTCTAGATAAGAGAACACCCCAGCTCAACCTTACCATCTAGCAGGAAGCCATGCTTGAAGTATTTAGCTTTCAGAAACATGTGACCAAGAGAAAAGGGATTAGTTAAAATCCTCCAGGCTTGCTTGGCCATCATCGCAATGTTGAAATCAGGTAGGTCCCCAAATCCTAGCCCAACCTATTCCTTTGAGTTGCACATCTTCTTCCAAGCAATACAGCTTATTTTTCTTCTTCCTTCCTGCTCTCCCTACCAAAACCTTCTGATAGTTGAATTCAACTCTTCACAAATTTTCTTTGGAAGGATGAAGAGACTCATAGCATAACATGGCACTGCCTAGGCTTCAGATTTTATAAGAATTTCTTTTCCTCCATTAGAAATGAGCTTATTTTGCCACCCTTGAGTTCTTTTCCAAACTTTTTCTGTCAACTCTAGACTACTCTAGTTTGGTTATTCCCAACCCATGCCGGTAAACCCACATGAATCAAGAACTTCTGGCTCTTTGATCCCAGTTGCTGTTCAATTGAGTCTCCCATCTTGTGTTTTTGCTATAAAAAATTCCTGTTTTGTCCCTGTTTGTTCTTTGGCCTGATGCCCTTCCATATTCCTCTAAAACCTTCTTTAGAACCTCTGCTTCAGCTTGATTAGCACACAAAAATAGCAGACTGTCACATGCAATGGTAAGTGTGTAAGGATAGGACCCCTTTTGCATAGCCTGATTCCATGAATGCTGCCCCTCTCATACTCAGCTTTTAAGAGGACTGAAAGGTCTTCTGTACACAAAAGGGATAAGTAGGGTGAGAGGGGATCAGCCTACCTTAGCCCCCTCCTAGGAAAGATGGTCTCTGTCATGGCTTCATTCACACCTACTCTGTAAGTTACTGTTATGACACAGCATTTCGTCCATTGGATCCAGCACTTGTGAAAGCTTATTCTTTCCATTACTAATAAAAGAAAATGCTATTCCACACGATCATACACCTTTGACATGTCAAGTTGCTCGACTATCTCCTCCCTTATTTCCTTTGGATATGGATTGCTTCATAGGCCAGGATCATATTATCTGTAACAAGTCTTTTTTGGTACAAAAGCATTGTGTTGTTCAGAAATCGGTCCATCTAGACATCCTCTTTGAATCTGTTCTCCAGAACCCTTGATATTATTTTGTACAGCATGTTCCACAAGCTTGTAGGTCTAAAATCAGATAATTTGGAAGCTCCTATGTTCTTCTGAATCAGAACTATCATAGTGGAATTGATTTCCGTCATCATCCTTCTTAGCTGTTCTGTTCCATCTCTGGTCTCCAACAATTTTCTGCAAGCATCAACAATCTCTCCTCCAATGATGCTCCAGTGCTTCTAGAAAGAAACCTGCCAGCGTTGTCTGGGATTGGTGCTTTCATTGGGTCCATGCCTTTAGTTGCTGCAAAAACCTCTTCACTGCTCAGCTGTTTGTTAGTTTCTGATTAACTTCAGGTGGAACTCTGAGAAACTCGGCTTTTTATCTTTCCCGTAAGTTGGAAAGCCACTTTAGAACCATTTGAACTGAACAGATTGTTGAAATAATTCCAGATCATGCCTTCTTTATCGACCTGATTTTCATAGGAGCTGCCTTCCTCATCCTCAAGCACGTCTATTCTATTTTTCCTTCTTTGTTCTGATTCTGTGTGGTGAAAAAATTCTGTGTTCCTATGCCCATTTTGCAGCCACAATACCTTTGATCTTTGTTTACAGCTTATTTCTTCTTCTAAAACAGTACTTATCTCTGCTTCTTTCTGTCTCATCATCTCGTTTCTTTCATCTGATGAGATCATAAGTTTCAGCTGGTTTAAATGATTTTGCTCCTTTTGAATAGCCTGTTTCATATTTCCTTTTCTTTTTTCCTGTTACATCATAAGGGCTCTACTCTCCTACCACATTTCCACAGTTTCCATTTGATTCTACCCAGCATGGTCATGTTCTGATTTACTAGCTCCCCTAAATGTTGGATGCTATCTCATTTACAGACTGGTATTTTGCCAAAAATAATTCATACCTGAACTACCGCGGACTTCTTTTCTTATTTCCGGAATCCAGGTCAGACTCAGGGGACAATGTTCAGAAACCGCTGCTGAAATATGATAAATCTTGCTGAACAGGAAAAAAGCAAGCCATACCTCTGTCAAGCCTTGCTTCTTTCCTGCTGCTTCCCTTTCTGTTATTTTGCCATGTTGTTTGAGGACACACAAAACCCAAATCCTGTAACTCACAGAAGTCTATAGCTTCCCTGAAAATAGATATTTGGTGGTTGTTTCTGAGGTTCCTGCTAATATATTCTGATTCCTCAATTACCTCATTAAAGTCCCCATGATGCCCCACGGTGTACCACTCCTTTCTTTGAGATTCTTCATTAGGTTCCATCCTTCCCATCTCCTTCTAGTTTCTGGATTGTCACAATAACTTGTAAACCTCATCCAGCCCTGCCTTGTTCCCTGAATATTTGCATCAATGTGTGATGCGAGAATGACTGAATACTCAAGTCTCTCTCTTTTTGCCAAAGAAGAGCCAATCCCCCTCTTCTATCCTCACTTTCAACTGTCATGCAGCTATCAAATTTCAACGTTCTCCTAATATCATCCATTTCCTGCTTTCTTCTCTTGTTTCAGATAGGAAGACCTGTTTGGGATATTTTTTCTTGATAATATCAAGAAAATTTCAAATTGTATATGGGTTCCCAAGCCCAAACAATTCCACGCTAGGACAATCATTTCTCCTAGCGGGGCTGAGGGCTCTCCTCAGCCTTCAACATTTTCTTTTCTCTTGGGACCTTCCTATCCTTAATTTTTCCTCTCTCGCTCTTCATATGCCCCTCCCCCTCTATTTTTCGTGCCTCCATTTTCATATGTTCTCTATTTCCAAGCCCCACTTAATCATTTGCAATGGCTGGTCTTGTTATAAGTTGTTTTTATGATCTGGCTTCCCTTTTCCATTTCTTTCCTTGACTACTACAAGAAAGGAATTTCCTATTCTGGCAACAGACATCTTCTTTGTTTCCTCCTAACCCCTCCACTGATACTCTTCCCAAATCCTGCCCTGTATTCCTTTTTCCCTAGCCCTTCCCGGATGATTTCCTTGTTCCCTTACACCTTGGCTTGATATATCCCTCTTCTTGTCTTCCATCCTCTTGACTATTTGCTAAGCCCATCACAATTTCCCCTTGTTTCTTCCCCTGTGCATTCATCCCTTTGGCCCTCAACCCCTCCTATTGCATGAAATTTCTTCTAGCACTGGTCTTCCACTTCTTTCTGATGCTTACATTCCCAATCCATCCTCCCTATCCTTCCTAATCCCAGTGTTCTCATTTCCCACCTGAGAAATCAGCATCTGGTCCACTATCCTTTCTCTGTTAATCCCTGATATGTATCTTCTTTGTTCCACCCATTGTCGTCTGCCTCTCACAGATTTTTCTTCTCCCTCGTCATTTCTAAACATTCCTTGAATGCATGACCCATCTTGTCACATGAATAGCAGTTTTTCATATTGGAAATTTAAAGCTTCTCTTTGGATGAAAATACCAAATACCTCTCTTCAATGGTTTTCTCATATCTTGCTCAACCTTAACCTTTAGAGTGTGTTCCGTGGTTGCGATATTTAGAAGTTGCTTGAAGGGATTCCCAATCAATCTTCCCCGCAGCTCTTTCATTATCAGATATGGGATATCCTGTATCTGCATCTAGAAGAGGGAGGCAGACATTTTAATCTCCTCTTTACCAATTGGTCTCTCCGCCTCCATGAACAGAACCAAGTTTCTGTCATACAGCCATGGCCGGCCATTCAGGATATTCTGCATGTCATCCTCTAGTTCAAAACCCAATGGTTAAAGATTCTCATCCATGTCAGTAAAAGATAAGTGGCCTTTTACTTTCCACAGTTTGCGCATTGTTGCCTTGATAACCTCTTTCTTATAATTCTTCATAGCCCATATGGAACATAGAAAAGATGCTTTCCTCATGGATCGGTTTGTCTGCACTATATTCAGGGTTTTGAGCTCCTCTATCAGTATCTCTGCATGTGCAGCCATACCTGAACTCATCTTCCTTTGCCTCTTTGTGACAGTGACTGGCTCCTCTTCTTCTATATTGCAACTAAATTCGCCCCGATGGCAACCAGAAAATCCTCTGCGCAGCTCTTTTTTTCCCCCTGAAACAAACCCTTCCTTTCGATCTGATTGCAGCTCATGAACATTGGCCTCTTTGCTACCTAATGGGAAGGATGAAGTTTTAAGGTCTGTGAAGTCGCCAAATGGAAAAAAGGGCTAGTGTCCTAATCAGAACTAGAAGCTCTTTGATAATTGTTACCCATGGAAATTTTGGATAAAATGCTTAACAATAGGTTATACACATCTTATCTAAAAAAAATTTTTCTCAAGAAATCTTGATGGTTAAAACTTTATCATGTTTTATTATTGTTGTTGTTGTTGTTGTTGTTGTTGTTGTTGTGATAGAGATTATTGTTATTAAGTCTCCGTAGATCGATATAAAATCTTTTGAAAGGAGATCGCTTAACTACATGAATGTTAATAATCCTTCACATTCACATGCATAATAACCAAATGCAGTTCATCAAAATAAATAAATAAATAAAACCAAATGCAGGTTGGCCTGTTGGATCCTTCACATTCACATGCATAATAACCAAATGCAGTTCATCAAAATAAATAAATAAATAAATAAATATAACCAAATGCAGGTTGGCCTGTTGGATCAGGATCCCAGATCCGTTCGTTGCCATGGGCCTGTGGTGGATGGCACCCATGCGTATGCCAGCAGTCTTATTTGACTTGGTACAAAATATAGGTTTTTTTCTGTAAGATTTCCCTCTAAATTTATATGAACCATAGACTTTAGAATGATTTTCGAAATTAACCTTCAAGCCTTGAAGTCATCTTCAAGAGAAAAGTTTCTGTTTTGCTTCTCCCTGTATCCACAAAATATCCTGCAATCTAATGACATATTGCACTAATAAAGATGACGATTGGTTCAACCAAAACAAGGTCTCCAATGGAACTCAGTAAATCATGAACATACAAGACTAGCTATAGTGCTATTTGGTGCAATCGAGCAGGCTTTGAAGTATGATCCAAACAACCATCATTATGTTATTAGATACCAAATGTTAGTTCTTATGTTGTTAAATGCAGGACAGATACCCACACCAATAAGTGCAGTATCCGTACCCTTTTATTTGATTATATGCAAAAGGGTAGTAAAGTTGTACAAAGAAATGAGTGAAAAGCAGCTTGTGCATTTTCTTTGATTTCACACGCTTTTTGAGGAAGGCCATAAAAACTGATTTCAAAATTTACCGTCCTTGGGTAAGGCGACAGTGCGATTGATTCTGCTTGGAATAATTGAGGGTATCCTAGGCTTAGAGCACAGGCTCCACTGGTCATGAATGTTATTATGAGAGTTTGAAGATGAGTGCTAATGCTTTTCTGGTGGAGGGGCATTTTTCTCACTGTCTGTGACTTTCTACATTACCCCACGGGCTAGCAACCCTTAGAACCCAAATGTGCTTGAGCAGGGGTAAGAGTTTTGCAGCCAGACAAACCCACAACATTCGTGAAAGTAATTTCTTCTTCACTTCTTCTGCAAGGTAGACCCTAGCGCCTACACATCAAATTATCCTGTTTACTTTCCTTCCCCTTTGTGAAAGAAGTGTTCTTCGGCTGGGATATTTAAATATTCGATAGTGGGGGGTATGCTTGCGGTCAATCTATCATCCGTCTCATGCACCGAATGCCCTTTTAACTTTTTTGAAAAAACCATCCATCCTCAGTCATTCTAATAATGCAAGCTATAACCCATTTAAATAGACTAGCCTTCTCGATTACCACTCCCCTCGTATACTTGAAATAATTGAGCTGTAGCAATTCAAATTCAAAAGTAAAAAAAAAGTGGCCTCTGTTGTTGCATTTCATACAACATGGTTGATAAGGCGGGTATTTTACTAGAAATCAACCAGCCTAACAAGAAATGTATAGAGAAAAAGAAAACCGTTTTCACAGTTGCGATCATATACCATCTGTCATAAAACCTATTTTTATATTTTTTTTTGAAAAAAATTTAATGAAATTATTAATCACCGAGTATATTATCTATAATTCAAAATTTACCATTTTGAATGTGCATCTATGTATTTTGTATTTTTAAATATAGGGGTATGGTTGTCATTTTCACAGGGGTAAAAAAAAGGACTACGATACACCTATGTTTTAAAAATATAAAATAAATATATATATATATATTTTCTAAATTTGTAGAACTTGGATTATAAAGAATATACACCTAAATTAATAATTGTATTAAAAAATTTTCAAAAAATAATGAAAAATGAGTATTATGACCGGTCGTACATTATCATGTTGCTTCTTAGAGTGGGGTATAACTTAGTATGGGTTAACTCGGCCTGTGAAATCTGAAAATAGGTAGTGATAGAACTTGCCTTCTTAAAATCCAAATCCAAGATTCC
Organism: Annona squamosa; assembly: GCA_035584095.1. Classification (NCBI taxonomy): domain Eukaryota; kingdom Viridiplantae; phylum Streptophyta; class Magnoliopsida; order Magnoliales; family Annonaceae; genus Annona; species Annona squamosa. The sequence goes on along the minus strand of JAXCLR010000063.1, from coordinate 39,560,825 downwards.
GATTCAATAGATACTTGAACTCGAATTTGATTTTTTATTTTTATATTTATTATAAAATTTATATGCATAATATCTAAATATTCGTTTTTCATATCTATGTAATTTATATTATTTATATTTATGTTTGAATACATGTTTCTCATATTGAAACTGTATTATAGTTGAATAATATTAGTTTTTTTCACATCTATATATTTATACTTACTTTTAAGTTCATTAATTTTTTCTCTGTCTTATTTTGAAAGATTAAAAATTTTCTTAAAAATATATTATACAGTACTATACATTTAAAAGGATTAGTTAGGCTACGTATGAGTATTTTTGCGTGCATAATTTGTTGTTATCGTACATTTTTCACAAATAGTGTTAGGCAAGGTGCGCCCTTCTTCTTGATAGAAGAATTATCCTGAGTTGCAGCTTAAGATATCTGGAATTATAAACGGTGAATCGAGTTGAAAGCTAACATCTTTATCATCCTCAGATACGTCGAGTCAGTTTTATGGTTACAGCAGTTATAAATTAGATGGATGGATAAACATTTAGGGGAGGATTATCGTGTCAATTCGAGTGGCCACAAGAATAATTTCAGGCCACCATCCATTGGAAAACTATGCAACAAAGCATTTATTGAAATGAAATGGATTGTTTGAATTGTCAAAACGAATGATTTGAGGGAGGATGGATTTTTCAGCCGGGACGCAAGCTGGGTGGGTGCCACCTTATCCATCATGGGTTCCACATACGCCGGCCCTGTGGTGGGGCTGCGTTTGGTGAATGAAGACGCAGGATTGGGGAATATAGAATCTCTAATAATTTAATTTAAAGGCGATAAAAATCGCTCAATCAGCTGCCGTCAGAAAGAAATAGTCCAAATTCCAAAAGGTTTACAAGCGGGAAAAGGATGCCTATTTTTAGCGGTTTTTGCCTTCATTCCTATCTTAGTTTGGGCGAGTTGGAAGGCTTTTCCTTTTCTTTTACAAAACATCTAAGGACGTTTGCATCAAAATTGCCAGCGTATCTTTTCTTTTTAGCAACGGCTGTCTTTTTATGAAATGATAAAAATGTCCCCATTATTCATAAATTATTTTGGGTTAGTATTTTATTACTAAAAAATTTATTTATATATATTTTATTTTTATGATATGTTTATTATTTTCGATGATCTTTACGACAATTGCAATGAAAATAATGGTTACAATAATGAAATTTCTTACAATATACATCATAGAGGCATTTTCGTTATTTTATTAAAATATATAACTGTAGTTGGTAGAATCTTGACGGACAAAACACACCTGCAATTGCGTTCAAATATATTATGGTGTTCGGCAATTTTGTAAAATTAAGGGGCATGTTTGCAATCAAGCAGTTGCCTTTAAATTTGATATTAAAAAAATGATAATTTAAATTATACCGACCACGATACTTTAGAGGACGTTGAGGATCACCCATCGAGTCCACCCAGTGCAATGCCTTTTTAAAAAAAAATTAAATAAAATCCCATTATTATCCAAGCCGGGGATTATATGCATGCAATGTTATCATTTATCAAATTTATTTAGTATTTTTTGAATTTTAAACATGAAAAATCTACTTTTCTTGTGCCTAGACTAAATAAAGACAATAATATATATAAGAAGTACATTCTTCGGCCTACATCGTGCGCCCCGTTACGCTGGATCACGCTCCACAGAAGAAATGAGATGAAAATGGTCTTTGAATTTTTTTTCTCATTTTCTAATATAATATATATATATATATATATAACAAAGTTGCTTTTCCCATTTTTTATAGAGTTTTTTATTTCCCTAGTGTGCGTTTGTTTCGCATCAAAAAATGTCAACTAAAACTTTTCAGTCTAAAACTTTTCACTCTCCATAATTACTCTAT
>JAXCLR010000063.1:39521317-39534892 GCA_035584095.1 Annona squamosa | reverse complement strand
ATTTGGGATTTCTGATACTTAGTAGGCATATCTGTAAATATGGTCAAACGTAATGGGTATATTTGGGAAAATCCCTTAATTTTACCATTTTGGAGACTTTTAGTTATGTTTTTAGCTTTTTTTAAAAAAATTAGTAGCATTTTAGAAAATCTAAAAATTTCCAAAAAGGTAAAAAGTCGGCATACATATAAAATACATTTAGATTAACAATTGTCTAAAATTTTTTTCAAAAAATTAAAAAAGATATTTGCAGTGCACTTAACTTAAGTGCACCCGGTGTATAAGATGGGTTTCCACACTTAGTACTAAGTAAAAGAGCAAGTACTAACTGGCGGTGTAAAATTGTTTCGGCTGCAGAAATGTCGAAGGTTGCTACTAACTTGATTTATAAAATTAGTTGGATACTGCCAACTCGATGTATACAATAAGTTGGTTACGGTTAAGCAGCGGGCAACTCAGTTGAGTTCGGAAGGCGGCCGCAGTCACTCGGGTATCATTGAGGCTAACCTCAGCCACAAAGATGCACTGTGCGCACCCTAATTTAACCCAACTCTATTTCTAAGTCAGGTTTAGGATGAGTTCGGACTGAATTTGGATTGAAATTGGGATTAAATTTTGGGTTGGAATTCATTTTATATAATAAGTATGTAATCGAATACATTTTTCCGAACTTGATGATTGATGGAAATGCACTCCATCTACTAGATTAAGTGTCATTTACATTATCATGAAAATTTCGTCATTTGTCTAGTATTATTGTGCCTAGACTCTATTCATAATTAAATGCGTAAAATCAATGCAATAAATAATTCAATTGTTGACACCCACCCTCGGGGCCCAACGACGGATAATTGAACATAAGGTTTAAGCCCAAACAAATTCAATGCAAAAGGAAGTTGAAGTCAACTAAGCGGGTCATTCCGTACTCAGTCCACGAGAGCGAAGCTCCACTAAGCCTCGAAGTAGGCTTCTTCAACAACCAAACTCGACCCACAAGAGCGAAACTCCTACAGGCCACCCCAACGGGCTCCACAAAGCAGCTCACCAGACGAAACAAAGAGGCTTAGCTAAGCTCTAGCCCACCAAGCCTCAGAAGCAGACTTCTCTACTATTTTGGGTCCTTACAACGGCCCACTCAAAAGCCATGGGCTAGGCCAAGCTCTAGCCTACCAAGCTAAGCTTATGGACCAAGTCCAAAAACCACTCAAAAGGCCCAAAGCCCATGACCCCAACTCAAGACCAAGTCCATGATCCCACTCAAGCCCAAGCCCATGGACCAAGTCTATGACCTCAAGGGAGCCCAAAGCCCACTCCACCATCTATAAAAGGAGGAGCTCCCCTCTCATTTAGACACACTTGAAGAGAGGCATCTCAAGGGGAGGACGGAAGTCTGCAGCAACACCCCGGCATCCTGGCTTCCATGCTCTACGCACTCCACGCTTCTCTTCCCATTTTTCCCCTTTCCATCTCCCGTTCTCTTAAATCCTTTTTATTTTCCCCCTTTTATGCCGTGTAAACCGCCTCAGGTTGATAAATTTCTTCATATTTGCTTCAACTTGAAGGCCGGAACCCAGATTCTGTATTACTAGTGTCTTATTTCTTTAAATAGGGGCTGATCTCCCTTTAAAGATCAGTGACGACTCCATTTTCTTTGTTTTCTTGTGTGCGTGTTTGAGCTAACGTCTTGTCTTAGCCGTCATGTCGCCAAAATCCTGAGAAAGCGCCCATACGCCCGTTTTTCTAAAAACTATGAGGCCTAACTCATTTTACCCCGTGTGAATGCAGGAAATCTAAGCCCACATTGCCATTCAACACGATCCACATTTTCAAGGCCCGGGAAACTATTCCGAGCCCATCATAGCGCTCCCGGCGGGTGCTATATCAATGCTAAATATCAATTTTAAAATTATATTTTTAACATCTAAACATTTAAAATATCACTATTACGTGGATAAATGATCCTATTCAGGATAAAAACTATGAAGTTGCGATGAAAACAAGGTTGGATGTGGCTGATGTGATCTTACCCTAAATTGCTTTTGGGCTTGGGTTGCTGCTAATCCAAACCCGACTCAAATTGAATTTGAACCCAAATTCAAAACTCTACAACGTAAGTGCATGAATCCAATCTCTGAAGAATGTTTCTAGAGAGTCACGTCAATTGATAATTTGCATGTTTCATATTTATATATTTGTATAATGTTGTCACACTAACCCAAGTTGTGCCCCAAACTTGACTTTGGCCATAATTCCATGCAACTGGTAGCTTTTGCACATTGAATACGTTTTGCGACCCAATAAAAAATTTTAAAACGTTTGAATAGATTTTTTAAAGAAAGGGAACGTTACTCCTCTCTGTTTCCAACCATTCACTATACGCACTTTCTAATTTTTTAAACCGATTCCAACGTTCGGAAATGTATAAAGTTAAAATTCAGTTCATTCATTGAATTTAAAAAAGTCACTTATTTAACTAAAACACAAAATTTCATCAAAATTAAAAAGTGCACTAGCCCATTTTAAAAAGTAACAAAATCCATGTAATAAAATTATTTAGTTCATGTATCCATTCTAAAGCTATCGATTCAACTTTAAACTGTCTAAAAAAATCAATCTAATAAGGATAAATTACTTTACAAAGTATTGTAACTTTCCAAACACACCATATCTAATTCGCCAAGTCAATCGTCTCTTTTGGTGGGCTTTCCTCGTTGAAACGTGAATTTCTGGACCATTTACGGAAAATTTCTCTCGATTTATAGCATTGAAGCAACTGCCAATTTGAATCATTCGTTGCGTAGATAAACCTTAAATTGAATTGCAACCCACAAGTCATGGATTCTTTAATTAGGTAAACAGCATTGATAAAGTTGAAGGATATTTCAGTAGAAGTGTTAATGGATCGGGTTGAACATGTTAGAGTTAATCTTAGCCTATTTAAATAATATCAACCCCAATTTGTTGATTAACTCAATTAAAAAATCTCAAATCTAACCCATTTAATAATGGATTGACAGATTGTTAACGAGTTACGTATATATGTTATAAACAAGTCAAAATCAAGCTAATTTAAAGTTAAGTTTGTGTTATTTATAATTATTATAGTGAATTGATCTACATCGACATAATACATAGCGAGATTAGATCTTTATTGGAGAAGAATATATATTCAATTCTTTAGTGCAAGGAAGGACAATGACTTGGAGAAATAGAGAAAGATAAAGATGGCAGAGATTAGAGAAATAGTAATGAAGATAGAAGGGAACAATCAGAGTTGAAGATAGAGAGATGGAGGGAAGGGGAGAGGAGAAAGATGGAGAGAGGCAAATAGGGAAGAAAAATTTTACGGGCAATACTCACAAATGGCGACAAGGGTGACGATGACAATGCAACAACATGGTAGTACAGAAGACACTGTAAAGCTGTAGACAGAGGAAGGGAAATAGTAAATCAAAATGTAAAAAATAGACTGAAGGTTTAGGAAATATATGTACCCTTTCTTAATCAATAGTAAATGAGTTACTCAACAGGTTAACTTGTTGTAAAATATCAATTATAATCCGTTTATTTATTTAAATAGTTAAATGGGTTGGTGAATTATAAACTATTTATTAAAAAATCTTAATATTAACTCATTTATAAATAAGTTGGACAGTGAGTTGACAGGTTAACCATGATTATTAATACCCTTATGTTCCAAGGTGCAACTGGGATAGGGTTCAACCGAAAGTCGAGGAGGGCCGGGTTTCCAAAATTTGGGCTGAAAGCTGTCAAGTCCAGCAACCAACTTAAGACAAAGTCGGGTAGATTTGTTATATCGGAATTCCAATCCGAATTACAACTTAATAATCTGGTTCCAAACCTGAAGTAGAAACACAATTAGCTTACTCCATTACTTGGATTCCTCTATAATTAAAATTTAAATAGAACAGCTATCCTTCATGTCTTTTATGGATTTTATTCAATATTCCATGCATTTACTGTATAAAATTATCATTGATCAATTTATTGTGACATTAACCGATTGGAGTTTGCATTTCATTCATTTTATGATTTATTTCTCAAATTAATGCAATTGCAGGGTTACATGTTTTATTTGGGAATGATTTTATACGCTTTAGTTTCTTGTACATGGTTTTAGCCTTATAAGTTCTTCAAATATTTTTTTTTTCTCTTTCTTCTTTCCTATTAGTCTGTTTTGTTATTGTTTCTTATTTATTTTAGGGATATTTGGATTGGCCTAAGCAACTTTATGTACGATTTTGTAATTTTCATTTTATAGCTATTGATTTGGCAAAAATACTCACTTGTACACTTGCAATGAATGATGGTTACAATTTTTGACAAAAGCCAAAGGTTCATACATCACATTTGACTCAGTGATTATCAATATCAAGGTGCCTTTAAGAATGTTATGACGTGGATTTTCTTGTGTTTAAGTGGGGTGTTTTTGCATTAATACATTCGACTCCCTATTCTAGTAGGTAGGAGATTATGATTTTATGTAATGGGTTCTCATTTAGCTAAGTAACGACTTCACGTGTTTTGTATTTTAATATTTTTTTTTAGTTTTTTCACTTTTTATGTGTCTCCAAGTCTATTAGTTTATATATCAAATTTTACCATTTTAAAATTTTTATATGCATTTTTTTATAAAATCTCAAAACTAAAATGTCTTTCCATTTTCATGTGCAGGGAGCGAGATGAGTGAAAAATTTTATTTTTAAAATTCTATAAAGAACGAATAAAAGAACTTTAAAATGATAAAATTAAATATATAAACTAACTACACTTTTTTTCCTGTATTAAACCAACTATACTTGATCTTACATAAAAGTGAAGAAAAATTAAAATTACAAAATACATGATGTTGCTACTTAATTGACAACCCATTGTACGTCTCATAATCGTAATAGGTAAAATGCGTAGTTAATTGTGAGAAAGATGAACCTAAACTAGCAAAAATGATCTTTTTGAAATTTCGTTTTTTTAATTTTTTGAAAATTTTTAATAAAATGGTTAATCTAGATATATATCATCTATAAATCAAGTTTTACCTATTTATCCCTATATTTAAAAATAAAAATAAATAATACACATATTCAAAATTAGTAAAATTTGGTTTTATAGATAATATATACACAGATTAACCATCTTATTAAAAAATTTAAAAAAATGAGTTTTTAGAAGATCATCCCTCCCTGAGTGCAACCCGTTGGCCCGTTGCACCTGTAATAACCTCTTGAGAGAGAGCCGATCGTAGTTCAGAAAACAAGCCCAAACGATGAAGAAATTCTCTAGGAGGATAAGGCTTTTCCTCACCACCCGTGAGCCTGAAAGCCCGGCCCGAGACTAAACACGTAGTCAAATGGCTGGCCAACCAGCCAGCCAGCCAGCCAGCCAGCCAGCCTGGCATCATGATCATGAAGACGCGTCTTGACTGTCGAAAAGACAAGACTCCTATTTTCGTCCAAAGCATCCCAATCACTCAGGTTTTCAACCGAGCTTTCCATGGATGTCATGGAGTCGGGAACGCTTCTCACGTGCCGATCCTATTTTCACACGTGCGATCCTTGGCCCAACACTCCCAATAATCCTGACAGAAGGCTAAAATCACGAGCATCTTTGGTCATCGGTAACTCTTTCCATTATTCAATTAGCGGCCCACCCAATGAATGGCCCGGCATTATTATTGCAGCGAATGATATATAAAGCATGGGTCACATGCACATGCGCTAGTTTTTGAACAAAATGCCTGCATGTTGATTGGCCCCCGCTGGTGGAAATCATTCCTTTAATTCCGTGGACTCTGTTATGGTTTGCCCCTCTAGGTCCAGGCCTTCTCAGGGGAGAAGAAAACAAGTAAGTGTGCAATTTCTAAAATAATTTTCTCCAAATTCCACTGTAGGACGCAGGCCCACATATATCTGTTTTGTATTCCACTCATCATTACTTGCCCAGGAGTTTATAAAATAATTCAAATGAAATTTTCTTAGGACTCCGGGTATGCGTTCATCTTAAATAAGACGGATCAACTGTTTATACTATGAGAATATTTCTTATATACAATCTATGCATTGACATCAAAATATGAATTTGGCTGCAGATGATGGCATATGTAACCACATTAAAGACATCTGCAGCTAATCATTGACATTATTTGTAGCAAAGCAGAAACCCCTACATATAATGTTATATGTAGTCAGGTCAGTATTGTATGCAGCAAATTTTTGAAAAAACAAGTGCATTTGTTCATATGCAACAACCTATTTATAGTCAAATATGTAACTACTTTCTTTGTTTGTTTATTGTATATTACTTGTTGAGCCAAAGGATATTAAATACAGTTGAAGAAAGTTGATTGTGGCATAGGTAGCTCTTTTGTCCAATGCCTCCTCACAATCACATTCTCATGGGGGTCTTTGCAAATTAAAGTGAACCTTTTAACTTGCATAATTTTTTGTTCACACGTGTTGTGGATATTGCAAAACATACCATCTAACTAGTTCCATAGTGTTATAAAATAGATATTGTTGGCTAATGACGAATGCCAATTACTGAGCCTTTGCTTTATATCTTTGCATTGATCTCATGAGGTTTGGTCATTTTATGTAGTTTTTTCCTACTTATTAAAGGTGTGTTTGAAAAGTAATAAAATTTTTGAATAAAAGATTTTTTGTATAAAAGTTTTTTACACGAGAAAAAATAATGTGATATAATGATAAGAAGTAAAAAAATAAAGTTAAAATAGATGAGTTAATTTTGTAGAAATAATTAAAAAGTATCATAATGGTACAAAAAATGTGAACAAATAATTAAAAATAAGATAATTGCGGAGAGCGAAAAATTTTAGTTTTAAAAGTTTTGATAATAACAAATACACCCTAAACTTCAATGCTCTATTCTACAAGTACTCAAAACCCATGTGCTAATTTCCAATCATGCAAAGTTATCGGGCATATTTTGCAAATACCCCATTCCAGTTGGAACATTGCATAATTTGAAATTGGCGAATGCCGTTTTTATGTGGAGACCAGAAATTCAAAGTAATCAGCACGCAACCATGCAAGGCTTACAGCCTGATAAAATAAATAAAGAAGCATGCAAGCGAACTCGTATTCCATTACAGATCATTTTAAGCGTGTTTGGCAACACCGACGACCCCATGCAAAATCAAGGAAGTCGCCAAAAAGAAGAAAAAGCCAATAAAATAAGACCCGCTAAACAAGAAAAATTAAAACAAAAAGTTGAAAGAATTGACAGGAATTGGATGGGAACGTATTGAAGAAAGTGCACATCTCCGCGTCTCCCGGAACAATATCTTATTAGATGGAAACGGGGGATGAGGGAATTAGTCCAGCTATGTCAAGCACAAGCCGTATTTGACATGTTGCTGTTCATGCGTGGAAAGTAATTTGCCACATTTCTTATATTCCACCAAAGCCTGCTCTGCATGAAATTGCATGGCAATGCAATTGCCAATCTTCAACGAAACAGATTATAGTTTTACTAATGGTGATTTTAATTCCTTTTGAGAGCTAATTACTTAGCTGCAGTGCTTGTTGGTTGGTTTGAGTAGGACATGCGTGCTCTTCAAGTTTGTAAGAGAGGCAGAGTATTTATTCATGAGGAAGTTTCTGAGGAGTGAAAAAAGAGGTGTCTGTGTTTTACTCCTTTCGTTTGTCTGGGGTCGAGGAAAAGTAGAGGGGAGGCCCCACCACCACGCTTCTTGCCAAATCTTGGTGGGAAAATTAGGTTCTCCACCATCGCCTTTTCTCTGCTGAATAAAAAGTTAGCGGTGGAATGACAGTGACCCCAGTATGAACTTGGGCTCAATGCCCCAGCATTTTAAATCTGCAGTGATACTACATTTAAATATTCAGAAATTAAGGGTTTCTTCTAAATTGCCATCTTTTGAGTTTTTAAAAACAATGAGAGAGCTTCCTCCGAGGCTTGCTCAGATATATAGTCATGCACAGGAGGAAGAAATCCCAAGATTGCTGTTGACTTCAGCAACAGTACTCCAGTAACAAAATGATTACATTTGCAAATCGAGTTTAATTAAACATTCATGAACTAAGAAGCATTCATCTCCTTCGCTGCCTGCCTTGGAAGCTACTTCTTGGTCCAACCCAGCCTGCCATTAATAACCAAAGAGCCCCCATCTACATCGTTTGCACATAAAGAATGATGTCCAATTAGCAATTGGATAATTTATTATTTGCTAAACCCATTCATGGGTCAATAAGTGTTCTAGAGAAATCATTTTAGAAAGTCATTATGGCCTTTTTGTGCAGGGTTTACCGAAGTATCTGTGAGAGCAACAGGGGCACATTAAAAATGCACTTTGGTCAGCCAATCCGTTAAAAAAATTTCCCCTCCTTCCAAGAAAGCTTAGACTGGGATGTTGGACCAACAGAGCACCTGATTTCATACCATCCGATCACTACTTATGCTCCCAAATCAAGGACTGGATAAATGATTTTTTCGATATTGAATGAATTATCAACTTTTTAGTGGTATTGGCACTAAGAAACACCAAACTTAGTTTTATGTAACCAATTCTTTAGTTACATATAACTTATATTTTGCAGTAATAAATGTATTTTGATCATAATTAATTATCTAGCTTCAAGTACTTGGTTGCTTTTGAGTTATCTAATTTAGTAAAACATAGTCACTTTTTACATCAAATGCTTCCAAAAGTAGCGTACAATGCTGCATCTATTGGAATTTAACTACAAATAATAATAAAACTGTAGCTACACACCGACACTTATATTTAGTATCAAATGTAATTAAATTAAATTTTGATTATAAAAAGTTTTCCATATATAAAAATTAGTTTTTTTTTGGTAATGGAGGTTAGCAATTAATTATTAAATTATGAGTCTAAATATCTAGGCTCCAATACTTTGGCCATGCAATTTATACTATGACTGTGCAAATTAATACTCATTGTAATAATTGTTTGGCTATAGTTTTAAAAAATTAAAATGCCTAATATCTATAAAAGGAATAATCCTGTTAGCCCGGGCTAAGTAAATACCTCACTTAGCTGATCTTGAAAATCTTATTTAAAATAAATTTTTTTCTTATACTTGTTTATCTAAGTGTATTTAATATATAAATCAAGTTTTACCGTTTTTGGATATGTATATATATTTTAGATTTTTAAAAATAAAGGTATTTTAAATATATATACACATATAGATGTTTAAAAATTTCAAAAAAAAAATAAACATATTCAAAAATAGTAAAATTTGGTATATATGTTAAATACACTTAGATAAATAAGTGCACGAAGAAAAAAGTAAAAAAAAATATTGCAAATAGATTTTTTAAGGTGGGTTAAGTAGAGTATTTACTTAGCCCGGGCTAACAGGATCACTCATTTATATATGTGTGTGTGTATATATATACCAAAAAAAAGCTAGAATTTTTAACTTCTCATGATCATAAAAAATCACGATGCGCAATTGCCAACATGGAATTGCAATGCTGCGCCAAGTACTAATCAAGCAACGTAGAAGCCAAATTAAAATTATTAGTAAATAAGGGAGCCAATAATTACTTGACCCTTATTTGTATGACCCAAGTCGTCGAAAAGATGCATTAAAAGCCTTTTACTCTTATATCACTTCTTGGTGATCTAGTTGGACCACTAGAGCCTTTCTCCCTCCAACCAAGGGCTCTGTTAGAGAATTCTTGCAACTCTTCATATTACTAATCGATCGGTTACCTTCTCCACTAACCAAGGGCTCTACTTTGACCAGGTTAAGTGAATTTGAGCCATCACGTTATTTACACAGTCTTCCACTTGCAGGTGCAACATGCGTGACCATTGGCACGTTTACGATTTGACAAATGCAGTAAAGTATTGAGGGATCCATTTGGATCCGCCGTGTTTGTGTCCACATGCTCTGTTGGAGCCCTGATTTGATCAGTCCATGTGCAAGATAAAGGCCATATATATATATATTCTCAATCATGCTCATTAAAATAAGGTTTATTTTTAGCAACCATATATATGCAACGGACTATTAGCAACGATTGACATCACGCAGAATTTAATGGGAAAAAAAAAAAGAAGAAGAAGAAGAAGAAGGGAAAATTGTTGTAGTACTGGCAATCCTAACCATATAAGACTAAAACTTGAGCAGTTACAAATTTTGTTTTGTTTGTCATGAATCCAGTGGCAATAATGACTTATGCAATGAGCTGGTAATATCCTACTTTTGATAAGCTTATGCATTAATGTTAGAGATTAGAAATCTGTTAGGAAGGTTGGGGATGAAGAGATGATCATTTTGGGATCCAAGGCTCAACAACCAAAGCAGGCTGAAAAGACCAAAAGAAAGTCAACTGACTCACATGTCATGTGGGCCACAGATCATGAGGATCCAACTCGATCCACAGCTACACTTGTGGATGGCATTCGTATGTGGAAACAAGACCATCTCATATTTTTGTCAGTTTTGCGCAAACCAGAGACAAAGCAGCCACAAATCCTGAACACCAAAAAGGGAGACGAGAAATTTCGTTTTGAGCCACTAATTAATTACCCACGAATGTTCTACCCATTTTCCAATTAATTTCCAGGTGAAATGTATCATGTCAATCGACTAACAAAATCCATCCACAATGCAACAACAATTCCCATTTAAATTAGTTGTGGTTAAATTTTTATTAGTAGTTGCATCCAAATTTTAATCAGGAATATGATCTGGTGCAGCTGGCCTAAGTGACGGGTCACTTAGTCGAATCCACTTTACTTACTTTTTTAATTTTTTGTAAACTTATTAATATAAGTATATTTAATTTGTAAACAAAATTTTACCATTTTAAAAACTTTTTAAGCATTCCGCTTTCCACTCTCATAATGAAAGTTCGGCTTGTGGTGAGAGCTTAGCCTCCCGTGCAGATAGATAAGTTTATTTTCTCTTGATAAGTGGAAGTTTATTATCTTTTGTGTAAATAAGCTTGATTGTAATAGTATAAGCTATATTGCACAAAAAAAATCGATAAAAAGTTTAACCAATTTTTAAATATATATATATATATATATTCGAATTTTTAAATAAAAGAGTATTTTAGTCATTTTCAATAGTTGAAAAATATATACATTTTCAAAAACAGTAAAACTTGATTTATAGATTAAATATATTTAGATTAGTAAGTTTATAAAACAACAAAAAAAAAAAAGAGTAAAGTGGACCGGCCTAAGTGGGCCGGCCACACGGTATCAGTCAAAAATTTTAATAGCAGGACAAAATACTATTTTCTTTGCATTGATGTTAAAAAAAATGGTTATCTTTAATCGAATGTAATGGACGTAAAAAATGATTATATTTAATCAAATGTAATCACTCTAAAGCAACCAGGTATCTAACTAATCAATTGTAACCCGAATATATTCATTAAAAAGAAAAAATAACCCAAATACATCTAATACAGATTAGCTACATGTGGCGCTAATGTGTCTCAAATTTTGCCGGCAGTTGAGCAGGTTGCAATATATAGTGTATATATAAAGTCAAAAAAGATCCATAAGCATTTTGTCCTGATCGGACGTACGAATGGCCCACTAGATGACTTTGCTATCCTCATTGCCCAACTATTGCTTACATGTGCTAGGTCCCCACAAGAGGATCGTTAGATCTCGAATGCATATTCATTTAAGCGGTTGAATTGTTTGAATCTCCATATTATCTTTCAGATGCCCTGTAATTTAGTAAATTGTATCAATACAAGAATGAGTTTTGATCTTTTATGACCGGTAGTTCCAATTGGCTGTCTTCGACCAGTCACTGAAGCTGTTCGATTAAATAAAAATTTTGTGAGCAGTTGTATTATCTTTGCTACCGAAGGCTCGATGGGAGTAATTAATGTGTATAAATTTCACACATAGGTCCCTTTGCCAGTGTAGAAATTTTACAGGCAACCCCCATTATCAGTTCTGCTTAAGGCACAATCCTCTTTCTCGATTTCTCCTCTAGCTATTTTTCCCTCTCGTGCATCTCCTTTCCCAGTCTCGCTCCTCACCAGCAGCATCTCCTTCCTCGTTGGCGACTCTCTCCCTCATTTCTTCTCCCTCTCTTAGAATGCTTGCGCTTGCGCACGCTCTCTCTCTCCCCTTTTTACTGCCTCATCACCGGTCAATCTTCCCCCATGCCTCAACCCTGATGCCACCGCGATTACTCACATTCATCTTCTCTGGTGAGATTTCTAAATAAAATAGATTTTCTGTCATCCCTTAGCCTCACTTGAAAGAAATAGAGCCCCCTCCAATGATGTTCATGCCATAGTACGAAAAGCCAACTATTAATATTCTTCTCTACTACCAAAGGCCTTGGATTTCTCTAATCATGGCGAAGGAGAAACTCAACGAAATCCTCCTAAATGGACCTTTAGATGCTTTCATCGTTATACCAACTGACAAAGAGGTGGGTACTTAATTTCATAAGTAGCTGGCCGAACCGGTGACGAGATTAGTATTTGTGAGAATGATGTAGTATGTCGGCAACGAAGGAGATGGATTTTAGTGGAGGTGGCTGAGATTAAGATTGAGGCTAGATCTTTGAAGACAACAGGAAGAAGAAAGCTGGAGCAAATATGGCACTACATGTTCGATCAATGATTTCCATATAAGCGTGGTACATGACCATGTCCCACGAGTTAGTGGTCATGTGTTCGAAGGGCAACAAATGCAGTTTGTGGAGCAAATGCAGTTAGTGGTGGCAGCGTCTCCTTTGCAACAGCAATGGGAGTGTTCACCGTTGGTTCTTGTAGGAAAAAATAGATTGTTGCAGGTTTATTGTAAGAATGTCTCAAGGGGTTTGGTTGTAATACATGTTTTAGATGAGTGTATATAAAAAACATAAAAAAAAATGATTTCCATATGGGTTTGGTTGATAATGGGTTTTGATTTTGTTGGTAGAAATCAAGGGAATCATTCATGATAGTAGTTATATTTAGTTGTCATGCTACGAATTTTTAATGGTGGCGCCAAAGCTATTAGACATGCTAGCTTGCTTGAATTTGAAATCAATAAGTGCAGGGGTCGTGTAGCAGCTTGCACACGTCGTCACTCCAACTAGTGTTTGATGATGCCTTAGATTTTATTGACAACAAAACAACCATCATCGTACCGCGATCCATAGGCAATCGAAATTGTCCCCTTTCATTGACAATGGAAGCACTTTTTTGTTTGGTACTCTTTTCCTTTACAAAATTGTCAGTGCCCTTCTTAGAAATTTCCTTTGTAGTTGGCATCCAACAATTTCGACATGAGAAGAGTTTTTGACTAGGAAGGAGATGGTCTAGTGAGTGGGACGAGATGCTCAGCGTAAGAATAACTCGAACCACATCTGTGATGTCTGGAATTAGGGGTGTAAATCGGGTCGGGTTGACTCGGGTTGAGACAAATACAACCCTAACCCATCTTGTAAAATCCCAACCCAACCCTACTTTCAACCTTACTTTTCACACCTTAACCCAACCCACCTCAAATCGGTTCGGTTCGGGTTAGAAATCGGGCTAATAGATTACACATATTATCAATGCAATATAACC
>JAXCLR010000063.1:39506375-39521217 GCA_035584095.1 Annona squamosa | reverse complement strand
GGCCAATGCATGCAAACCCCTCGCAATAAAAAAAACTTTTCCTAAAAAATATATTAACTTCCTTAGTCCTTACAGACGAAATGACCATAGTTTCAATAGTAGCATGAGAAGAGGATATACAATAGCTGCAGCTGCAATGAAATGCCCGCACACAACAACGAGTATCCGAACCGTGCATCAAATTACTCAGAGAAAGGAGAAATTGGAAGAAACAAGGCTACTCCCCAAACACTGGAATCGAGGGCAGTAGGAAAGTCGAAGAATAGAGAAGCACGAATAAGCCGCCAAATCTAGACCGGGATGAAAGTGAAACTGCAGACCTAGACACTCCGATTTCTGCTGCAAAGAGATTTACGGCGCTCCAACAGGGTAGCTGTCTAGCTGATCGTGGCAGATGTTGGGCAGGAGGCGCGCACGGGCCGGCAGCCGTTGGGTAGGAAGAGAAACGGAAGAAGAGGACGCCGTTGGGCAGGAAGAGAAAAGGAAGAAGACAACGCCGTTGGGCAGGAAGAGAAAAGGAAGAAGACGACGCCGATCATGCAGGTTGGTTTCTTCTTCTCCTCCTCCCGGCACGATCGTCAGACAGCGGCAGTGTAGCAGATCCAGAGATGCTGTTTCGGCCAGGCAGGTTTAGGACCTTTAGATGGATTCGACGAGGGGGGCAAGTGAGGTCGGGTTCTGCGAGGGATTAGAGGGCGGCAGCCGGCAGCAGCACAGCTGCACAGGGCAACGATGTCCTGCAGTCGCGACAGCTGGGAGCAGCACGGAATAGGGTGGCTGATCGCGGCAGCCGTAGGGCAGGAAGAGAAATGGAAGAAGAGGACGCCGATCGTGCAGCTCGGTTTCTTCTCCTCCTCCTCCCGGGCTCGATTGTTAGGCGGTGGCAAAGTAGCAAAGCTAGAGAATAGAGATGCTGTTTCGTGTTGCAGGCGGCCAGACAGGTTTAGGGCCTTTGGAAGTTTAGACTTTAGATGGATTCGACGGGGAGGGGGGGCAAGTCGGGTCGAGTTGACCGACCCCTAACCCAACTCAACCCGATTCTTAAATCGGGGCGGGTTCAACCCGATTTTCCAAAACCTCAACCCAACCCTGGTGTAAATCAGTCCGGGTTGATGCGGTCTCGGGTTGAACCCGACCCTATTTACACCCCTATCTGGAATGCCAATCTAGATGTCGAATTCACACTTATCCTCAGGATTGTGGACGAATGCCCTACATCTCGATGAGCATTGAATTCTCAGGCAGCTCAGAACCTTCAAATCCACTTCTAACTTCCACTACCAGACCCAACACGCTCATCTAGTTTGGCCGATCTGATTGGCAACATCGATAATTGAAGGAATTCAATTGGCAATGAGGTAGCACAGGGGGGAGAGAGAGAGAGAGAGAGAGAGTTGAGAGAGGACAAAGAAATGACGAGAGAGGGGGGGAGAGAGAGAGCATGCTGAGAGAGGAAAAAGAAATGAGCGAGGGAGAGGGTGGGACACATGGGCACAATGCCCCCCTGACAAGGGCCTGTCGCAAAATTTCTCCGCATTAATTGCTCCCAACTGCTTTAGTTTTGTCAGAGTTAATCCGATGGCCACGAACAAGCCCGTGCAATCGAATGATGAGCAAGCATGGTCGAAAATAGCCCTCGTCTCCGATTGGTCGGAGATGATCACAATTCTACAAGAATGGTCTCAATTATAAATAAATTAAAATTAAATTATACAAGAATGGTCTCAATTATAAATAAATTAAAATTAAATTATGTAAATTGATAAATATTAATATATACATATTCTCTTACGTTACCCAAATGATATCACACCACTCTTACGATTTTCAATTTTTTATTTTTTATTTTTCCACTTTACCACTTTTCACCTACATTCCCAATAGCACCCGTAGAATGACCCAAAACGTAAGCGTACGAGGATGAAATTCCAAGCAATAACGATTACATTCCAATGATCCACTTACATATGCTTAAGGTATGCATCATGAGCTGTGATTCAATGCTCCCGCGTTCATTGTACTTCCCCTTATTTATTTATATTTTCATTGATATGTATAGGCCAAAGCACAATTAGTGCATTGCCCATTGAAAATAAAAAGTAGGCATTTTCATGCGTTGGTGCATGAAAAATACTCTATTTTTATTTTGAAATTCAAAAATATTTAAAAATAAAATATAAACTTTGGCCAATAAATTGGTTTCTCTTGGGCTCACACATTCATTAAAAATCAAAAATAAAAAGATGAATACGCAATTGCGAGCACAAGCATTAAGTCTAGATACTTGTGCAGGCATTCAATCGTAACTCATACATCATTCATCTCTTTCATGTTTGGAACTCACTGTATTCATCTCTTGTATGTCCGGAACTCACTGTTATCCATCTCTTGCATGTTTGGAGCTCACTGTTCATCCGAGACGATGCAATGAGCCCGCAATAGAAGAGAAGCCTACCCTTCCATCCAAATTTCCAAAATTATGATACGTGATATTTATAGAAATTGGGATAAGATTGTCTCCTGGGTATGATGCCATAGATACAAGACAGTGAATTTTACGTGAAATTAATTGTTCATACCTCTTTATTGGTATTAATCATTTACATTTTTTTTATGAATATTCATATATTACATCATCTTAACTATTATTACTTTTAGGTCCCTGAGATATTATTACAATATACTAATTAACAACGTTTTGGAGATATATATATATATTTTTTAGATTTTTAAGCATAGGGTCATTTTAGTCATTTTTAATCATTAAAATTTATGGAAAATCTACACATATCTCAAAAAACGGTAAAACTTTATCATTAAACTTTAATCATTAAAAATGACTAAAATACTCTTATGTTTAAAAATTCAAAAAATCTACACATATCTCAAAAAACGGTAAAACTTTATCTATATATTAAATATATCTACCTTAATAAGTTTATGGAAAAAGATAAAAAATACTTAAAAAATAACTTGAGATAACAAGATCATACCTCTAATATAAAATATTATATATTGCTAAAAATAATTATACACGATCAACCATTTTAAATATTATACATTGTAAGGTTATACATTGAATCATATGATACACAAATATTAATTAATATTAATATTTTGAAATAACATTAATAAGCAATTATGTTGTGATTTGACTCATAAACTAGAAGATATTCCTATGAAAAAGATTAATTTTTTATTTCTTAATATAAATTTTTATTTTCAATTAATTTAATCAATAAAAATCTATTGAATATGATATTTTTATTAATACAAAATCATGTATTCTAAAAAGAAGGTGATGCATACTCATGAAATATTTACACCTAAATTTCTCATTTTTTCTTCTTTTAACTGATGGTTATCTTGATTTGCAATCCTATTCAACCCAATTTCTATAAGTTTAATTTTGGTTTGACTAGGGCCTATAAAATAGAATTGAACGTAAGATTGAGTTAAGAATTTATAAATAAGGTTAAGATTGGATTAACATTTCACAAATAAGAGTAGAGTTAAGAACACAAACTAACCTAACTTCACTTGTGAACTTAATAATTACCATAGACTGCAAAAAGAAAATAAAAAACTAGCTTCTTCGTGTAGTCAGAGCTATTTATTTTAGAGGCTCATTTCTATATAACCTGATTATATATAAGTGGTTTTAGGTTAACTCATTTATTTTTTTCTTTATTAGTGATGAGAAATATATTCCATTTGCCATGTTTTTTTATTTTTTGTTTTTTATTTGGTCGCAGGGTCGACACCCTAGACGATGCATGTTTTTATTTGATTTGTTCGCAGGGTCGACACCCTGGATGATGCATGTCGTAAGCATCCAATCTTGGACCGCAGGCAGCATTTCTCGGAGATGACGCCAGCTGCGTACAACAGCGACACCATTTTTATGTTTAGTATTATTTATTTAAGCTAAAAGATTAAACTTTATCTAAACTAAAGATGTACATGGCCACATTTATGTAAAAATATATTTATGTATAGATTATGAAAATATTTAGATGCATTCAAATATATTAAAATGTAACAATACTTTATAAAATAATTTATTTACATAATAACTATATTTAGATAATTTGGATGTTAAAAATACAACTTTAAAATTAATAATTAGCATCAAATCATTATTACATTGATTTTACATATTTATAAATAAAGGCTATGGATAATAACTATATATAAATTACTGGTCTTAATAATGACATAAATAATGCTAAATATAATAGAATGAGTGAATTTTTTTTATCAATTATCAAAGTAAAAAAAAATGGTTAGAAATAAGTGAGGTTTCATAGAAGTGAAATGCTTTATTTTAACAGTATACTAAGTTTCATTCAAATCAAATGTGTACTTAAGTATCATGTGAAAATAGTGTGCAATTAATATAATAAAATTGTTTAATATCAATATCAAATTTTAAAGTGAACATTTAAACCATCTAACATGACTCCCATATGGATAAATAGCTATATAAATATTATTATATTTTAATATATGAATGAATGAATTTAAGTATTTTTCAATATTTATACACAAATATAGCATTTTTGAAGTAATATTTCCCAAGTAAGACTTAATTAGGATATTTTTATTGTGATAAAATAGATAATATTAAATCATATGATCTATAAATTTCTAATTTTATGATGGACATGAGCCCCATCTTGTGGTTTGGTTTAAATATGAATTTGAAATTTTTTTTAAAATAAATAAGAAACTGAAAATTGAGTTGAATAAGATATTTTTATTGTGGTAAAATAGATAATATTAAATCATATGATCTATAAATTTCTAATTTTATGATGGACGTGATTCCCATCTTGTGGTTTGGTTTAAATATGAATTTGAAATTTTTTTTAAACAAATAATAAATTGAAAAATGAGTTGAATAAGATATTTTTATTGTGGTAAAATAGATAATATTAAATCATATGATCTATAAATTTCTAATTTTATAATGGACGTGAGCCCCATCTTGTGGTTTGGTTTAAATATGAATTTGAAATTTTTTTTGAAACAAATAGGAAATTGAAAATTGAGTTGAATAAGATATTTTTATTGTGGTAAAACAAATAATATTAAATCATATGATCTATAAATTTCTAATGTTATGATGGACGTTAATCCCATCTTGTGGTTTGGTTTAAATACCAATTTGAAATTTTTTTTGAAACAAATAAGAAATTGAAAATTGTATTGTCAACAATTTGATTAGTCCAAGGCCATGTTTGGGAATGAGTGTGTGTGAAAAAACTGATGAAAATGGTGAGATTTCATTTCCTAATATCAATCATTGTTCCATCAATCACATTATTTTTACACTTTTATTCGTATGTTCTAATCATTTTTCCTACCAACTACGTATAACAAACTTATTTATTCTAATTATATCACTATCATTTCCTATCAATCACATATTTATCAAAATATTCATTTTTCTATTTCCTACAATTTCACACATTACCAAACATCTCTTAAGTTGCAATTCTTTTATAAATAAATAATTATACAAAAATATTATTATATTCTAATATATCAGTGAATAGATTTAAACATTTTCATAATTTATAGATAAATTTATATTTTTAAGCAAATGTAGCCGGTCCAACACTCTAATTGCGATAATTTTTGGTATTATGTTAAAAAAAAATGATGTTAAGCCATTTGACTAGTATAATTTTTAATTTTCTACCTGATTGGAGCATTTGGAAATAAAGAAAAATAAAAAAATTTAAGAAAAGTTTTTGCTTCTGTTTTTATCCCATTTTTAATTTTTTTATACTATTAACTTATTTTTAAATTATTTCTTTAGGCTTTTCTATACAAATATCTTATCTTTTTTAATTTTGTTTTATTACTCTTTCTTATTACTAATGCCATGTCATATCGCCCTCTCAAATTTTCGAAAGCTAGTTCACTAAAAATTTTTCCATCAATTTTTTTTCCCAAATGCAAGACACACCTGATGTGAGCCCCATTTATGGCGGACGGCACCCTATCCCATAGTATTTCCCTGTACAAATACAATGTACATGGTAAGAAATCTTCAGGCGTGTTTCATGCGTTTAAATTCAATTTTTTTTTTTTTTTTTGACCAACTTAAATTCAATGTTTTAAATACTATAGCGAACAGGATGGTCAACCGGTCATACCAAAAAAACCGGGAACTTGTGCGCAAAGCGGTTATGCCTGGGTCTGGTCTTTAGAACACTGTTTACATGGCACGAAATTCGTCCTGGACGACTGTGACACGCTACTGGTCCATAGCTACCTGAATGTTTATGTTGTTTCACTTCGGGGATGGGATAAGATGGGATAGTAACTTCTTGTTTTTTTTTTTTTTTTCAAATTAATATTCTCAATTTGGAAAAATAGAACTATATTTTTTGCATTTTTAAAATAATTTTTCTCGATTCAAATGCATTTTTTTTAAACATTTCTAATACACAGAAATATATTTTACCTCTCATCTCCACATCCCAAGTTCTTCGGCTCAGCAGTAAAGCACGTGAAGCCCATGAGCCAGCCAGCGTGAATCAATAGCATCACATGCCACGTTTTTTTCTCGGTCGCAGACGAAATCTGCCGTAAGTCCATCACCGCAGGGCGCACGATATTAGGAAGAAAATACATTTCCTTGCGCTGTTTGTTACAAACGAATCATGACATATGAAAAATCTTAAGGACGGAGAAATTCCCATTTGGCCGTGCTCAAACAAGGTAATTCCAGTTTTTCTCTTTCCAATAACAATGTGTGACTTGGGTAAGAAATTCGTGGATTGACTGGTTTAGTATTATCAAATAGGTAAGATAAGTTCTTGTTTTTATATCTATAGAGTAATATAGGTTCTAAGTGAAAAATTACTTAGTTCTAAGGTGTAGGTTCCTAAAATCAACGAGAATTAATAATATATTATGAAATAAGCATATTCTTTAGATATATAAAAATTTATTTAATTTATCCATTATTTCGTAGATTTAATAAATGTAGGTCAAAATTACATTATTTTCAATTATAAGTTTTAAGTAAGATTTGTAATAAAATTATAATTTTCAAATATAATGTAAAAATTATTTTAAGTAATTGATTTGGATCTGAAATAAAAAATAACTAATTTTAAAAAAATAGAATATGGTAAGCTTAAAAAAGAGAACATAAAAGAGGTTAAGGTAGAAGTTTTTGACAATAATGTAAGAGCAAAATTAATTTTGAACAAAATCTATCTAAGCCTAATTGCCCCTTAGCTGCATAGTTTAGGCAGGTCACTTCCGTTGTAGGCATGCTCACGTGCATTAGAAATTTTATTAGGACAATAAAAACGACCCTGTGAATAAATTTTTTGAATGTTTAAATACATTTTTTATAATAATATCAATAAATTATTTTTCATAGCACATATGAAAATTTGACCTACATAAAATTAGCCTTTTAAGATGATGAATGCTTTAAGAAACAATTTTTTATATTTAAAAGTTTTTGTAATTTTTATTTAATGAATATATCTATTCAATTGATTATTTCTATTCTTATTATTTAAATATTTATCTATTATTTATAATATTTTTGAAATGATTTTTATGGTATTTGCAAATTAATAACTTTATTATTCACAGGGGCATGTTAGCTGTTTCAAAAAAAATTTAAGTCTTATTGATATGCTACTAATAGAGGCCTATGATCCTATGCTCCCAGGAGCATGCAATGTTGCATGCTCGTGGTGCAAACACTTATTTTTTAAATTTTTTTTCAAAATTTTTTATAATTGTGTTAATCTATATGTATTTAATATGTGTATAAATTTTTACCATTTTGGAGTATTTTAGATATTTATTTTTTATTTTTGAAAATCAGTGACATTTTAGGTAATTTTAACTGATTTTTAAAAATTCAAAATAAATATCTAAAAATCTCCAAAAATAGTGCAAATTGATACATACGTTAAATACACTTAGGTTAACAAGTTCATGAAAAAATTTGAAAAAAAATAAAAAAATAGGTATATGCACCCGGGAGAATAGGATCAGGGCCGCTAATAGATTTGGTACCTTTGCAACTTGAGGCGGACCAAATAAGGGGACGTTTGTTAACATGTTACTATAAGAACTATGGTTTTTTCATGGTATTTGGTTTCCCGATACCAATTATTACTCTATCAATCACACTATTTTTTATATTTTTACCCTTATATTAAAATCGTTTTCCCTACTAATTACATACAACAAACTTATTTATTTCAATTATACATTTATCATTTCCTATCAATCACACATTTATCAAAATATTTTTTTTTATTTCCCACAATTTTCTACAATCTCACCATTTTACATGTTCCCAAACATCCTCTGAGTAGGAATGAAAAACCCCTTTGAAAAAAAAAAATAACCAAATTAACAGGTTTGGTGGGGCACCCCCCTTCAAGCCATTCAGCAAAAAATTTGTATAAATAATTTTTTGGAAATGAATCTCGAATCGTCCTGTCTCTCCTCCCTAGATAATCTCTAGGGTAGTGGGATAGGCTGTTTCCATCCATTAAGGGTGTGTTTGGTTACACACAAAACATGTCAATAAAAACTTTTCAATCAAAAACTTTTCACTCATCATAACTATCTTATTTTTTAATTATTTTTTCATATTTTCCTATATAAACAACCCTACTTTTCAATCATTTCCACACAAATACTCATACAACTACCCTATCTATTTTAATTTTATTCTCTTTACACCTAATTATTACCCTTATCATATCACATCATTTTCTATCAACTTTGAAAACTTCTACTCTAAAAAATTTTCATAAAAAAAAATTACTTCCAACCAAACCCGCCTAAGGGAAAAAAAAAAAAAAAAAAAAACCAACAGGGCTGCGGCCGGACGCATCGGTTGCGGAGGATGTTTATTTGGGAGTGTGCAGGAGCAGGCGGAGGCGAAACGGATGGAACGTGGAGACGTACCAGCAGATCATTAGTTCCATGCGTAATGATTAGTACGAAAAAAAATATCCTTAACATTGCCAGTCCTATAACAATTTAATAACCATTCCATTCAAAGCCTTGAATTTTAAGCCACTTCATTTGCTTGCTGGCGTAAGTCTGCATTTGGTAGTCAGCGCGTTGGCAGTAGCAGCAAGTGCCAGTAACAGTCGCACCGGAAGAATATCCCCATCAGCGAGCAAATCTAGAAAAACCGAATGCGGTAGCTTTTAAATCAAGGCAGTACATGAAGTGCCAAACTTCTGTACGCACGTGCATCAACTGCACCACTGCCAGAGTACCCACCTCCGCATGAATAATGGAAAGAAGGGGGAAAGCCGTACCACGAGGAGCCCTCCAGAAAACGAGGTCCGCGGTTCGGAGGACTCTGGATTTTATTTCAACTTTCAACACGCTTCTCATCCCCACGCAGACGGTGCGGGCTAATGACATGAACATGAGAGTCGCTTCCACAGCACACACGGTGGAAAACGTACGGCAGTGAACAGTAGAAGTAGGGCGAGTCCATTCGGTTTTCTTTTGGCCATTTTGGCTATTTTGGCTTTTGCTCTTCGTTCAACCCTTCAACCGAACAAAGCTACATAAGCAGAAAAGAAAAAAGGGAAAAGAATCGCAACGGGGGGAGAAAAACAATCCTAGGGGGGAGCAAAGTGACTGCCATCCCTCTCTCTTCTCTCTTTTTCTTTCCTTTCCTTTTCCTTTTCCTTTCTAACTCAGAAAGAGCTTGAGCTCTCTCTCACTGAAGATTGTGAGTCAGGCGGATTAAATGGAGAACCAGAGAATTCCTCCTCTCGGCTGGGCTTATCATGTCCAAGGAAAGGTATTCAAATCTACGTTTTCCGTGGTTTTTTCTTTTTAAAGGGAAAAAAAAAAAAAAACTCGACTTGTTTTGCTTTCTTCAGTTCTTCTTTTTCTCGAAGTGTTGTTTGCTCATTTCGATGGGAATGTTGCTGCTCTGTTTCTTTTTCAAGAGCATCGAAGAGCTGAAGCACGCTTTGCTCTGCATGTCGTTGGAGCTGGAAACAACGCGCCTCACTGCTCAGCAAGAGATAAGGAGGAGGGATGAAGAGGTGAAGCAGCTCAATGATCTGCTAATGTCAGCCATTCGAGAAAGAGATGAGGCCAATGACAAATACCAAATGCTCCTACTCCAGCTCCAGCAACAGCAGCAGCCGCCGCCGCCGCCGCCGCCGTTGTCCGATGATGGGCAAGGCCTGCTGAGAGGAGACTCGAATGCGGGACTCTCCTCGTCTGAGTGTGAAGAGAGCATCGTGTCGGGGTCGTCCCCAGGGCAGAATTTCGGCGTGCTGGATGTGGAAGCTACTGCAACTACTGCTGGGGTGCTGCAGCTGCCGGAGAAGGGGAAGCTGCTGCAGGCCGTGATGAAAGCAGGGCCCCTCCTTCAGACCCTTCTCTTGGCCGGGCCATTGCCGCAGTGGCGCCATCCGCCGCCGCTGGACACCCTCGAAATTCCCCCCGTCACCATTCCTGCTCCTCCCGCACTTAACAGCTGCAGCCCCAACAAAGACAGCAGCGCTCTTCGCCCACTTCCCTTCACTACTACTACTACTACCACCACTGCCGATTTTTGTAGCGCTGATATCATCAACACCAACCCCAGCATTACTCACAGCTACACCAACATCAACAACAAAAGGCCTCTGCTCCATTGCCATGGCTCCGACACCTCTCTCCCCACAGCCAAGTTTCAGAGGATTATCCTCCAGTAATTCGCTGATATTCCTCTAACATTTTCTCATATCCTTTCTTACTACTATCATCACTACAGTATGTTCGATTGTTACTGAGAAGAGAGTATTGGGTATCCGGATATTTGCTAGAATACGCGCTCAGGTGTTTGATTTGGGTTTATTTCAGTGATCAAAACCACCAATGTGAACCCACCCTCAAATTGAAGCCTTTAGGCAAAGGTTATGTTGACTGTCCAATTTTTCAAAGGGTTGAAATGATCCGACTTGAGATTGGTAGATCATTTGCAGAAGCAGCTCGGATCATCTGAAGATATTACCAGATTCAAAGGGTAAAGTCCCCCAAGAATATCCTATTCGAATACTTTAATGTATTCTAGTTCTAATGCTTTTGTTATTAGCAAGTAGCTAGCTAGCTATAGGTTGTAATCATTGGCGGTCCACTGCCTCAGATGTGGCAGCTGGGACGTGTATCAATCAGGTCCCTCCAAATGGTGGGTCCTTAATTTCCATGGATGACTGGGTCTCATCCCATCAATGATCAGGATCACTGAAGAGCTGGATTTATAGTACTTTTGCTATTTGAAATGTAATGCGGTGTAATGCTGTGAGATTTTTTTTCCCCCCTTTTTGGTGCTTCTTTAATTTCTTTCTCTTGGGTGTGTGTTCGACTGTTTTGTATGTGTGTGAAAGACAGAAAGGACATGGTACTGATGAATGATACATCTCTACCAGTGGTGCCGAATGGCCAAAGGTAGATAGATGATGGGTTAGCTTACTTTGTGATTTGGGTTGGTGGGTGGCCAACAACTCCAGCCCTCTTTGTCGGCCAAAGGGTCCCAACTGCAGTGCACCTGCTTACCTGCTATTTCAGTGTATTAATTATTCTTGCCAGCCACTTAGCTTTGCGTTGGGTTGCATATTTTGCGTTGCTCCTGTTTCTCATGCCATTGCCTTTTGTCGTGTGTTTCTTATAACTATATACCACCACTGCCATTTGCTTTTTATGTTTAGTTTATGTTTTCCGCACTAAAGCAGCATTTTAGTGGCAGCACCCAATCATAACGTGGAGCAGATTGTCCTTCAAATTCCCGATTGCAATAAGTAGACCACATGATGAATCTCTTTGCAATTCCGAATCCTAACATTGTGGGATTTTGTGATATCTTTCAACCTTTCATCTCTACCTAGCTAGCTAGCTTGTAGTAAAAATACAGCGAGCCTTTGGATGTTTTGAAAAGTAAACCGCGTGAAAGGAAGGCAGTATGGGAAATATTTTAAAACGGAATGTGGGTAGCCTGGTGAAACCACAGCTTATTAACATTTGAAACGGCGTGCATGCATGCAAGTGTAAATCTCCTAATGTGAGCAATTAAGGCTTTATTTGGAGTTGCATTGGCTGTTTCACTTTTGCGTAAGAAAAAATAAATGAGCACTTTTAATAGAAGTGATATTTTGGAGCTTTTGTATTAAGAGCTTCAAAGCTGTATTTTTGTCTAAAATAGCAATAAGTATATCCGTAAGCTATACTTTATCCAAACAGGTATTCAATTTTTCGTGTCATGTGAATGGATAAGCACATATGCACCACTTAAACTCACCGCCAAGAGCCCTTAAGCCTCAGAAATCGAAATCTTCCTGACTAAAATGGGTTACCAATATTCTAGAATCTACTAATTAACTAGTTTTAGGTGGTGCTGATCCACTTGATGACTATTGGAAAAGACAAACTGGCGCCATTTTAAAGTGATCATTATATATCTCTTTTTATGCATCCACAATAACTACTGGTTTCTATACCTGCCCTCTAGTCATAAAAAAGCTGCATTCAACATCGGGCTGGTACTGCATGTTAAAGTCTAGTAGCCTTGTCTTCTCAAGTTCACCTGAAGCAAGTATTTGGTTCGGCTTCATCTGGCTCTCAAGCTAAAAACCTTTCTCAGGATATCCAACAGATATTCCAAAGCTATGCCTATGTTAATAATGCAATTTGATTTTATTAATATTAATGCTAATCAGTAATTAAGCTAATGAAACAGTAGAAAATAGGAGGGACGGTAGAGTTTGGTTACAAACAGTGATAGAGTTAGGTTGTGCTAAAGTTTGGGTCCAGCTAAATGGCATGATTTAACCAGTTGCATCACTTCATCCATCGTTTTCATTTGGACTTGCAGTCGAGCCAGTTGTTTTAATTTGTGCATTGGTCGAATGCTGAGAAATTTAATTCCTCTGGCCGTCCTATACATCTCTGCCTATCGATTAATACCCAATTCAAACAGATCCTACATGAGCCCCACATCTCATAGACTCACTCATGATTTGCCAATAATTAATTTATTGAACCAACTTATGTTCGAGGGCCCAGCAAATTATTTCAATGTCATAAATATGTAGAAAACGGATTCTTTTGGGGTAATTAAGCCCAGCTCGATTTCACTTACATATTTTTCTAATTTATTGAGCTTCTGTTGACGGTGGCAGAGTCAGGAGCTTGGCTAAGAGGGACAATTTGCCATTGGGGAGTCATCAATTTTTTTGACAAAGACTTCATGTAAATATAAACTATATTTTTAAAATTTTAACTAAATTTCAGGGATGATTTTTTAAAATTTTGGATTATCTCCGACCATCACCCCACCACCCACTTTTGCTGGGTCTTACCGGGCTTAATGAGATTAAGGGCCCGTTTTACCACGTGGTACCATCGCGTAAGGAGAGTTCTTTAAGTCTGCGAATTTCGAGGTCTTTTCTTGCTTTTTTGTATAGTAAAATCGGTGGCTCATAAAGAACCACCTCCCACCATTCATTCAGATGGTTGTGAAGGTGTGGAAAAAAAGTGCGCCGGGATTTCATTCATTCAGATGGAAGCTGTTCTTACATAATGGTGCGGCAATACACTGGGTGGCCTTGCCAACCATTAACAGTTCTATTTCAAAACAAAAGCTCTGCCAGTTAGAAGCTTCGCCAGACATTTTACAGAAATGCGACTTTGTACATAATATGTGAGGCCGTATCTTTTGTCCTCAATCTTCCACAGCTTGGGATTGGGTGAGCATTCACTACAAACAAGCCGAGCCAAGACCTACATAACTAAGTCACATTAATTGGTTAATTTGATGATGGCCGACTTGTCACCTTTACAGATTTAATTGGGAAAATAGATTTTGATGAGCTGCATTGCTGAAAAGTGAAATGAGCTTGTTGGTGAAAGAAACAGAGATGCCTCTAGGCATATATACATACGTATGTGCGAATTTTAGGAAGGAGAGATGCAGAACTTCAATTCATTCGCAGCAAACCAATCGAGTAATCTAATTCGGAATGATTAGAGTAGAAAAACCGCAAGGACTGGTCGTAGGTTTCTTCAGAACTCGGGAAGCGTCTCCATTAGAAGTTCCAGCATGGGTGGATTACTTCGAGACGGGAGAACCTGATCGATGGATGGATATATCTATCGTACATGTCTAGTGCTGCAGATGTGTAAAAGCAATTACAGAAGCCTGGGTCAGGCAGGCCGGCAGGCATGCAGTAGGAGAAGAGTAAGCATGAAGCATTGGCAGAGTACGACCCCAGTCGTGGACACCACATGCAATCAAGTTGGATAGGCCCACAGGAATTCCAGTCGTTCTCTGCGTCACATCCGCATGCATGAGATCCAGCTAGGCTAGTTAAAAGAAGTCAATGTGTGCCATTACAGGGGAAGGGACGTACTATATAATAAATTCCACATACGTGCATGGATGTCGTGTAGGTACGTACGCGATCGGTCCATGCACAAGGACCGCAGCCACAAGACATGCTTTATGTTATTTCTCTAGTGTTCTAAACCGACAGCACTGAAGTGCACAACCTGACTAACTTTGCAGATCGGACTGTTTTGGGCCTTTCTCATACCCACATTTTCTGCAATATGAAGCACCGATGGCTGATGGGATCGATGGCATGTGGGCTGGAGCTCATGAAAGTGACGTCCATAGTACTAATGGTCCTCATAGAGTGATCCGACACTGCTCAGGACCATCCAATTGGACAAAATGGGAGGAGATTTGGATGAGTAAAAGTTATTCGTATTAGAAATGAAAAAGTTTTTATACATCAAAAATTAAAAAAATCTATTATAAATTTTT
>JAXCLR010000063.1:39415492-39470170 GCA_035584095.1 Annona squamosa | reverse complement strand
TGGTAGTTGTGTAGAAATGATTGAAAAGTAGAGTTGTTGTATAGAAATATGTATAAAAAATAATTAAAAAAAGAGTAGTTATGAAAAGTGAAAAGTTTTAGATTGAAAAGTTTTAACTTGACAACTTTTTCAAATTGCCAAACGCACCCTATATTTCAATTATTTTTCATATTTTTTATATAATTACATATTTATTTATTTTATTTATTCTTACTTTATGTCTATCATACTTGTTCCGTCCTTATTCTCCACTTTTCATTCTCTTATAAATAAACACATTCTTAATCCTCCATGTGTTCAAAACATGTGTTAAGAATGAAAAAGTTGTATAAAAATTTAAAAACAAATTATTACTTTTTAGAATGTAAAAAATAGAATAAATTTGATCTCATTCTCGTCTTATCTTAATTGTAAATGGACTAGAATATACATAGAGAGCATAGATAGCACACTTTACGTGGAGTTGACTATTAAAGGAATACTTAACATTAGTTAGCTTTTACCTACCCGTGTTCGCCTAGACGCAAAATATTTAAAAATTATCGACATAAATGAAAAAAAATAATTAAAATAAACATAAATATTTTACTTTTGATTTGGCATGAACACAAATCTTAAGATTTTTAAAGTATTGAACGCGATATTAATCCTAGGTTTAATTGATTAAGCAACAATTTGAATTTTAGGGACTTCATCTTGTAATATTCGTAACACCATGACCGATTCATAATTAGATAAAATTGCATGAGGCACTTGGCCAAAATTCAAGCACCTCTACGTCCACGTCCTTCCTTCGGGTCGGGCCGAGGTACGAGTGGGAAAACGACGAAATGTAGCTAGCGGGGCCCGTTTGGGTGCCCACTCGACTTGAGAAGTCATTATCTACTCGGCCGATTCCTCTTCTCTCTCTTCTCTTCCGTTCCAGCTTCCGACAGCGAAGGGACAGATGTTGCTGGCTGTCGCATGCGTCAACATGCCTTTACCAATTCAAGATGTCAAATCCATTTGGACTTTTTCCCCGGTTGCAGCGCATTTGTCGGGTGTTTTCAAGCTTCGTCCTGTAAGTTTGTCTAATTGTACATACACCATGTAAGTTTTAAATATTGCAGAATAATTCCTGATGCTGAAATATAGGGAGCTTATTTCCGGAATGCCCCTCAACGTCGAGATTATTTTGCAATAATTTAAAACTTAGGTATTTTTTTTGAAAGCATCCAAGTTATAGGGCCTAATTTTTAATTTGACAAACTTTGCGGGGCTATTTTGCAGTGCCTCCCGCACATAGATTGTCGAAACGCTTTGGATGCGGCGCGCGACACAAGCACCGACGTTTGGATTCGGCGGTAACTGTTTTCATCATTTCAACCCTTCGATCCGTTGAACGGTAGTTGGGACGGCCAATGGCCAAAATCATTGGAGTTGGAGTTCATGTCTGGGCCTCTTGGAAGCATATCAAAACACGTGTAATTTATTCTTAAAAAAACGCGGGTAATTTCAAAATAATTATCATCAAATTTTAACGCTTTTAATTAAATATTTATACCTTCTAAGGTGTTTCTCCTGTGGACAAATGAGTTAAACAAATCTCCAAAAACCTATTTAAATTTTATAAAAAAAACTATTTAAAAAATACTTTTTTACTTTTTTTTCCCAACACTTCTTTTATTTAACATATAAATCAAGTTTTACCTTTCGGATATATGTATATATTTTTAGAGATTTTTAAATATCTGTGTGTATATATGTGTTTAAAATACTCATATATTTAAAAATCTTAAAAATATATATACAAAAATTCAAAAATAGTAAAACTTAATTTATATGATAAATATACTTAGATAAACAAGTACATAAAGAAAAATTAAAAAAATATTTTTAAAAGGATTTTTTGATGTGAACTAAGTAGACTAACATAATTATTCCTCATTGTTATAATATTATAGTACTTACTTTAATAGAGCTAATTAACTTTCACATTTTAGACGTTGTAATGATCATGTAAGCTAGGATGGATGAGATGGAAGAAATGAAATCACGGAAGATTATCATAAAAATAATATTGAAAACAGGAAAAATAAAATAATGGTATATATTTAAAAATAACATTTGTTAGAAATTAACTTTTTTTGAGAATCAGAAATTTTCTTCCCATTCTCGTCCAACTTTGCCAAAAAGGATTTTCGAATGATAAATAATCAGACATTTTTAAATATAACGATTGAAAATAAATTAATACATGAATTCAAGTGGGTGGAATTTACCACCTGTGACTAACGCTAGTAGAGGATATGTTTTTTAGGCAAGCAATCCGAATTCGAAATCCAGTGTGTAATTTTTGTCTCCTTCAATATTTAATATTTGAGCTTATAATCAATATTCGAAATCCAGTGTGGTCTTTCTTTTAATACTTTTGAGCTTAAAATCTTCTTTATTAATATTTGAAAGTTTGCAGTTTCTCTATTTTAATATTATAAGAATTGTTTTCAACTTAGTTTAAAATATATTGAGATGTAACGGGTAATACAAACTAAAAAAAAATGTGGTAGTAACTCTTCCTAGGTAAGTAGGTATGGTTATTTTTTTTTTTTTATGAAAGGACAGCTTTATCCAGACCCCCTTCCAGCTTGAAAAGGGTTCGGAATAAAGCAATCCGAATATTTAATAAGATTGTCAGTACAAATTTTCCCAACAATAGATGGAGGAGGATTTCTCCACCAGTACATATGATCCAAATTTAAATCAGAAACTAGATCTGCAAAAGCATGAGCAACCATGTTTCCCTGTCTAAGAACATGATGGACCGAAATATGAGGATTTGTCGCAAGAATTGATCTGATCTCGGAGATAATATGTCCCACCGGTGAGAGAATAGCACAGTCATTGGTCAAATAAGTGCAAAGATTGAGCAAGTCGAACTCAATTTGGACAGAACTTAGCTTAAGCTGGAGAGCCTAATAGATACCCAACCTAGGTAAGTAGGTATGGGTATTATTGGAGATTGGATTGCTCGACTGGCGGAGTAAAATATGCTTTGACTGATGACCGAACGTCGTCAGCAGGGTACTCGATTTTGGATGTTGCCTTCAAGCAAAGGCATTAATCAATCCACGCGCCCATGAGTCATGTCCACGCACCGCCTTGCTGACTGCGCCTGCGTGGCACTTGAGAGAGTAGCGACTAGTAACTAGGGTATTGTAGGATCGGATTGGATTGGATGCTTTGGAGTTTAATTTTAATTTTAACTCATTTAAAATATTTCAATTTTAATTCGTGTATTAACTTATTGAAAAAATATTAACGCTAACTCATTTCTAATCCATTTATTAACTCATTGAAAAAATATTAACCCTAACTCATTTCTAATCCATTTAATAAACGGATTAATGAGTAGTTAACGTGTTGTATATATAACCATTTTACTAGTGCTAAATTATCTTAAATAAGGTTTTAAAAATTAGATTACTCAAAAGTTCACATACATGGGGTGTGTTTTGTTACCCACAAAACACGTCAATAAAAACTTTTCAATCAAAAACTTTTCATTTCTCATAATTACCTTATTGTTTAATTATTATTTCACATTTTCCTATATAAACAACCCTACTTTTCAGTCATTTTTACACAAATACTCATAGAACTAACATATCAATTTTAACTTTATTCTCTTTACATCTCATTATTACCGATATCATGTAACATTATTTTCTATTAACTTGACAACTTCTACTCTGATAAGTTTTCATCAAAAAATTTTACCATCATCCAAACACACCCATGATTAGTATTCGTAGCCATGCAATCTGTGCGTTAAGAATCAACAATATAAGGCCATTAAATGATAAGATCTATTACAGGCTATTATTAATATACCTGTCAATGGTGAATCCGGCTGCAACGACGATTAGGAGAGCGGCCAGATTTCTGAGGAGGGAGAGAGAGAGAGCCTTAATTAGACATGGAGGAGAGAGGCCTCAAGATCACCTTCCTTAAAAGAATATTGACAGTAGCTAGTCGAATAGGAGCAGGGAGGGCGTGAGAAGAGAAAGAAGCCTTTACGGGGGACTTGTCGACTCATTTCAGCACAGCAGGCAGTCAGAGCAAGAGAGGCCTGAGCTAGTATTGAGCAGCTGCAGTGAAAGATGCAGACTGGGCTGGGAGAGAAGGTGAATAGAAATAGCGGCAGACAGTAAGACTAGGGCAAAGAGCAGGGTCGAACAGAGAAAATGAAGGCGGACAAACTATTCGAAGCACTGAGAGAAGGTCGAGCGAAATATCAATCGCAGGCAATAGTAAAAAAGGGACAAAATCATGGGAGAGGAGGACAGAAATGAGCAGCAGGCAGTGAGATTTAGCTCAAAAAGTGAGGGGATAGGTGACGAAAGGAGATTTGGGAGGCGGATAAACTAAGGTGTTGACAGAAATTTCGGCGGGCCAAACATTTTGCAGGTAGGAGTCGAAAAGGGGAAAAAGGGAGGCGCGGTGCGAGAGGAGAGGGAGAGAATGTAAAAAATATAAATGAGGCTGCACTGTCAAAGAAGGGGCAGATGCGAATCTAAGGCACATTTGACTAATGGAGGAAGTCGAGGGCGAAGAAGAAGGCAGACGCGGTGAGAAAGGAACTTTGGGTAGATCAGGGCTCGGAAATAGGTACTAGGGCTTCGAATGAAGAGAACGAGGGGCGCCAGCAGCAGTGAGCGGGAATGATAAATGGCCAGCAGCAGTTAGAAATTACGAGTGTGTTTGGTTGGAGGTAAAATTTTTGATGAAAAGTTTGTAGAGTAAAAATTGTCAAATCAATAGAAGATAATGTGATATAATAGGAGTAATAATGAAGAGTAAAGAGAATAAAGTTAAAATAGATAGGTTAGTTGTATGGGTAGTTGTGTAGAAATGATTGAAAAGTATAGTAGTTTGTATAGAAAAATGTGAAAAAAATAATTAAAAATAGAGTAATTATGGAGAGCGAAAAGTTTTAGATTGAAAAATTTTAATTGACAGTTTTTTGCTCTAAACAAACACACTCTATATGTATTATATATAGTTCTACAGGTTACATGAGTTATATGGGTTGAAAGAGTTATAAGAATTAAATAGGTTATATAAATGGGTTGACAGGTTGTGAAATATTATCACCTATAATTTGTTTATTTAATTAAATAAATGAATAAGTTGATGAATCATAAACTATTTATTCAAAAATTTTAATGAAAATCCATTTATAAATGGGTCGGACGGGCAGATTGGCTAGTTGATCATTACCATTAATACCCCTGGTAACCCTAATTAATAAGTTGTTTACTTCCATGCCCGAGCATAAAAGTACGTTTACAAATTAATGTTGTAGGCCAACAAACAAGTAAAAGAAAAGGAATTTTTGTAAATATACTTACAAAGCAATATTATCCGCGGTTTTAAGTTTGCCGATATTGCAATTGTACTTATAAATTTTGCATGAAATTGCATGTTTCCTCTTTCATTAGGATGCCATTAGAATTTTTTTTTATAAAATGACAATAATGCCCTTTAAGCCAAGGAATATACTTACATTTTTGCAAATAATATAAGTATATTTGCAAAAAAATCTAAAATAATAATATGTATAAAAATATATAAAATAACGAAATAGCAAATATGGATACAATATTTAAAAAATTGTAAGTGTATCACTTAGCTTAAAAGGCATTATCATCGTTGTATAAATTTCTAACAGTGTCATAATAAAAGGGACACCATTTGCAATTTTATGCAAATTTTATTGGTATATTTGTAATATGAGCAAACTTAGGACACAGATATAATACTAGTCAAACTTTGTAAGTATATTTGGAAAATTTCGAAAGAAAAATAAAATTATAGTGGTAAATAATGATTTTTTCCCCCTTTGATAATGAAAACTTCCATTACCTTTCCTCAAGGGAATTTGGGACCTGCTAGCTGGACGGAGGAATGGATAGGACTGGCGTTCGTTAGGACTGTGAGTTTTCTCGGCAAGCAGCTAGAACAGATGATGATGGTGATTCTGAAAGGGACGCTTCTTAATGACTGGCATGGATGCCAGGGAACTGTCAACCCTGTTTGACCTTTTTCTGATGTATTGGGGAACTCTTTGGCTGCAAACGTGAACTATTTGAAATTTGGATGTACTTTCATAAAACGATCGTGGCAGCAAAACGACACGAGCCAACAATCCCATACGTCAAAATTTTATAGAGACCATGAGCCTTCCTTTTCTTACAGCCATTCAACGACAAAAGGGGAGTTTAATCTTCACTGGCTTCTGTGAAGCATCCAAGGCAAATTCATTTACTCCATGTATGCGACGAAACATGTTTCTATTGGAATTCAATTTTGTGCTTCTCGTGTACTTAAAAAAAAAAGAAAAGAAAAAAAGCGCTTCGTACTTCTTGTCTTTCCCCTCATGGTCATCATTAATTTCGTTGGAAGTTTCCCTCGCGACAAAATTACTGATGCTAAACGTATAAAAGTTATGAAGAAAATATAAACATTTCTTCTCAAGTTACTACACATTTTTAAGTGAGGGACCTAGAGTGTGTGATCCAGTGGCTTTCTAGTTCACCATCGAAGGATGAAAGCCTTCCAACAGTCAAACACTACTTGTACAAAAAGAATGAAAAACCTGGACACTAAGTGGTATACAACAAGAAGTCACGATTTTTGGAAACATTTGAATCATTTCCTTAATTCCTCAAACTCCCATTGCAATGACTGCATAAGCGCGATTCGGCAGTCAATGCTAGCTGCAACCCTGGGGAGTGAAAAACAGTTTATTCTGGTCTTCGAATTTTCACGTTGAGGGGCACTTCCTTGTAAGAGTTCACCTTCACAGCAGCACTCCGCAGCGGCCTCCCAATTGATGATCTCCGTGGCTCCTGTGCTCGTTGATTCTGGGGCACATGGTCTCTTGTTTCCTTTTCTGAAATCGGTATTCTATTAGAATTTGGAAAAGATGAGTCTACTGATTGAGTGGGGCAATCTTCCTGCACTGAATCACTGGGTAAACGGACTGGGAACTTAGCATCCTCGATCTCAAACAAGTCTTCCGTAGGGGGCAATTGTTCAGTTGCAGAAGTACTAGATCGTCTTCTCAAACAAATTCTGGTAAGCCAAAAAAAGAAATCAACGAAAACATCAAATGTTATTGGCATGACTAGGTTTAAGATGAGAAATAACAATAACAAGAACAATAGAGCAGAAAGAGATCAACAATAAAATCTTCACCTTTTGTTGTCAACCTTTTCCTTCAGTGCCCCTTGTTGGGTCAAGCTTTCTTTACATGATGCTGCAAGAGATGATCCATCAGAAATCTCTACTTACAGAAGATGTTAATACCACAGTTAAAAGCCACCATGCCCGGTCTGGAGTCATGTTTATCCCAGACAATGGTGGGCTCACTCATGTGATTCTCCAACTGGACTATGAGGATAAATAGCATATGAGAATGGCCTGTGACTCACAACTGTAGGATTGAAAACTGAATAATGTGTTATGACTCCAAAATAAACAAGAATTCTCATGCCTGCACAATATTGACTCTCTATGTTAGGCTTCTGCATCTAGGTACTATGGTTGTTCACAGGAGATTTTCTATGGAACCTTAAAGCTTGTTTGATAATGACTAAAAACAGGAGATAGAGAAACAAAAAGTAAAATCTAGGGCGGGCAAGGAAAAATGGAGGAGAACACTGTGATAGGATGGGGGTAATCAGAAATAGTTGTTGTAGCAGCTTCAGTGCTTTGGTCTCTCGATGATAGATTAATTCGATCCAAGTCAACCACACTTGTATCCATATCTTTGTCATTGAGGCTAACAACCATTGCAAACTTATGGGGGCCATCATAAATGAAAATATCTTAACACCACAATACATTTTTCAATGTTAAGGTCCACAAGAGTGTCCAGTCAGAAAAATTGCCAGTCTTAACTAAACAAATAGACTGGTACTACAGCTAACTTGAATCGAATGAAAATATCAAAGTGAGATTAAAGAGGTGAGGTTGCGAGTAGCAATCAACCGCACATGAGCATTGTCCCAGAATTAAAAAAAAAAATAAAACAACAAAGACAAAATTTAGTATAGGAAGACCGGGTGTGCTGATTGAAATAAGGATGAAGGAAAATAGGATGATGAAGGCACACACAGGTTGGATAGGTAAATACAACAAAAGTTAAAAATGAGACAACAAAGAAAAAAGGATTTCCAGTTTCCCCACTTTTTCCTCGAGAGGACCTATTGGCAGATAAGGTAAAGGGGTGGAAAATTTTTTCCTTTAAAAACTTCTAGTCTAAAAATGAGCCAAAATGCAGATTTGATCAAAATAAAGTAAATAAAAATAAAATAGGTAAATGAAAACATAGAGGATGATGATAAAAGATAAGAAGAGTAATGAGAAAAGGAAGGGTTCTTGGGTAAAGTGGATACACATATGCTACACTGATTAAAAGGGATGAGAAAAAGGAGAGAAGGTACCTTTCACCCATTAAAAAAATAGATGCTAAAAAGAAAATCTAAAACCCATTAGTTGTTGAGACGATTGCATGTGAGGTTATTTGCATTCATGTTAACTCAAAAGTAATGTATTTGCATTTATACCAATTAGTTTTTATTTTTGCATTTATACCAATTAGTTTTATTTTTGCATTATACCAGCAATTTTAAAAATATTTTGCATCCATGGCAACTCCGTTAAGTGGACCCTAACGACTGTTAAATACCTTTGGAGCAGTCAATTCTAGATGAACTATGCTCTCCATGAATTGTTTTTAAGTAGTCAACTTTACATGACGTGCACTTTTTGTGAATTCTTTTTGGGTAGTCGACTTTACATCCAGACTACCATGAATCACGCTTTTCATGTAAAGTTGACTACTCAAGCTAAGTACTTAACAACAATTAGGAGAAAATTAATAGAGTTGGTATGAACACAAAATATTTAAAAAACATTAAAA
This sequence comes from Annona squamosa, assembly GCA_035584095.1. NCBI lineage: Eukaryota > Viridiplantae > Streptophyta > Magnoliopsida > Magnoliales > Annonaceae > Annona > Annona squamosa. The sequence continues at coordinate 39,461,202 of JAXCLR010000063.1, read as the reverse complement.
TACATGCAAAAAATAAAAATCATTTGGCATAGATGCAAATATTTTACTTGAGTTGACGATGCATATAACCCCAAAAGTCATAGTGTACATTTTGTGCATCATAATCCTATGATTTTCCTGACAACATTCATTTGGGATTTATCTCCAGAAACTTACATGTTCTTCTTGACAAGCGCCTCCTATTTGAATTGATCTCTCCTTTGGCAGCTTCTATCATCTCCTCACACCCACCGGGTTCATCCTTCACACCATAGAAAAGGTTGAAGGTCAACTCTAGCAATACCATTTCTAATGATGGATACCACAGACATCAATAATTAAGTTAAAAATACCTTGATACCAACCTTCTGACGTGGTTTCTTTTTCTCCTGAAAAGGAAAGATAGGGTCAGTGTGAAATGGCAACGCTGCCCTACTGCCATTCTACTGGTGAACTGTAAACACGACAAAATAACTGTGTCAAATCTCACCTCTACTTCTGCATTTTTTACTCTGAGGGTTGCGGTCTTACATCTAAGCTCATGTTGTAGCACCTTTAGCTGAAAAATAATAGCACCGGAACACAGGTTTAACCAAATCATAAGAGCATGCAAAACATGAAGGCATCAACCTAAAAATTGATATAGTAAGAAAAAATTGTTTTTCAAATGCTACCAGTAAGAAAACTGGTAAATCCACAGAAAGGCCACCAACATATGCCCACACAGAAAGTCGGATTCTTCCAGAAGGGACCTCTCCATAGCCTGGTCACATTTCCCCATTCAAGAACTGCATTTTCTGAATTTCAGGGAACTTAAAAACTTAAATATGAAAATCCCCCTACTGATGGCACAAGTGAAAAATCGACAGCCGGAAAACTGCTTGCAAGATGAGGTGTACCTTGTCTTTACCCAAATTAAGTTCCTGCAATTTAAGGAGATATATCAGGCCAAGCTTAAAACAAAAATTTTTTTAACCATCAAAACAAACAGTTTACACCTGAATTCTTTCAATTGAAAGTTCACTAACCGCTAACATGTTGCTGTTGGCTTGAGCTAGTTGAAAATTTTGCTGACCTAATTTCTGCAAGTTCAAACGCAGTTTCTGCAACTCGAGGCTACTCAACTCGATGGTTTTACTGATAGCCAACAGAAAGTAAGAAAGAATAAAAAACAATAACCAAAATTCAAGAAGATAGCATAAATTTTTTAATGTATAGGAGAACCAATGGGATTAATGTATGTAAAACCAATCCCATTTGGAACTATGTTCTGCATAAGTCAAATACAAAGAGCATTTTCATGTTAAATAGAAAATGGAACTGACATGTCTCAGCTGAACCAAAATTGAATGTTCCTCAGAAAAAAAAAAATCTGCCTAGTCAATCACCTTTAGGCCGTGGATGCACATGAAATAGATATATACATTCAGGATGATGATCGCAAAGTAGAGTCCCATATACTAGGATTATTTACGGGGGAACAATTTATGTCTCAACTGATGTTTTTCAATGTACCAACAGAGAGCTACAAATAACATCACCAATAAAAAGATGCAAATAGCATCTCTAACTTTAATCTGCAATGCATGAGGATAGGGTCTTTCATGTAATGATCCAGAGTGCCAGCATCAAGGAGTTATATCAATCGACAGGCACCCATTAGGTATTTGGGGTTCAACTAGGGTTAAGTTAGGCACTGTGTCATGCTGGAGTAAACCCAACCTAACGCTAACCTTATGACTCAACTCACGTTTTTGGGGCACCATTACCAAACGACCAATGCAGAGCTACAAATAACACCACCAATAAAGAGCTACAAAGAATTCAGAGTAACAGGTCAGGTCATCACTTCATTTTTACGCCAGGATCCATGCAAATAAATTGTACAGCCTCTGAACTAGATTTGTTCTTGTGCTGACCTGACCATAAGAATCAGGCCTCCTAATAAAGCCATAGAAAATTGATAGGAGGAAGACTATGAATAATCCATATATGTTCTATAGAATATGCTAAAAACAGAAAACAATGACAAGGATAGAAAAATTATTACTTCTTCTCTGCAACAAGCCTAAGCAGTGTGGCATTCTCCTGCAAACACAAGTCCATATTATTGACAAAACAGATAATCAGCAACTTATGCATCAAAAAAATTTGTAAGAGATTTAAAAGAAGCTAGTTTAAGTTGATGAAGACGAGGATAACAGGGCTAAGAATAAGAATAACATTGCATCCCTTCAGCCCAAAAAATAGTGATCAATCGATTCGGACCATGACTTTCAATTAATTGCAATTATGCAAAATCAATGACGATAGAAAAAGTCAGATGTCAAATGATGATGTTGATGATGATCTTAGTCTGGAGAAGAATTTGGGAATTTCTGGCCAAACGAGGCCAAAGCAGACCTGCGGCCGTGCAAGAGGTTTAATTAATTGAATGAGGACGTACCTTGTGTAGTTTCTCAATGTAGTCTTTAGGAGTACAAGAAACCAGCTTGGGGTTTTCATCTTGGAGAGAGGATTGCTGCTGCTGCGAATGCTGAAGGTTGGTTATATCAGAGAGACTCTTCCTGCCAGGCAGAAGTGGGCTCCTTGTGGGAATTCTCTCTCCATTCGCTGCCACTGAGACCATATCAAATTTCGGATGGACCTACCGGCGCAAAAAAGAATTTAAGAAGCGACAAGCCCTAGCTCTAGAGTTTTCGAATTGCATATCAATCTCCCCGGACTACGGAAATTAGACCTAGAACGTTCCTACGGGAGAGGAAAGAAGAGAGAAAGAGTGTGTGTGTGTGTGTGTGTGTGTGAGAGAGAGAGAGAAGCACCTGAAATTTCTTTTCGATCCACAGTAGTTCGCTGATCAAGAACGCTTTCCATGGTGATTCGCAGTAAAGCAGCAGCAGCAGCAGCAGCCGAGAGAGAGAGAGAGAGAGAGAGAGAGAGAGAGAGAGCGCGACACGGGAGGGGAAACCGAAGTGCTCTGAAAGCTGATTGCAACGGCTTCCCGAAGCGAAGTAACGAGCCTAATCACGAAGCTAATTCAAAACCCGGGAGCCTCCGAACCAGGAGCGTACAGCTGCCCCGGATTGTTTCTGAATTTCCGATTGGGTTCGTCTTTGGCCTAAAACTACGAAATTTTAACCCAAACTATTTTTTTTTTATTGATTTTATATACCATGGCATTTGATATTATAATAAAATATATTCAATCTTCACGCAATGAAAGAATTTTTATAAATACCCTTACATTAGGAAAAATCGTAAATATAACCTCAACTAATGGGAATTTACTTTAAAATAGTATGAGCGACATAATTAGTTAGAGTAATTATATGTTGATAAGTAATCCTATTAGTCTGGGCTATGTAAAAAGTACGTGTAGCCTATCTTAAAAAATTCATTTACAATAACTTTGTTTTGTTTTTTATACACTTGTTTATCCATATGTATTTAACGTATAAACCAAGTTTTATCATTTTTGGATATGTTTATCTAATTTTTTTGAGATTTTTAAATATCCATGTATATATGTATTTAAAATGTCTTTATTTTTAAAAATTTTAAAAAATATACATATTCAAAAATGGTAAAACTTAATTTATATATTAAATACATTTAGATAAACAAATACATAAAGAAAAAAGAAAAAAAGTTGTTGTAAACAGATTTTTTAATGTAGGTTAAGTGGGAGCATTTACTTAGCTTAATCCAGGCTAACAGGATCATTTCTCTTATACGTTTTTGCATGACTAGCACCATAATAAAATATTTAAACAATAAATTGATTTAAAAGTGTGATAATAAGTAAAATTCATGGATAAAAATTTATTTTTAAACATTTTTATGTATCCACGATTTTCTTTTAATAAGTAAATAAGTTTTAAAGATTTTTACTTGATTAAAATAATATGAATATTTTCTCATTCTTAAGTTATATAGCAACATCATTACTAAGTAATATTATTTCAAATTAATAATGTCCGTGTATCCTATTATTCTACGTGTCAACTTTATTATATATAAAATAGGATGGAGTCAAGTTGACCAACTCACCTAACCTGCACCCATTCACTTCTGTAATCGGTCCATTTATTTAACTTCGATTGTGCAATTTATTTTTTTCTCAAAATAATTAACCCAACTGAAACCAAATCTATTACACTCCTGCTACCCATCGAGTCTTTTGTCAACACTAAACCTTTTGTAAGAAATAAGCTATTATTTGAAAGAGTCCGCTTAAAATTTTAGGATGTACAAACACTAGGCTAAATAAGCCCTTAATAATTTACTTTTTTTTTTTTTGGAAGGGAACAAGCCCTTAATAACTATGCAAGGGCAATTATTGAAAAAAATGTTTTGTACATTGGGGAGTTTGTACAAATGGTTGTATAAATTACTTCAATGTGTGGGGTGGAATTAGTAAATCATCAAGGAGGGCCCAATACGAGTTTACGTCACTAAAATCTTCTTCCTATTTCCAAAATGAAATTAGGATTTGCTTGCGGAAGTTACATGATATGTAAGTTGCAAGTGAAGTAGCTCCATCCCGTATGGGCTTGTTATGAGCTTTATATAAGAGATTAGTCACACGCCAAGAAAAATGTTTTTCCGCTTTTTAATTCTGAATTTTTTATTATTATTATTTTTGCAAAAGCACGTTAGACAGTCAAAATAAGCGCTAAATTAAACAGCTTAAATTCCACCCATCAGGGAAAAAAAAAAAAAAAAAAAAAACCCCCTTATTCCATGCTTTGGCGGTTAATAACACCCGGCCAAACAGGCCCAAGCTCATTTTGCCGGGTGACAAAATTTCTACACTATGCACGTTATCTAAAAAGCTCCCATTTATAGCTTAAAGATGATCTTGGCCAAACGTCTCCAAAAAACGAAGGGCTATGGTATCTTTTAGGGGGAAAAAAAAAGCAGGATCAAATAGGGCATTAGTAATGTAGTATGAAGGCTTTTGTAGCTTTTTTATGCAAAAATTTAAGCGGAAGGAAGTCTATTTTGGGTTGTGTTTTAGCCTACACACTTACTCCCAGTTCTCCCTAATAAATTGAAAGACGCGCTTGAATAAAATTAACTTAGAAGTAATGCGCATTGCGTAAGCTCAAAATTATCACTTCGGCAACACAACCACTCTGGAAATTTCTCTTAAGCAAGTGTCATCCCTCCGATGTAACCCCACACGAAGACGTGCAAAATATAACCGTAAAAAAGTGATGTTAGTCTTTTCGCGACGTTCATATACGATTGGCCACTTCGAATTAAAATATTTCTTTTTTTTTTATAAAAATGCTGCCCCATCTAGATAGGTCATCATGTGAAATTTTTTATTTTCCAATATCAAAAACTAGATTTCTTTATCAGGAAAAACACATAATAACTGAACTAATTTGGGTGCACATTTTTGAAAAAATATAACAGTGGGCTTTTCAGCCGTGAATTAGGATCACGATCTGTCTTTTGGATAGCTTTGGGTTTTTTTGGCAACCAAATTTTCATTTTTCGACCGGGATTTATTTTGTGCCTGTTATACCGCAAGAACGTCTATAAAGGTTTTGTTGTTTTTTAAATTTTTCGCAAGGCATGTATACAGTTTTTCATTTTTTTCAATTTTCTGCGAGATGTATAATTTTTTGTAAATTTTCCACAAGGCATGTAAATTTAGGATTAAGTTTCTACTTCTAATTTTCGATTTTCGATTTTAACCTAATGCATGACTTCCGATTTAAGAACACTTTCTGCCTACTTTTGAATTCCGGTAATGTTTCCTTTCCTTCTCAGCGGACAGGATCGATAGAAATTTAGTGAGAAAGAAACGTTACCAGCCGAGAACAGATCATCAAATTTTGATTTGGGATAACAATTTATTTCTTTACTTTTGGTGATTAAACGAAAAATTTTAACTGTAACATTTAAATTCATGTTTAATTTGCAAAATTACAAAAATCAGTGCCCACTTTACATACATTTAAAACAATTTGTTTGTTTAAAAAACCGAAGAACTTCCATGTTGATTCACAATTCCTAAAGCGGTACGCGACAGAAAAATTGGAGAGAACCAAAAAAAATAAAAATAAAAATAATAAAATCCGTTACACATGAAAAAGGATTATTGTGAGAAACAAAAAATGATATAGCAAAATAAAAGACAACGATTGAAAATAAAATAAACAAAATTTAAAAAAATGAATGCAAACATAAATAATAATGAGAAAAAATATGGTTGCGAAAGTAGATACGTATTGCATCGATTGAAGGGTGTGAAAAAGAATTTTCCCTGGTTGCATCCTAAAAGGGAAGAGGTAAAGCATATCAAGGGATGTCCTCAAAGAAGCCTAAGTATCAAAATAACATGATGTCTTGCATTAAGTTATGGTATTTTAATAAATGAATTTACCTCCAAGACTTACAAATCCTTCATATGTACCCAGATCAAGCCATTTGTCAGTTGTGAATTCCAAAGGCCAACTTCGGTGGCAGATTAATGTCATCATGACATATAGCAGTTCCATAAAGGAAGAGAATCTATACCACATTTACAAAATTGTCAACCAGCACACCCTCCAAACCTACTTGCATTGCACCATGTGAAAATGGTTGGTTCAAGTTAGAAATTATTCATCATCCACTGATTACAGGACCTATCGTCATTGCAGCACTTTCTGGTAGGGGTAATGGAATCTTTAAACATTTTCCGCTTTACAGCAAAAGACTCAGCTGTTCCCAGGTCATGCAAGAAAATAAAGGACACTCAAATTTCCAGTTCAATCTCTTGCCATGAAGAAGCAAAAAAAGAGTCAGGCCTGCTTCCTGAATGCCTGTTTTCCATTCCTACAACAAGAATATCAAGCAGATATGAATCACCCCACAATTAGTGACTGAGGGAGCTGCTGACTGCCTTTTGGGTGCCCCAGCTACACACATCAACCATTTGAAAACAGAAAGACTGCTGCAAAATAGGATCAGTTCATACATGAATATCTGGAGTTACTTCTCTGTATTGTGTTCTGTAGGAGGTAAGAGGCCTTATTGCGGACCTGAAAATCAATTTCATTACATCCGCAAGGAAACATAGAGACTGCAAAAAACTATTTCATTATGTCCATGAGGAAAGTTAGAGATTGCAAGAAACTACAGATGCAAGTTTAGTAGCATGCCTTAGAAGCATAAGACCTCCAATCAGTGCTTGCAATCTGGCAAGAGTAGTTCCGAACGTACAGCATCCACATTTCACGCATTTCTGGTTTCTGCTCTAATAGAGAGCTTGAAAATAGCCAAATTTCAGCCAGAATAAGGTAAATATAAACCCTGTAGAAATCACAATTTTTGTCCTTTACATTGATTGAAATAAGCAACTTGAGTACTTCTTCCCCTTCAGTTGCCTAAAAAAAGAAACCAAAATATAAATCACTTTGATACAGTATTTAAAAATGAAAATGCATATCTATCACCTGCATTCCCCTTCAGTTGCCTAAAGAATGAAACCAAAATATAAATCACTTTGATATCATCATCATCATCATAAGCCATTTCCCACCTAGGTGGGGTCGACTGCATGGATTCTGTTGTGCCATTTTTGGCGATTTAAAACTAAATTTTTTGTAATTTGTAATATTTTTAAATCTTGTTTAATTACTTTCATCCATGTTTTTTTGGATCTTCTTCTTATTCTCCTACTACCTTCTATTTGGATAGATTCTGTTCTCTTAACCGACGCTACTTCAGGCCTCCTTTTAAAATGACCAAACTATCTAATCTATTTTCTCTCATTTTATCATAAATTGGTCTCACTTTTAAGTTTTCTCGAATTATTTCATTTCTAATTTTATCTTTTTTTGTTTTACCACTCATCCACCTTAACATTCTCATTTCCGCTACGTTCATTTTTTGTATACGTTGTTCTTTAACTGCCAAACATTCTACCCCACAAGCATAGCAGGTCTAATCGCAGTCTTATAAAATTCCTGATGCACTTCTACATTTTTTCGATCCTAGTTGAATTCTACGTATTATATCTTTCTCGATTTCCCTGTTCTCTTGAACTATCGATCCTAGGTACCGGAAGTTTTTAGTTCTTGTTACTACTTGATTTAAAATTTTAATTGGTTCCTCATCTGAGTTCTCACTATTATTAAAATTACATTTCATATATTCGGTTTTTGTGCGACTAATTGTAAAACCATTAGATTCTAAAGCATCTACCCACCTATTCAATTTTAAATTTAGTTTTTTTTTAGTTTCATCTATTAGAACAATGTCATCTGTAAATAACATACACCAAAGTACTTCTTCTTCGAGATGTCTAGTAATTTCATCTATTACTAAGGTAAAAAGGTAAAGACTCAAGGCTAAGCCTTGATGTAAATCTATTTTAACTGGGAAGATATTAGTATATCCACTAATGGTCCTCACATTCGTAACAGCCCTCTCATACATATCTTTAATAATATCAATATATCTGTTATTAATTCTTTTCTTTTTCATCACTTGCCATATTTAACTTTCTTGGTACTCGATCATATACTTTTTCTAAATCAAATTAAATCATATATAAGTTCTTTTTCTTCTCCCTATACTTTTCAAATAGTTGTCCAAGTAAGAAAATAACTTTAGTGGTTGATCTCCCAATACTTTGATATAGCATGTAAAAATGAAAATCCATATCTATCAGCTGCATTGTGGGCAGCATGTATTTTTATAACTTTTGCAGGTCTCTCCTTTAAAACCAATGCAAATTGTCTTGTTAGGTGCAATTGGCCAATCAATAATAGTGAATAAAAGACACTTAGAGATGATATCAAGTTCAATGCCATTAGTTTAAGAAAAATATTTCTGCTGGTTATCAGTGACATTTTATTGTGATGTGCTGGCTATGGATGATGTTATCTTTGCTTGTACTTCTCTTTCAGAAGAGAAATTAACAAAGATATGCAATAATACAGATTTTCAGCTTCCATTTATAGACAGACAGCCTGAGCTGATACACTTTCTGATTAAAGTCTTGATAAATTTGGTTCAGTTCATTATAACTTGATTTGAGATCTATCAGTTAGATTATTGTGTTTCCTTATTAGGATTTTCGCTTTCTATTTTTCTTTTCCATTCGTTTTGCTGGGACATGCTATGACAAGTTGGCTGAAGTTCGTTAAAGGGAATAGCTTGCCTTCATGTTGAAAAAATTGATCAGAGTTTGGAAGGCCAGCTCACTTCTGAGATGCTTAGAACGGGCATTCACCACAGAAATGCACTTCGCAACTCTCAAGCAGTTGAAATCTTTTGGCATCCTGCGCATATCAAGAGTTAAGTTACAAGCCAAGTCGTCAAGTAGGTAAACATTTTAAAGCCACCTTCATATCAAGCATGAAAATGAATATAGAATTTAGAGCAAAGAGCCAATGACCTGATAGGAAACTTTGATTAAATGTCTTTTGTTCAAAACCAATGCAAAAATAAAAACATAACTAGACAATCAGCTCTTGTAGAGCAGAAACATGCCAAGACTAATGTGAAGCAAACAAAAGACTTGACAAATGGAACAAAGTTAGAATTCTGAGTCAGTTCATAGCAAGCAAACTACATACAAGAGAAGGAACCAGGCACTCATTAATGAAAATGAGCTCTTGCTGATACTTGAAAGATCATAGACTAATAGTATCACTCCTACTCCTGCAGTCCATGGGAGCTTTGTGGTGGCTAATTGAGCAAATCAATTCATGAAAGCATACAACTACATTCATAACTCAAATGAAGATGTGCTGTTTTGAATATTACGAATTAACTATATTATTTAGGTCAAGCTTTCAAGTGGCATCAATAAATGCAGCAGTTTTTACTTAGTAATGTTGGAAACTTGGAAATAAATGGAAATAATAATAATAATAATTTATTATTATTATTATGCCAATTTGTCCAGGTTATGTTAGCATACTTTGTTATAGTTCACAATAATTTGGGAACCAGATCTACGGTATTTATTAACAACCTGCAAGCCAGAGAAGTTGCTAATTTCTGTGAGCTGGTGGTCCACTCATCATCCTCAAAGAAGTTAATAAGTGACTGTACACATTCATTAAGTAATGATGACAAGCCTTGAAGCCTCCGGTCCAAGAAGAAACGAATGACTATGCAGAGTAAATCCTTCACTTCTTCAGGTGAGAAGATAGACTCGATGCTTCTGGAGAATAAACAAAGAAAAGGGGGGAAGAAAAGAAAGAGAAACAATAAATACTATGGTCACAAAAACATACAGAAACTGTAATTTAAATAAAGAGTCTGGCACCTATGAAATCCATTTTAGCAAAACATTATCTATTTTGTCTCAATTTGATGATTGATAGAAAATGCACTCCATGAATTGCATTTTTCATCATTTGTTTAACTACGGAAGCTCCATTATTTCTTTAGCATTTTGTGCATGGGCTCCATCTACGAAGTATAAAAATGAACGCAATAAAATATGCTGTAATGATTCCATGATCACACACTGCTTCACATGCAGTTGACAAGAATTTTTTTTTTAAAATTTTTTATAAATATGTGGACCCTGTGGAATAGACCTCACATAGATAGGAAACAACTAATTATGACGATGATGAATATGCAAGCCCCACTCATATCTTCCTCCTTATGAAATTTGACAATTTTTGAAAATTGTTTACTATTTTATTTCAATTTTTTTAAAACTGGGTGTTTGGGGAGTCAATACATGGGCAAAATTTTGGAATTTGTTTAGTATTTGTTTTATTTTTTAAAAAGGGCACCCCAATGCCCCTTTTTAAATCAAAATAAAATACTAAAAATTCAAAATTTTGCCAAATTTCACATAAATAAAGACATAGGTGGGGCCCACATTTATTAAAAAAAAAATTGACCTCACATGCTAAATATCAATTTTAAAGTTGTGTTTTCAACATCTAAGTCATCTAAAATATAATTCTCTTATAGAAAAATGTTTCTATGAAATATTGCTACATTTTAATGTATATGTAAATGGACGTAAGCACTTTTCATAATTCACATATGTATATTTTTAAGCAAACGTAACCCATTCACAATTTTGATTTGGATGAAACTTAGTCTCCAAGCTAAACAAATATTGATAAGTACAATAAATGGAGTAGACTTCCCATCAATCGTCACTAAATAGCAAACTTCATGGGGTTTCACATAACAACTTCTAACTAAATGCTCTTTAGAAATATAACCATCATCATCATCATAAGTCATTTCCCACCTAGGTGGGGTCGGCTCTTTAGAAATATAACCGTTTCTACAAAAAGAATGGCATTATGCAACGCTACAACCTACATCCTGGTGGTTGGTTCTCTAACTAATACACAAGTCAGCAGAAGTGCAATGTTTGGGCATCTTGCAGTTTTAACCATAAAGGAATCTTAAGTAGGGCAATAGTATGTTTGGTTGGTCAAACAAGCCAAGTTTTAATTTATCATACTTCTGAACAGTGATTATAAGTTGGGACAGTATAATTTGACTTTCCGTAAGAGTTTTCTAAGTAACTTCCATTTGTTACGTGACCCATTAAAGTTTACCAAAGCACAAAGCATTTTTGGCATCTTTTTCAAATATCCTGTTGTAGAAAAGGATTGCTTCCCCTGGTACATATGTGCCCTAGCTAGATAGAGTAGAGATCTTGTATCTTTTTTTACTCCTAAGGGAAGTGATTGGCTTCCTTACATTAGAAGAATCCCTTTAATATTCCAGAAACCATTGAGCTGATGACATAAAATAGAGCCTCCTTTAAAAATATGTATCATATTCTTGACATTAGTTGGATCAATGATGCCTTTCTCTTTTCTCTTTCATATATCAATATTTTAATGCGGAAAAGGGAAAGGCTGCTAACATGTTTGGAATTGGTAGATACCTACATTAACATAACATATAACACTGAAAACTTTTTGACTACTGGTGGAGGAAAGGGCAGGCAATAGACCACTATCAAATGAAAATTTTAAAAAATGCCTCTCAAATATTGGTGAAAGCAACATATTGCTCAATTCATCCAGTTCTTTGTAAGACAAACCTCACTTGACTGCAAGCAGCAAGATACTTGATCCATGATCTAATATTTTGGGGTGGTCCTTCAGATCCACGATCTGAATTTTAGGAAAAATAAGTGGCAAATGTAAGGAAATGAGTCATGAGTACAAATTTAACTGCAATTAGTACAATCGGCTTACTAGGGATGAAGTTCACTTCAAATTTGTGAAGGAGCGTACCAGTATAATCTTTTGAGGTAAGAGATGAACAGACAGATGATTCTGATAAATATCCATAAATTTCAAGGGCATGTCTTAAATCAGCATAGCTAGGTATATGTTCAAGTGTAACTGTTGGCATGTTGACCTGCATGACACATTGCGAGGAAAACAAATAACACAACAAGATAGATACTACATTGAAGACTGCAGTTAACAACTATTTACTCAGTCTACAATGAGACGCCAAGAACAAGGAGCTTTCAATGGGAATACCTTATTTTTTGACGAAAAGATATCCAACCAAAACTTGCAAGCGGATTCCTGCAAGCACTCTTTTGAAGAGTATACCACTGATATATGGAAAGGGAATATCCCATCAGAGAAAAATGATAAACAATCAAGCTACATAAGCCTTGAACAAGGGGAAAAAAGAGAACTCACTAAGATTAAATGTCCAGGACACAATAGAGTCTTCAACACACCCATGAGCAAAGGCCAATTTTGAAAGCCAGCCATTTAGCAATAATCCTTCAAGAAAGCTTTCACCTAAAAACCAAGGAAATGGATAACCAAAACAAAAGTTTGCACAACATCGACCATGATACGTTCATATGATTCTCATGTCTAAGACCTATAAGGCAGTTGGCACAGAAAATTTACCTCACCAAACTTAAGCATGTCTGATTTCGCAAAGTGAGGGAGAGATCTAATGGAAATTTGATGTCATCTACTGCACACAAGATGACATATATATGTCCTAAGATGCTTACCACTTTGGTCATATAGGTTCATCAGATGTGCAATCTAAGCTAGCCATTGTGATCAATATGACTACTAGAAACTAATATGGTGGATATACTATTTCAGCCACATTATTACAACCTCGTCATATGTGATCCTTGGGCGACCTCAGCTGTCCATCACATTCAGGATCATGGATTTGGTAAATGACAACCATCACACCACTTGATCATAGTTTAAATGGATAGACAGTTGATAAAAATTGAATTTGGGCAGTTTGCATGAACAACCCTTGCAAATATCAACATTAAAGCTTCATTGAGTGCCTAGTTGATGGATTCAATCAATTTAGCTTGATCCAATTATCAATACCAGCTGCGTAGAGAAATTAGTCATATGCTGCCTTTAAGTAGAACCTTGCAAGCATAGATTGACCATTTGCATGGCAAGGATTTGATTTCCTGGGAATAATCAAGCCCGCCTCCTCTAAAGGCTATGCTTACATCTTAACTGCAACAAGTTAATTTGGTCAAAAGCAGTCACACTCAAGAGGGTTGCCACCAATGATATGGTCAACTCATCAAGAAAAATACCATTTACTAATATGGTGTGAAATACCAAGTAACCTGTAACAATGATACTTATTTACAAACAAGAAAACAGAGAAGTTTAGTCATGGGATATTAAGTATATGTCCTCATCATCACACCAATTATAGGACAATGGCTAGATGAGTGCACTTAACAAGGCAATCATTATGTTTATAAAGACAATGATCATCAAAACAAGACAGAAGCCCTTCACTAATTATGTACAAGGTTTTTACACCTTATTCTGTGTAATTTAAGACAGAAGCATCCTTTATTGAAAATTCAATTATAACCATACACGAGGTATTAAGCGTGGACCAGCAACCAATGTTATGCTTCAATGAGTAAGATAATCTCAATAAAATGCAACTCAAACATAAGCAGAGAATCTATAAGAAGCTCTCGTGTGTGGGATGTACATAGTACAAACAGGTGGTTAGGTAGAAGGAATTCTAGTCCAAGGATTTGGTTTTGAAACGAAGGAATGAGCCTTGTAAAAGAATGAGCCAATAGGAAAGTTCAAACTTAAGTGGGAATGACCAAATGTGGTCTGAAAATCCTATACGAACAACTTCTACAGAATTTGGATTGCAATGGAATAAGAGAAATTCCTGTAAGTAGATATTTTGTTGAAGAGTTTAAGCGGAGGAAAGAAGTACAATATTTACAAAACCATCAAGATAGCAAGAAAGTACAAGAATTCTTTAAAAAAGAGCTTAAGTATGTTATATCAAAATCAAGTGCACACTGCCCAATATCAAAAGAAAGACCTAGTTTCCACAAATCCGTTCAAGTGTTCCAAAGACATCTTCTTTCAGCTTGACTACTAGACTCATTGCAAGATTTTGAGGTGCTGGATCAACCAATGGATTGGAAGGAGGATGCTCAAGCTCCTCCCTCATTTCTCGAGATTGCACTTTCATATTTTCCCTCCCCTTGTATAGGGATTCTTTGATCCCTTTCCCCTATCCGACGTCCTCCTCTCGGTCGAAATCAATTGCTGTCATTCAAAGCATAAGTTGTTAAGATATTCAAACTTCAGCCATGCCCTCCACCACAAATCCTTGTTCACAGTCAACTCAACTTCTAAGGCTCCTAACTCAACATGCAACTTCTCCGTCTATTGATCATTCTTTAAAAAGGAGTTGAGATTGGAAAGTCGTGCTTGCTCGATTTCTTTTAGCTTGGCTTCCTTCAAGTTAATTATGTCCTTGGGAAGGATGGCATATAATACTCCTCAAACTGAGCCCGTTCTTTACCAAAATTTGCTAGAAATTAAGCATGAAAGAAACACAAGAAACACCAGGTCCAAGTTCTGACAAGAATCGAATATGTCGCTCAAAACACATCATCAAGTGCTGCAATATTACGGGAGATTGCGATTCCTTGATAGCATCAACTAAGGTTGAATATAAGGTCCTCAAAGCATTCTGCTAGTCTTCCAATTATTCCTCTTCCAAGACTTCAGCAATGCATATATCAGCTTCTCATATAATTGTCTCCCAACAGGCATAGGACTCCTTCATAGACACTGTCCTAGCAAAAGAAGCTACGGTAGCTCACTCATTAGCTAGTTTAGGAGTCATGCTTACACATAAAACTGCCACAATCCTTGATTCGGCACCAACCTCTTCCACTAATGAAGGACTATCTACCTGAGGTCTTGTAGATGCCGCATAAATTCAAATTAGAGAAATTTTATTAGCCCCTTTAAGTAAATGCATGGGCTCACCTAGACCATAAGCTGATGTAGGGTATGGGTGAAGGTAACTTAAACACCGTAGCCTCCAGATGATAGTTCAGACTATTATATTTTTTAATTATTTTTTCACATTTTCCTGTACAACTACCCTACTTTTCAATCATTTCTACACAACTACCCACACAACTAGCCTATCTATTTTAACTTTATCATCTTTACTACTCATGATTACCCTTATCATATCACATCATTTGACAACTTTTACTCTTCAAAACTTTTCATCAAAAGTTTTACCCATTCTCAAACACACCCTAAATGGCAAAAACTGGTCTAACTTAACCACATTATTCAAATTCTTACAAATAGAAGTGATAGGTTTTCTGAACCAATCACAGCCATCTCCTTATCTCCAATAATTTAGACACTACTACCTAGATCTAGCTACTCCCTGCTAGAATTCTGTCTATATTCTACACCAGTC
This sequence comes from Annona squamosa, assembly GCA_035584095.1. NCBI lineage: Eukaryota > Viridiplantae > Streptophyta > Magnoliopsida > Magnoliales > Annonaceae > Annona > Annona squamosa. The sequence continues at coordinate 39,445,485 of JAXCLR010000063.1, read as the reverse complement.
TCTCCCATTTTCTTCAAGAAAGGATCCTATGTTATACACTATACTTTTCCACTTAATCAAAGGCCTCCCCTTTGGGCTATTGCAAATGGCCTAAGGGTAATGAGTCTGATGACCATTGTAACTCTAGGGAATAGGGAATTTTTCTGACCTTTAACAAGCCCGATTTGTTAATTCAAAAGAATCAGGATAAAGGAATTCATGCTTAAGAAAACAAATCTTACTCAAGACGGTAAGTTGTTAGATTTTCCAATCTGTCTGTAGATTTTATTATAGAAAAAGTTAATATCCTCTCCATGGGAATTCTACCATGGCATTTGGGAAATGACTTCCTTGACAGGAACAATAATGTCTTCTGCTATACCAACATAATGAAAATTGTCCAATTAAGAAAAGCCTTTATTTTATCAAAAAAAAAAAAAGAAAAGCCTTTATTTTCTTTAGTTCCTATCTTCACTGTGCAAACAGGTCAATATCAGGAGTATTAAAAATTTTAAGTAACAACAAAACATTCAAACGTACCTTTCTCATAATCAAGGCCCAATATTGCATCAAGTTCATTGTCTGTGGATAACTGCAAAACCTTACAACTTCCCAACTCGGGGCAAGTTAGCGGTGGGGGAGATTTCTGCGCTTCATAGACATAATCCACTAGTGTTACCACATTTCGCACCTCCTTCTCTGTCGATTCAGCTAAAAACATCTAGCAAAGCTACATGATGGGAAAAAAATAATTAAAAAACTCCCGAGAAAGTGCCAACCTGCTGCCCAAAAATTTGCTGACCCCATTCATGACATTCTTCCTCGGAATTGATTTCTTGCACCTGTAAAAGAGAGCAACCAAAATGTCATACTCCACGTAAAACCATCAGTAATAGAAAGCCAAATAGTCAATGTACTAAATTTGCCTTCTGTTGGCATTCAGCAACAAATTTGGACAGCAATTTTTCCTTCTCTCTTCGGGCTTTTTCTCCAACTTCATCAGAGCTATAACGCTTTTTGGAACTCTCTCTTTTGACGTGCTTGTCTTTCTCTTTCTGAAAATCAGCTAGAAGGTCATCCAAACCAATGACCTTTTTCCTGATACCCATGACATTATCAATGAGAAAAATACCGGGAAAAGAAAGAGGGAAAATCCCAGCCAACTAGCATATTCACATCATAAAATCCCATAGAAGAAACCATAAATCTATGTAAGCGTTTGGTAAGTTGAAGAATGCAAGCTTCGATCATGTGGAATTCCGAGGCTATCTTGAATATTGAGAGAGAGGGAGAGAGTTACGGTTTTTAATTGAGACCTTTTATTAGTGGAAGAATTAATCGGCTGAAAGGCGAGAGGTTCGAACTCGAAATCAAGGCGATCCTCGCTCGTCATTTGCTGCTTCGCTGGCATTTGCTCTTCCGCACTTCTTCTGCACTCTCCTCCCGCCTCCGGCCCCGTAAATGCCCGCAACAAGTTTCAATTGAGGACCTTTCACACGCCGGCGCGCGCGGGTAGAGTAGTACTGGGCCTACTCATGCATGGGCTCCTCCAGCCCACTTACAGATCTAGTTTTTATTGGGCCGTTTCTGGGTCCCTTGACACAGAGAATACACTTTTCTCATGGGTACCTTTTGATACAATATTATGTCTTAACTATTTAACCATTATACTTTTTACTTTTACCTCTACATTTTGATCATTTTCACATATTTTGATACAATTATCTTATCTATTTTATCTTTATTTTCTTTTCTTATAATTGTTACCCTTATAATATTTACACCAGACTCTTATTTTTTCAAAAATTTTCTGCAAATTTTAACCTTTTACCAAAGACGCAGTACTAACTAAAATTATTATTTCTCTTTTACCTCAGATCAAATATAAAAAATATTTTCTTCAAAAAATATGTAAGAAATAAATGTACACAAATAACTGCACCAGAATTTTTTACCCAACTTCAACAATTGAGTCAATCACAATGTTCGAAGCAAAGCAAAGCAAATTAAATAAATTATAAAACTCGTATGTACATTTGGTAAAGTGAGGGAAAGGGAACACATTTTCCTATATACTTTGATTATTATAACTACTCTACATTTTCTGTTTTTACACGTGCATATTTTAATGATTTTCTCACACAACTATTCTACTCATTACCAACTTACTTTTATCATATCACATCACTCTAGTAATTTTTAAAATTATTCTCACATTAACTATGATGTAAAAATTATCTTGATTGGAAATTCAAGTAAATGTATTAAAATAGTGTCAATTCATGTATAGCTCAGATTTGCTATAACCCACTTGGATTTCCCAATAAGATGAATTTTTTTATATTCATATCTAAACACATAAATTAAGTAATATTTGGTAGGTTTCAATCTATTCGAAAGTTCTGGTGTTCTATCAAAAAAAAAAAAAAAAAAAACCAACCTTAGGGCGGGCTCAAACAGTGTGGTTGCGAACAAATATATTTAACGCAGCCGCTTACATAAAAATATGGATAACCATTGAAATGCTCCAATTATACTCTGGTTTGATAATGGGCTTATTCCCCAGTCATTACTCATTATACACAAGAGCCCACCTTAAATTATTGTTCTATGATTTCTTTCCTTCTCTTTCTCTTTGGAATATGCTCTTTTTTTTTCCATTGGAAATGTGTATTGCTAGTTAATTAGGGCTAATCCCGAAGGTCACTGTGATTGATCTTATTTTAACTGACATTTTCCGTAGCCAGCTAGTGGAGAATTATAGAAACAAGACTGGCTATTTCAATTCAACTCAGGTTTGCACGTTTTACCATTCAAAATGTTAGCCCTGGGCCGACGCAACCCGGCAAAATTTTAGCTAAGCCAATAAACATACTATGAAAGAACGAGGCCCAGTAAAAATTAAACAATTACACACAAATATAATGAAGATTGAAACATTATCAAGAACTAGCCAGTGGATCCATCCGTCATTATCTCCATTTGGCTACCTACCCTTGGCCCTGAGTATGTATTCTTACAAACGTGTATTACAAAACAATAGGAAAATTCAATAATTGATTCAAAACAGTAGCCCGGCCCTACCGTTATAATTGAATTGTCTACAATGGCAAGGGCAAATTAATTGCAACTAAAGGCCCAACGACCAGGCTTGTATATCAAGTCCTAATCATAGCCCATTCCACTCAACATCATTCCTTTCAAATCAATCTCCCTTCTCAAGTAACATACGAATCCACGTCTCAAATGGATTTTAACGCTGCTTTGACATGTAACAAAGGAAAAAGAAATTCACCCACTCTCTGCAACTTTTTTTTATGCAACATGACATCTTAATGATCTAATTATTTTTTTTTCTATTATTATCATTATAATTCAATTATTTTTTCATTTTTTTCCATGCAACCATCTATTTATTTTATTTGTATCCTCTTTTCTTCTAATTATTATCTCTATCCCATTGCATTCTTACCTTTTCAAAATTTTTCTTTAAGAATTTTTCCCCCTTAATTTTTCCTCATCAAATGTAGCTAGGCTCCAGTTTCTTTTTCTTTGTGTGTAGGAATCCTAATCCATCTTTCCTTTTATTAACATTACCAACGTTGCTAATTCTATCTCACCGATCTTTCCTTTTTGTACATTTCCTGCTGAGTTTATCAGATTAAAGCCTACATGATGTTGTCTTTTCGGTGAGATTAGATGGGCTTATAAATCCAAGAGCGCTTTACTCCAGGTGACCAGATGCCCGTCTACTGAAGACAGCAAGGTAATTCTAATAATAGGTTGCCGACAAGGCAGATGGAAGAAGTATGCAGTGTGTTTGAAATTAAGAACCCCAACTGGCTGACAAAAGGCTGAAAATGGTTAGGTAAACTAACCAAATCTTCACCATGCTTGTTTGTTTAGAGCAAGCGGGCGTGCGCTTGGCTAAAATGCAGGGAATTGACTTCATTTTCATGAGATCCACCTTGTCCATAGAAAACAACAATCCCTTGCTGCCCCCCACAAAAGCAAATACAAATAAAGAGAAACATATAAATAATCCAAGTTGATTCACCACTAAGTTGGACCACCGACAAATAGAAGAAAATACAAGCCAAGTTATCCGAATTCATGTTGCATGGTGGTCCGAATTTGTGCTAGAATGAAAAGCAATTTTTATTTTATAAACAATGCTTGTCTTGTGTAGATCTCACGGAACATAGAAACATGCTCGACCAGCTTGAAATTAATTTGGGTCGTCGAAATCCATGGATGGATGAGTTGGGTGTCCTGAAATTCCGCCGGCCATTTGAAAGCAATGGTTGAATGATTGTGGTCTGTACATGTATCTGTTTCTGCAGATTTTTGAGGTATCTGGGGAGGCAGCAAAAGGTGGACCATCCAAATCCGCCATTTTCTTGCATGTGGGGGTGATAGACAGTTGCTTCCCTGCCCACTCCATCTGCAAGATGTATCATTTCCGCTTGTTTTGGTTAGGTTTCTATAAATTTCTCTGCAGCACTGTAGCTGGATAGGGACGGGATGCGGGCAGAAACATCCCCTTAGATGACGTTGGAGGGATAATATTCCAGCAATAGAGACATTGAAATGCTAGCTCCAAGTGCAATGCATCTCACATATAAATAATCCCAACATGCCGTCCAAAGCCACGTAGACTCCTTTAACGCCAGTGGTTGTGAGCGCGGATTTTCCAGAGCCGCTTGCCATCCCCGAACAAGAAAGGGCCCCTTGGATCCTCTTACGAGGTTGTCAGAATACAACTTGCTGTATGTTATGATAGAGTATCCATATATGCCAGCGTGGATGAAGCCGACAAACACACCATCCTTCAATACAGGTTAACGGTATTATTTCATATATTGGCAATAAAAAATAAAAAGAAGGGAGCCTTCAGTAGATAGAATCATAGAGTAGGTAAAAGGGGTAAAAATATTTTTCCTCTAAATAAAAGAGAGGTAAATTTTTTATTTTGTGTATTTTACGTTGATGTCATATTTAACTCTTTATAATTTAATTTTATTTTGACCTATTTGATTTTGTATTCATTTTTTTTCAGGACGTGATTGAATGAGGATAAGATGAGGATGTAAACAGAAAATGAGGATGTAAGATAGAAAAGGTGTGATACTACGGAGAAAAAAAAAATTTATAATTATTTTTTGGAAATAGAAAAGTGTTTTAAGGGAATAGTCACCTCTTACTCGTCCCATTTTCATCTCATCCAAGTTTCTAACAAATATATGATTTTATAAATTTGATCAATAAACATTAATTTTGCAAAAAAACTCTTCTTGTACATTTTATTTGCAAAAATAAACCCAGCAACCAACTGCTATATATTATTTTTAAAATCAAACTCTAATCCAATTATTATCAACATCATATAATTGATAGCCAACATTTTTGTCCTAAATAATTGACCTTTTGTCCTAAATAATTGACCTTTCACCTATTTGTTTCTATAAAAACAAATTTTTCTTCCAATTTTCAAAGCTTATCTAAGTACAACTCATGTCAACTCAAATTTTCTTATTTTGGGGTATGTATGGGAAGTGATAAAATTTTTGCATGAAAAAATTTTAAATTAGAAGAAAATGATGTGATATGATAAGGATAATAATGAAAAGTAAAAAATAAAATTAAAATAGATAAATTAGTTGTATATGTAATTGTGTAGAAATGATTGAAAAGTTGGAGTAATTATATAAAAAATATATGAAAAGTAAAAATAAGAATATTGTACTTGTGGAGAGTGAAAAATTTTAGTCCAAACGCATCCGTAGTCAAACATAGTAGCCACAAAGTAATCAAAAACCAATCAAAATAGATGCCTCATGCACATCTTAATCTAAAATCAAATTTACAACCAAGCGTAATCATTTACATTAATCATACAACCAAACATCATCAAAATAATCTTATTAGAGTAAGTTAATTTTGCAATCATGACGCCCTATGACAACTATGTTTTGTTATCTAATCAAGATATTACACTTCCATATCTCAACCATAAAAATAATCTTAAATAATAAACCTATCCAATCAAGATAAAATTAATTTTTTTGATGGAAAGATAAAATTAATTTAAATTAATATTAATTAAATCTTTTATCCTCAAAATCATGAAAAGATAAATCACAAAAGCTTTCACTTATCAAATCACAATAGTTTGAGGAGGTCCAAGTGTAAGATAATATAAGTGTGAACTTAAGGTGAGGCTAATGCAAGAGAGTTTTTTAAGTGTAGCTTCAAAAAGATGGATTATTGGTGCATTAGGCTGCCTACTTTACAAATTGAGACTATTAATAGGACTAGTTGCCTAGAGCTCAAAGTAGATAGGCTAAGAGAGGCTTTAAGCATTGGCCAAAGTGTGGATGCAAAGAAAGAGACTTAACAAGACTTAGAGGTGGAGTTAATAATAGTTTAGATAGCTAAGGATGTAACACTAGTAGGGGACACTACAGCAGGATAGTAGTTGTTGAGATTGATGCCATGATAAAGAGATCGGTGAACCAACTTGAGGCCATTAAGGGTGAGTTTGGGGCCACAAAGATGGAGTTCCATTGCTTCTCTAAGGTGCTAAGGCTAATTAAAGCATAGCCTTCATTGCATTCTTATGTGGAATGTATAAAGTGCGAAGAGAAAGGGGGTAGGAAGATGAGAGGTTCACGTTGAGGTCACCTACAAGAAAGACTAATAGAGAAAGGGGGTACAAAGAGCTATAGTCAAAGTTAATTACCACCTAGGATAAATGAGCTAGGTTAGCAAATTAATTCTAAGTACACCAAATGAATGCTTGATCTAGACTTAATCCAACCCAAGTTAAGATAGTGATAGAAAAAAATGGCTAAGGGTAAGCAAGTAATGACTTAGGCCAAAGGGAGTATCTAATATAGGAGTCATTAGTTTTGTATTATAGCATTATGAAGGGTTTTTCTTATATAAAATCCCTCTTTCATGTTATAACTTTTTATTTTTATAATTTTTCATGACCGATAGAAAATTCACTTTATCTATTATCAAAAAAAAAATTTCATTTGCAATGATGTATGAGTCTATCATACATGTATAAAATCAATGTAATAAAATTATTTAATACTAAATATCAATTTTAGAATAGTATTTTCAACATCTAAACTATCTAAAAATATTATTAATAAATGGCTAAATGATATAAATGATACTACAAAATATTCTAATATATATGTAAATGGATCTAAATTTTTTCTGATTTATATATTAATGTGAACATTTGATTTGGATGAAACTTGTCATTTTAACTAAATAGATGATGTTAAGTATACTGAATCAATTAAATTTTGCATCAATCATTAATATATCAAAAATGAAAGATGGTACATGGAATCTCTTCTTAATAGGGCCTATTTACATAGAAGCCAGACCACATTAAGAATATCGTCTAGCAATTGGCTTTTGTGCTTTTTTAGCCTTCCTTTAAAAACTTGAGTAGGGTTCAGTTCATTACCCGAGCTTCGCCATTAGCTTACGGGTGATTCGTCAAAACTAGTTTAATGAGTATGACGTGTTTGTAGCAAAACAACTCAGGTTTGTAGGCAATGAATTGTTGATTGTCGTCAGTGATAAGGGTGTGAGGAAATCCAAATGGACATAAGATATTCTCTGGTAGAAATAATATCACAAAACCACCACCGGATCTCATCAAGAGTTTAGCTTCGAACCACTTGGTAAAGTAGTTGATGTTGATTATTAGATATTGTCACCTTTCTTTAGCTAGAGAGAGCCGTCAAAGGATGTCAAAGTCCCAGCGCATGAAGCAAGATTAGGCCTTGATATGCCTTGCGTCCACGGATGAATTTTTGGGTATCCTACTTAAATATCAACTAAAAGAAACTGACCTGCAAGCATTTGTATATGAGATTCTTCTAGCATAAGTGATCCACATCACTGTGAATCTCGGTCATCAAGACCTTGGCTAGCTAGAATAGTGTTCAAGCATTTTTGGCAATCGTATATCACAAATCTTCTGTTCAAGTTTTTTTTTTTTCCTTTTTGCAGATACAAGTGTGCACCATGTTCTCCTCCAACGATATTTCTTTGATATTAAAAATTATTTTAATTAGTTTTTTATATACTCCACAATAAGTGTGTAATTATATAAAGTTTTTAATTATAATGCATGTTTGGCAATGCATAAAACTTTTCAATATAATTTTTTTTATTTTCCATGACTATTATATTTTTTAATCATTTCTTCATACTTTCCTATACAATTACCATATTATTCAATTATTTATACACAATACTCATACAACTAATTTATCTTATTTTAACTTTATTCTTTTTACCTATGATCATTATCTTTATCATATCGCATCATTTCTACAATTTCAAAAACTTCTACACTAATCACTTCCTAAATATACTCATAATTTTTTAATATTATACTATTAAAATTTTTAATTTATTGAACATTTTATAATAAGCAACATAAATGATTTAAACACAGTGCAAGGATATTAAAAAAAGAGGTTGCACTCTCTTAAAAAAAAGAAGTTGCACAATACTTGCATAGAAGAATCCCCAGACATAAACTCATAATCTTTCTCTTGGAATACTATTATAAAGGGATTTATTTCTATAAAATCCTTCTTCTATATAAACGCTGCATAATTTTAATATCTTGAAGCTTGATAAATCTATTCTAATATATATGTAAATAAATTTAAATATTTTTCATACTTTATATGTGAATATATATATATATATATTTTTTTTAGCAAAAATAACCCACACACATATTCAATTTGGATGAAACTTGGTCTTGTGTCTAAAACAATTAGTGTTAAATATTATAAATAAAGTAAATTCTACATCAAGCATTAAAATTAAAAATAAAAGAGGTTGTATGTAACAGCTTTTGCTCCTATTTCAATTGTGATTCTTTAAGTATCAGAAATTAATCCAGTCATTCATCAGCAGGGCCCCCGACACATTTCAACAACAGAGGCAGAGGCAGCAGCATTTGATTGTGAGTTGGTGGGTGTTGAAAGCGACTGTGATTGGCTTAATTTCGTTCGACCGGCCGTATGTTATACGCATGAATGTGCATGAGGTGCGGTCCAACTAATGCTGAAACGGGGCCATAAATGGCACTTGCACGCTGGCACATTTATTGACATCGCATGTGCACCTGCAAGTTCGCGTACATGGCTACTAATATGGATTTTTTTGCCTCATTGTATCGGTGGGCCATTTTTGCGTCTCATTTTCAGAATTCTGATGGAGAAAAGATGGAAGAAATGACACGCTCTGCCCCCGATCCCCCCAACCTTTTAACTGCCGCCTCAAATGCTGCCATCCACGCCCTGCAGCCATCCACGCCGTTGCCGGATTTATACGTGAAGTAGGAAATTGCCACGAAGATGCTTCCAATTAACACAGTTATCCATATTTTAATTTCTTGCACCGAGTGCTCATCATAACGTGATGATTCAGAGTTGAATATATACATACAAAGTTGTCCATCTAATCTTGCCATGTGTCCCGCCTTACTTATTGATGAAAAATCCTCCGTAATGTATTTAGCATTATTTATATTTTCATTAAAATTCTATTATTTGTCGGTAATAATTATGAACGGTTTCATTTATAAAATATATAAAATCACGTAATAAAATTGTTAGATACAAAGTATTAATTTTGAAGTTGTATTTTCAATGTTTAAATAGTTTAAAACATAACAATTATATGAATAAATGATCTTATAAATATTGTTACATTCTAATCCATATAATTAAATTTAATCTTTTTATAATTTACACATGAATATTTATATTTTTTAAGCAAATGTGGCCCATGCAAAACTTTGATTTGGATAATACATGGTCTCTTAAGGATCATTTCTAGACAATTAAAAGATGAAAAGTTAGATCTTTAAAGAAGTTTGATAGTGACATGATATCAAAGGAACAAACAAGGAATAAATATAATAGTTGTGCGATAAAATAATTAAAATGTAAAGGTAAAAATAAAAAAAATAGTTGGATAGTTAAAATGTTAAATTATTTCTTAAAAAAATGTATGGAGAGAGGTGAAAGTTTACTTCTCTCTCCACCCTCTTATAAAACAATGCCTTAGTAAAATAAATAATAATAAATACAATAAACAAAATACATTTTTATTAATGATCGATCTAAGCAAATGAATGGGGTTATATAAAATTACTTTTATGCAACATGATTACAAGAAGAGAAAGTCATACGTATATATACATACATATCATACGTATATATATACAAAATCATTCTTCAATACTTATGTGCATTCAATATTAATGCACAAGTAGGTTTTTCTTTTTATTTTAAAAATCTACATGGGTCCCAAGAAAAATCATTCCTCTATGGAATTTACAGTTTTATTTTTTAATTTCTTTAATTTAAAAAATGAAAGAATCTTACATTATATAAAAGTAAAAAGACTTTTATTGTGATCATTTATCCATTTAAAACATCTAAAAAAGAAGAAAAGCTTTAATGTCCATTGGATAAATGCATAGGTGTGCATTAGGGTATCTTCATTAGTCCTTTTTATTTCATTCAAGAAATATGTCAAATATATCTTATATCCTAATCATCATCACTGTTTTAATAATTATCTAAAATTTTAAATTTTTTGTATTTATTCATTTTTATCTTTTAAACATTAGTTCCTAATTTTTAGTAGTTTCTAATCTTTATTAAATATAAAAATTTTATCTTTTTCACGAATTGTTATTTTTAAAATATTTTCTTTAATCATTGTCGAATATAAACCGTAATATATATATATGTGTGGGCGCACGCGGCGCACTCGCATATTGCTTTGTCTTTTCTATATTACACTGCACCCTAATACATTCAACTCATACACGTCCCTTCAAACACATAAAATGTGGTAACGAAAATAAAAAATAAAAAAATAATTCCTGCCGTTACTTTTACATGCACTTTTCCATCCCACTACCCTATTTTTTGCCACCATTTCTCCTTGTTCTTCTATATTCTACATGTCTATCCAATCTATTTTAAATGTATTCACTTTAATCGTCATCATTATTCTTATGGTATTATATTATCACCTACTCTATTTTTAAAAAGTGTTAACCAACTTTTTCTCCATATTTCTTTCATCATTATTACCATGGAAAGATTGAAGATGTGTACATGACTTAAGACTTTTGACTCTTCAAAGCATCTTACCATGCCAGTGGGACACCAATATGATTTGTGTCTCAAGTGGGTTTTTGCATTCGAAGCAATATTCATTGCTGGTAGTAGAAAAAGTGTATTCTTTAGCCGCCAGTCTTCCACATGCTTGTGCCATCAGTTGCCCTGAATTCTACCACGCCATAATCTCTTCCACGATCGTGCAGTCTCATGGAAATTCCATGCATGGCTGTTGCATACGGCCGATTTAAGTGTTTCTCCATTTGTGGAAAGTAAAAACTACACGGGGCTGGAGTCTGGAGAGTGGAGGAGAGGAGATGACAGGAGAACCGGTGAAGTACTTTCCACGGCTCATGTTTCATCGATGCAGGTGAAGTGAATGGTTCCCAACATTTTAGATATGACGGAGCTGCTATGCTACGTGGTTGGCTCCCTTAACACCACGACGTCTATCGATTTTGTTGGTGGGGCAGAGCATTGAAAAATATGGATATGATTGATGGGTAGTGAAAGTACTACTGGTGCTGCGAAAGATGGTCGGAGCTAGGGAGTTCTTTTCATGCACGTTCTTCCTTTTTCTTGGGGGTATTTTGATTTTCATCCAATGAACGGGAGCCACGTAAGACGTTTAGGAAAATAAGAGGGGGAAGGCTGAGGGGCAAGCCCGGTTTCTAATCTAAATCATGTTTTATGTTATAACAATTTTATTTTTTCTATTTTCACTTTTATATTTCAATTATTTTATTCATTCTTCTTTATCTCTCTCTCTCGTATCACATCTGTTTCACTGTTCTGAAAAATTTTCATAGTCCCACTTCTCACATAGAATCCCAAACACACTCACATGGATGACACCTTTTTACCTTGCATATCTGCTGATTTTTATTTTTATTTTTATTTTTATTTTTATTTTTATTTTTTTCAACTGAATCACTATGGAGCACAAGGTCCTGCCTACTTCTCACGATCAACACCTACTCACCCATGTTGTATTTCGGGGTTATACCCTGGTCGACGCCACTAATGTTCATTGAGTTTGTGAGGGTTTCCTGAAACTCAGACTTTATCAATCTTAATTTCGTTTGCAAAATTTAAATTCTAATCTTGTTTATAAAATTTAAATCTTAACCCCTAAATTGGGTTGAAGTTGGATAATAGATTTTTATTTAAGTTAAAAGTGACAAGTTTACAATTTCATATAAATATAAATCAATAATTTAAACACATAAAATAATACAATACTCAATTAAATTTAAGAAAACCATAATATTATATTTTAGAAAAACTGTATCATTTCCAAAAAAGACAAATGAAGAAAACCAATACTTGTTAAAGTAAATAATATAAATAAAAATGATATAATTTACCCATAATATAATTTCAACATGCAACATCTGTGCAAACATAAATATAAATATAAATAATATGAAAATATATTATTTAGATTTTATACATTACTATATTTTGTATTAAATATGAATAGGGAATTTTTTATAAATAGGGAATGGGGTTTGGATTTACTTAACCCAAACTTTAAAACTGTTTATAAATTGAATTCGTCAGGTTCAGCAGCTAAATCCAAAGTTACAGCCTAGTTTTATCAAAAAAAAAAAAAAAAAAAAGTTGCAGCCTAGTTCAACTTAAGAGGAAGCATTATCCATAAATATATTTTAGCCCATGTTTGGGCCCCTCTTCATGATGATGCAAGTGTAGTGGGTGTGTTTGGTTGGAGATAAAACTTTTGATGAAAAGTTTTTGGAGTAGAAATTGTTAAATTGACAGAAAACGATGTGATATAATAGGCATAATGATGGAGAGTAAAGAAAATAAAATTAAAATAGATAGGTTAGTTGTGTAAAAATGATTGAAAAGTAGAGTAGTTTATATAAAAAATGTGAAAAAATAATTAAAAATAAATTAGTTATGGAGAATGAAAAGTTTTAATTGACATTTTTTTGCTCCAAACAAACAAACTCAAAAAAAGTATAGAAAATTTTATAGAAATGATACAGTACGTATGTAGAGGCATCGCTTAGGAATGAAGAGAATATGGTGAGAACAAGATAAAGTAAATAGGACTTTTGCAAAGACAAAACCTGATTATTTAGATTGTTCTAAAATGACCATTTTTAAACTAGTCTGAAAAACATATTCTTTATGTTTTTATTTTTTTTATAAAATTGTTAAGTTATATATATTTAATGTATAAATGGCTTATCGAAAAAATCCATAAAGTAAGTTTTACTAATTTTGGAGATATGTACATATTTATTTTAAAATTTAAATACAATGATATTTTAATCATTTTATAGTGTTGAAACAAGAAAAGATACTCTTATGTTTAAAAATTAAAAGTAAATATATACATTTCAAAAAATGATGAAATTTGATTTATAGATGTTTAAATTAACAGTTTATTAAAATTTAAAAATAAAAATATATTTTTTGGACCGGTCTAAAATAAAGTCATTTTGGATAAGTCTAAAATGATAGTTTGGTTAGAAAGATATAAATAAATGATTAAAATACAAAGATAATAACAAAAAAATAAGATAATTAGGTAATTAAAATATTAAATCTTATTAAAAAACACGTGAGAGTAGTAAAGTTTTTTTTTACCTCATATCAAATCAATCCCTATATGATTTGTTTAATGAGAAATCAAGTTTCCTTGAAATTAAAAGGTGTGCATGAATTTTATTTGATAAATATGCAAAATTAATGTAATAAAAATACTTAAGTTATATATCGATTTAAAGTTTATAAAATGTATAAATCATCTAAAAAGATTCTTACCATATGGATGAATAATTAATATAATATTTTAATATTTTAACATATCGAAATGTTTTAATATTAATATTTTAATATTTTAACATATCGAAATGTTTTTCATATATATTTCATGTATAATAATTATATATTAATTAAAGGAAATATGGTCAACCAATTGATCCGATTGTAATGATTGTTTTAAAATCTTGCCATAAAACAAATGATCTGAAATTAACAATGCTTGTCTTTGAATTTCGATTTCATAATGAAAGTGTGCCCATGGAAAAAGGATGAGTTCGCTTTCGAAGGCAATTGATTTTTACACGGGGCGGCTAACTGAATAGTACTCTCGCCACTACACCAAAATTGACATATAGAAACTAAACAATTGCAAAACGTAATTGTATTTTGCTCTTGACATATAACCCAACTTAATTACCGAGTTCTCTATCCATAAAATAAAGTCTTATCATTGTTTTTAAAAAACTTAGCTTGAAAGTACGTAACCACGTGATAGCACAATAGTTGGTGTCTTCCTCTACCAATATATATTAGCCATTATCAATTGAGGATAAATGTAAAATAAAAATTGTAAGGTGAATTGAGGATAAATTATAACAAAAAACCATATTGTAAAAAATAAATCATAAAAAATAGCACAATATAACTTAAACAGTCGAAAAGCACTGCAAAATTTTTAGATTTTAACAAAGAAAATTTTTTTGCAAAACGTTTGGGGCATATTTCATATAGCAACCCTTAACTAAAAATTTAATTGTCAACAATTTATGATTTTTGTGTTTAGGCATACAAATTTTGATTTGGTTGATAACACATTGTTACAAGCAAGAAAAATTTTCACCGCTTATGAAAGCATCATCATAAGTAAAGATTTTTTTCTTATGTATAAAAGTATTGTCAAAAGTAAGAATTTTTTTTCATATGTATTTACCTTGGTGATAAAGGTTGTCAAAAATATTTTTTTCTTCTAGCGAGTTAAACATGTCATTAAAATATTCTTTTTTATTAAGGGTAGAGTTAGGAAGATGAAAAGGTAGAAGCGATAAATTAAGAATGGAAAAAAGTTTTAAAAAGTGAAAAAATTATGTGATGAAATATAAATAATGATTAAAAGTAAAAAAAAATAAAATTAAAATATATAAGATAATTGTATAATGAGATGCGAAAAATAGTAAGAATATAGATATAATAATAAAAGATTAAATTATCTACATAGTTAAAATATCAAAATCGCACCCCAATCAAAAAAAATATATCAAAATAGTGTGTAAATACACAAAGAAGTATGAAAGTTTTGTTTACCTTTTGAAGATAAGAGGCTAGATTTTGTGAAGATTCTCTTTGGTCCTTCGCATTTTCCGACAAAAACGACGCAATAGATTAATATTTGTTTGGCAAAGTACGCGTTTGCTTTTCCGTTTATCTTGGCGTCTCGTAATGCTTTTATCAAAGCGGTTTTAGCTTTTATCAAACCGGTTTTACAAGCGTGATTTCATATAACCTCCACCATTCTTAAGATATTGATAATTGATACTGAATTCAATTCATTAATGATATTTAACATGATTTATTTAGTTAAGATATTAAATTTTATCGAAATTCAAGAAATCACGGGCACATTTACTCGAAATTTGATATATTTATATGTAAATTAGAAAAAATACTTGAATATATATATATATTAGAATATAATAGTGTTTTATAGAGTCATTTATCCATATACTAGTAATATTTTAGATAGTTTAGATATTAAACATATATTTAAAAATTAATATTTAGTATTAAATTAAATTATTTTATTAATTTTACCTATTTATAAATGAGATCTACATGTAATGCTAGGCAAATAAAAGGGTTTAGTGATAATATAAATTATGTTAAATATTATAAGTAAAGTGAATTTTTATCAACCATTTGGATGTTAAAAATGAAGAAAATTTCATAAAAAAAGAAATTTCATTGAAGTATCTCGATTGTGCATTTACCACAAAATTTAAAACATTTTTTTATTAAGGGTAGGTCCGGGGAGATGAAAAAGTAGAAGTGAGAAATTAGAATTAAAAATTTTAAAAAGTGAGATAATTATATAATATAATATAAGCAATGATTAAAAGTGAAGAAAATAAAATTAAAATATATAAAATAGTTATACGCAAAGATATGAAAAATTATAGGTATTAAAATCATAACAAGAAGCAGAAAGAAAAACGAAAGTTTTGTTTGCCTGTTCGAGATGGAAAATAAGAAATAGGTTATTTTTTAAAAAATGAAAATTTTAAAAATAAGAAATTTCATTCCACCCCATTGCCATATTTTCATCGCATCCTAGAGACATTTGGGCGATGACTGGCACCCGAAGATAACTATGCAAAGCGGGCTCAATCAAATAAATCTAATAAGCAACATCAATCATTACCCATCAGTTCCAATTAATTTTTTTTGAGAAATCCGAGCTCGCTGTCTGATTTTGTTAGATAATAATTTGTACTTATCGGGTCTGTCCCATCGAAATACTGGTAGCGTTTGACTCGGGGCGTAATAGCCGCCAATGCAACTCATTGCCAACATATATTTTTTTAAAAGGAAAATATGTGGCGCGGTGAGGACAGAGGAATCGGATGACAATGAAGTCAAAAGATGCGATGAGAAAGTAATATTTCGTATTAGAGTCTGAGAAAGATTATTACGAATGAAAATGGAAAGTGGAAAAGGAAAGATTAAAAAAAGGTAGGTTATCATGTACTAAGTGAAAAAAATATTTTTAAAAAAAATAAATTCTATCGTATGCTTGTCTCGTCCTCATCTCATCTCAAGCCTCCCTAGGGCTTGTGTACTGGAGCTGCTTTTGCTTATGAAACCATACACCGCACTTCTTACAAAAGTGAGTTTTCTAGAGTCCCGTTCGATCTTTATCACTTTATCACTTTTATCAGTTAAAATTTACCCTAAAAGCACAAACAAGCAGAAACACAACCGCCAACTTTGCCAAACAAATATTAAGTGTATCGTGTCACTTTTGTCAGAGAACACATGAGCGCCGAAGGGAAGTTTCATCAAATTGAGCTTAAGGTGTGCTTTGAAAATAATAAATCTTTTTTGGTGCAAAATTTTTGGTGTAGAAATTTCAAAAATAAAAAAGTGAAATAATATAATAGGATAATGATAAAAATAAATAAATAAATAAATTATCCGTGTAAGTAACTATGTAAAATAATTAAAAAGTAAGATAATTATATAAAAAAATGCAAAAAATCATTAAAATAGAATAATTATGAAAGTAAACCGTTTTAATTCAAATCTTTTGAATGTAAATGAACGCACCCAATATAAAATTTTTTCAATTTTAATACACTTTTTACCCTTTCCAATATACAATCATATTTTTTCCTTTCCTTCTTTTAAAAAGAATTTTGATTGCGAGGCCCCACGTCTACCGACGTACCCTCGTACAAAGACATATGACAGTGACTCTTAAAACGTACAACCTTGCTATTACTTGAT
Source organism: Annona squamosa (assembly GCA_035584095.1). Lineage (NCBI taxonomy): Eukaryota > Viridiplantae > Streptophyta > Magnoliopsida > Magnoliales > Annonaceae > Annona > Annona squamosa. The sequence goes on along the minus strand of JAXCLR010000063.1, from coordinate 39,428,020 downwards.
AGGCAATCACGCTGACCTGATCAATCACGATGATTGCAATTTCAATCAATCAATATCCTGTATTTACATTTGGCAATTTTAACATGCGTGTATGCAGCTGGTCCATGTGTCGTTCGTGTGTTGGTCCATAATGGATTAAAAAAAAAATTTCAAAGTAAAAGTTATCAAATGATATAATATGACAAGGGTAATTATGAAGGATAAAGAAGATAAAATTAAAATAGATAAGTTAGTTGTATAAATAATTACGTAGAAATAACTGAAAAATAGGGTAGTTATACAAGAAAATGTGAAAAAATAATTAAAAAATATAATAATTATGAAGAATGAAAAATTTTAAATTGAAAAATTTTAACTTGACATTTTATATCTATTGCCAAACACATCCTGAAGCTACGATCAATTGTCACAATGCATTACTAATATGAAGATCAAGACAACTTCTGCCGGAAGGTAATATGCTATCTTTGGTTAATATGCTAATTACATGTTAACCAAAATAAGATGTTATTTTATATTGTATATTGTCATAATTTGTGTTTGTACATTCCCAGTCTTTTGAAATCAATAATCTATAGTTATTAATTTTAATCTACTTCACATTTTTTTGATGATTTTTGTACAAATGTTTTTTGATTTTGAGTATTGCTTTAGTGCTCACAAGTGTCAATAATATGCTCACGTGAGTTTTTCATGATTATTTTTTTGGAGTTCATATGTGTGCTCAAGCACTAACGTTCTATATATGCTTTTAATTTTGAAAAATGAAAAGACAACACTTTTTTCATGGATTGTGCACCAAGAAGGGATTGTTTTGGCTATGGTTCTCTGTGTGCCTTGAGGCCTAAGCTTCTAATTAAGGGGATCCATAGTATATATTACTTTCATGTATTTTTTTTAAACATACTTTCCGGAAAATTGGTTTAATTTGGAGTGTATATACAAGTAACTTACGCAAGTTGCACTATAAGAGAACAAACATTTTTCACAAAGAGTTCTATTTAGGTACATAGATAATTGTTGTTGCTAAAAATTAGCTTATGGCAACAATAACATAAGAAGATGTTGCAAAAAAAAATTTTTTAATAACAAAAATTATCACTAAAGGTATGACTTCGACTTAATGACAAATTTGAAAAAGCTTTATAAAAGTCTTTTTTATAGCGGACTTATATTGAAGTGGTTACAGTGACATTATAATGTAACTTAATATAAAATTTCGGGTCGTCACTAAAAATTCGTTTTCTTGTAATGTGGCAGCCTTGCCTATGATGTGAATTTTATTATAATCACGCTTTAAAATTTTAAAATATTTGCATCTATATTAATCAATTCCTGTTAGTCATTTACAAAAATTTCCACGGGTGTGCAATCATAGATGTTTAGTGTTACTTGCATTCAAGCCTCCTTGAAAACAACATTTCATTTGATTATTAAATATGCAAGGAAGCTTTTAAAGATGAATAATGAGAATAGGCAAGATTAGTAAAGTACTGTCGGGCAATGTGGATCGGGAGAGAATGGAAAAGGGAATAAAAAAATATTTTTAAAAATATGGGAGTAATGTGATCATATGGTAAAAGTGAAGTTAAAAGAAATTGGTTGATTGTAAGAGAAAATAATTAGACTGTAGGACTAAAAATTAAAAAATATGATAGTTAAGTAGTTAACATGTTCACATTATTTTTCGAAAAGTTTAGGGGAGAGATACTTCCCACTCACTCTTGCCTAATACATGGTCAGAGGCATAAGGAGCAAATACTCTAATCTAAGTCATCCATGTGAACGATGCAATTCTTCTCCGTCGCTGAAAAATGATTGTCTTTTTAACCTTTGTAGCATGTAGAAGTGACTTTTTCTATCCACTTTTTAATTAATTTAAAATTTTAATTACTAAATTTTACTATTTTTCTATTATTTTTCCTATATTTCAATCATTTTTTATTCATATCTTATGAATATCTAACGGTACGTTTTAGCTTTACTTTTACATCTTTATAAACGGAAATACTCCCAATTTTCAGGGGAACATTCAAGATTTACAAAATATGCCATGGGGGAAGATCAAAATGTTGCAACTAGGTCAAGATGTCCGCCACGAAGACAGCACCTCCCAACGTGGTCGGCTACGTTAACGGTACTCTCCATGTAATGATGGAATCTGTAGAAATCACTGGCCGTCCCATGTGCTATAATGAAAATTTTACACTTCCAAGTCCAGACCCGGGCATGCATCTTTCTTCCTTTCTTTCGATGGATCCAGCAGAGCCATTCAATTTTTGTCTTATGTATGTACATGCTAGCTTGACCGTCAAAGCACTCGATTTTGAGTCTTCTTTTGATGCCTCATGCTGGTTTTGGATAGAGTACAACTGGTCGGATACGTCTGGTTCGAATTTATCCCACTCTTACTTATTTTAATAAATTCTTACCCTATGTTATTTTAAGTTCAGTTGGTTCTATATTCATTCTGGGTTATTTTAAGGTCATCATAGTTCTGGTTTCAGTTCTAAATTAATTTTCATACCATATTTAAAAATCATAATTCTAATATGAATTTTGCTTAAAAACTTATAATTAATATGGTAATGATATTGTTTTAAAATGCATTTATTAGATATACTAAATAATGAATAAATGAAACAAGTTTTATATTTTAAAAGATATATTTTATATCTTAAATAAAAATACTTCTATGAAACCCCTTCATTTTTAACATCTAAATGACTTATGGAAAATTTACTTCGTTTATTATATTTAGTATTATTTATGTTATTATGAAAACTTTTTCATTTATCTAGTATCAATATATATGAGTTTCATCTACATATGCGTAAAATCAATATAATAAAATTATTCAATGGAAATATCAATTTTTAAGTAGTATTTTTAATATTTAAATGATCTAAGATATCGATACATAAGCTACACTTAATCAAAAATAGATGTATTCATATATAAATTGGGGAAATGATAAGATCCATTTACACACGTTTTAGAATATAATAATAATTATTAAAATCATTTACACATGTTGAATTTGGATATAATTTGGCCTCTTAGCTAAAAAATAATATTAAATACAATGAACGTATCTAATTGTTCATCAATCATCAATATCTCAAAAATAGATGGCTTCAATAAGATCACTTCTATGAAATTCGATTTCATAAAAGCATGTCCGTATCTCAGTTTAAAAGATATAATATATTTTATAAAAAAGAGATTACAATATGTATTAGTAATTCAAGTTAATTTTGAGTAATAGTATATTAGAACTTATCTTATTATAATTAGATAGGTTTTTTTTTTTCCCTAAAATCCACAAGCACACTTTACTTTATAAGTAGTTTTTTTAGGGCATTGAAAGAGTGAACTACGCTACACCCTATCCAAGCTACACCCCCTAAGGATAGGAATTGAAATAAGTGTTACAATGTCAAAGTTTGTCCTTCATGAGCCTACGCTTAAATTTTTTTTATCTAACCCTGTTTTACTCTGAAAGAGATAAACCCCAATGGATTTGACCCTCACATTTTTAGGCTTGTTTGGCATTTTATAAAACTTAGTGGTAGTTGAGACGGTAAAAATTGTGTTAGTGATGTTGCCTTCCCATACCTTGACTACGCCAACAACTGCATTAAATGTGTGAGGTAGATGCAAAATCAAAATTAGGATCGGTGGCATGCGCATGCGTTTGGTGGACGACTCATGCAACGATTGTGGTATGCGCTGTGGTGATCTTTTGCTTCCCAAGGATCTGCCGGAGCCCAATTCAGTGCACCCGGGTGCATTCAGCCTCAACGCACCCGGGTGCACTGCACTTTTTTTTTTATTTTTTTTTGAAAATTTTTGTATACAATGGTTAATCTAGGTTTATTTAACATATGTATCAATTTTTACTATTTTTGGAGACTTTTAGATATTTTTTTAGATTTTTAAAAATCAATGGCCTTTTCGGTAATTTAAAATTACGAAAAATGTCACTGATTTTAAAAAATCTAAAAATTTCCAAAAATAGTAAAAATTGATGCATATGTTAAATAAACTTATATTAACAGCTTCATGAAAAAATTTTCAAAAAAAAAATTAAAAAAAAATAAGTGCGGTGCACCCGGGTGCGTTGAGGCTGAATGCACCGAGGTGCACTGAATTGAGCTCCGGGATCTGCCACCTTTGGTATGGATGACGCAGCTCGGCCTTGAAATCCAGCATGCGTAGAGATGATTGAACTAATTTTACGGTATGAAAAGTTTTTTTTCTCGCGATGAGTTTCTGGCTTTACCAAATTTCAAAAGACACCCTTAGTTTTAAAATTTTTTGTCTCAATAAACATAGCCTCCGTTGAAAAATGAGTTAGGCTAATAGGCCGATCATCATCTTTTGGACTCAAAATTCATCTAAACGCCCATTTTTTTTTGTTTTTTTAGAATTATATATAATTATTAATCTATATGTATTTAACATACATGTTAAATTTTACTTTTTAAAAGGTTTTTAGAATTTTTATATTTTGAAAGTCAGTGCTGATAGTAAAATTTGATACACATATTAAATATATCTTTAGATTAAAAATTTTATAAAAAATATTTAAAAAATAAAAAATAAGTTAAAGCACGTTGTGCCCTGTACCAGGATCCGACATTTATTATGTGAGACTGACGCTGTCGCCACGTGCTCGGCGGCCTGAATTCTCACGTGCTCGCACCGTAAATGCGTGGCCTGGCGTCGTTCATTTCTTTTCAGCAGCAGCAGCCCTGGTACCAGGTAGCTTTAATTGCAAGGCTCAGATTCTTGTTCATGGCGCTTTCTTCACGGCTGCCGAAGAATAGAAGATTTATAAATATCTATCCATACTGGACGATGACATATACGCTGTAACTAGTTGAAGAAGTCAACATTCGTGAGTCTAAGTCAAGTGATGATGAGGCATTATCTCTCCTTTCTCAAAAGCCTTGGAAAGGATAATACCACTTTTTTTCATAGCTGATAATACCACCTTATTGTTACTTGTTTCAACGTTGTAATTTTGCTTTTATACTATGAATACGAGGTTTGATCGAATTTTTTGGATTTATATATATAATAATTATATATACACTATCATAAATAGTAGTTCAAAATTATAAAGTGATCACGTAAGGTTTATGGGCCCAAATTATCTAATAAAGTATGGGCCTTTCGTAGGGGGTTAATGGTTATAGTCAGTCCGTCAACCTGCTCGTTTAACCCGTTTATAATGAGTTTGGGTTGGGATTTTTGAATAAATGAGTTATGATCCACCAACTCGTTTAACCATTTAATTAAATAAATGGATTAGGGTTGAGATTTTATAACTCGTTAACCCGTTTAGTAACTCATTTAACCTACAGAACCTGTTCAACCTATTTAATTCGTTTAACTCATTTATCTCGCTTAACTCATTAAAGTTATATATATATATATGTAAACCTCTTTGTTATTTTTACTTTCTAAGTCTTCCTTCAGTCACCTAATTTTCATTTTTCTACTATTGCTCTAATTCTATTTTCCCGTTACTGTCCTATTTTCATTTCTCCTACAATGAAAATACTCTCTCATCTCTCCCTGCAAGATCATTATCTACTAGAATTTAGGCTTTTAAGTTATTTATTATACAACCCGTTAACAACCCACCAACCCGTTTATTAAATGGGTTATAAATGGGTTAGGGTTGAGGTTTTTTAAATGGGTTAATAAATGAATTAGTGTTGAGATATTTTAAATGAGTTAGGATTAGGATTAGGCTCCAACCCGTCCAACTGGATCAAATTAACACCCCTAGTCTCCCATGCGTAGATACCATATTGCCTATTTTCTAATTTCTATTTTATGATGTACTAAATTAGAAATTAGAAAGACGGGTATGCTATATATACAGTTGTGGTCTCCAGGTTATGCATTTTTAGAGTTTATTTTCTGACATCTCGTCTTTAAAAAAGATGAGTCATCTTCTCCGGAAAACTTTAGGTCATTAACTTGCAAAACCAAAAAATCTCTGGATTTAATAACTACTCCTATGGATTCAGGAACACTTCTGCTTATAATTTTATTTTCTTGATGATTTAACATGGAGGATCTTAAGGTGATTATAGTTTTTAATCAATAAAGTTTTCCCAGCAAGGTTAAGTGTTGGAATATACTAAAGTAAACCGGAAAGTTTAAGAGCTAGGTGATATAGCAAGAGCAAGGATTAAAACTAAAGAAAATAAAGTTGAAATAGACAATGAAGTTGCAAAGGAAAAGATGAAAAATGATTGAAATATAAAAAATATATAATAATTAAGAGTGCATCTATAAAGTGATAAAAAAAATTTATGAAAATTTTTTGGTGTAAACATTTTTAAAATGAGATAAATAATGTAATATAATAGGAATAATGACTAATCTTAAAATTTATAGGTTAGATATATGAGTAGTAGTGTAAAAATGATTAAAAATAGGGTAGTTGTATAGAAAATATGAAGACATAGTTAAAAATAAGGTAGTTATAAAGAGGAAAAAATTTTAGATTGAAAAGTTTTATATTAAAAAAATTTTCACGTAAAAAACATATCCTAAATATCAAATCATCATTACACACGGGGAAATGAGAAATTTACTTTTTAACTTAGGGTTCCCAGGTAAGGAAAAAGGTGTCTGAACTTTGAGCATTATCTGGTTGTTTCTTTTAAGATAGGTTCACACGGGTGATGAGGAATCTTTATTTTTTACCTCAAGGTTCTCAAGTATGAAAAAAGGTTCTTTGAGCATCATCTGGTTGTTTCTTTTTAAGGCCACGTTTGAGAATGAGCATGTGTAGGAAAGTGATGGAAATTGTGGGATTTCATTTCCTAATGTCAATAATTGTGTCATCAATCACACTAATTTTTTCTATTTTTATTCTTATATTTCAATCATTTTTCCTATCAACTACATACAACAAAACTATTTATTCGAACTATACCTCTATTATTTCCTATCAATCACACATTTATCAAAATATTCTCTTTTCAATTTCTCAGCATTTCCAGCAATCTCACAACATTACATGTTACCAAATGTCTCAAGATTGACATGATGTTTTCTTACTATGGTCGTATTCGTCTCTAGGCCCTACGGCATGGTTATTTATAATAAAAAAATTTCAAATAATTTTTTTTACTTTTCATAATTATATTATTTTTCCCATCTTACAATCTAACTATCCTATTTTTAAATTATTTCTACATAACTACCCATATAATTTGAGCATGTTTGGCAAACACAAACTTTTCAACAAAAAAATTTTCAATATGAAACTTTTTAATCTTTATAATTATTTTATTTTTTAATCTTCTCACACAAGTATCCTATATTTCAATCATTTCTGCTCAACATCTGCACAATTAACATATCTATTTTAACTTTATGCTTATTATTATTCATCATTATCCTTATTATATCACATTATTTTCCATCAATTTGAAAAAATTTTATACAAAAATTTTGTCACTTTTAAAATAAATCTTTAATTTATTTATTTTAACTTTATTCTCTTTACACATCATCAATACTCATACTAGATCACATTATTTTCTACTAATTCAAAATTTTTCATTCAAAAGTTTTATCACTTTGCCACTAAAAACCTGCTCTGGTGGTAACACACGAGAGCATGTTTGTCACTCACCGGTGTTCGATTCTCCTCTCATCCTAGAGTATGAGTTTTAATAATTCCCCTCATCAAGTGGGAGTTTTAAACATTTTCTTCTAATGTGGATTTTTTTACAAATTCCCCGATGTTGGGGATGTCTATAAAAAAATCCCTCTATATGTGCAAGAGTTGTAAATGGTATATAAATATTAAATATCAATTAAAAAGTTTTTATCATGTACCGAACATAAAAATTTTCTTAATTTTGTAATCTGTATTTATTTCATTGAAATATCTTTTTTTATGGTCATTGAAATATCTCTGATTATAATGTTTTAGTGTAGCTTTCTTTAACAAACCCATGTGACTTCTACGGCAAAAAGTTTTTTTGTTTTAATTTCACATATTTCAAATGCAACGCCGGATCACTTGCTACGCATAAAGAGTATATATAGATCGCAAATGCATCTAGGGATTGCATGCAATGATACGCAGAAGATTTTGGTGTTACCACCTCATTTAGCTCACTTTCATGCTTGAATCAAAATCAAATCTGCTCAACTCATTTAGATAGTTTATTTAACTAGAACCAATTTTCATTTAAAAATCAAATAGTTATGTAAGCTAGGCCGCAACAAAATTATTTGATTTTTATACCTACTTTAAAATCATAATTCAACATTTATACATTAAAAGATTCTTCCGGTACAAATAAATATTGTTCTTGCGAAATTATATTATATTAAGGGTGTGTTTGGAAAATAATAAAAATTTTGAAAAGTTTTTTGATATAAAAGTTTTGAAAATGAAAAAAATAATATGATATAATAAGAATAATAATAAAGAGTAAAAATAATAAAATTGAAATAGGTAGGTTGATTGTATAGGTAGTTGTGTAGAAATTATCGAAAAGTAAAGTAGTTATCTAAGATAATATAAAGAAGACAATTGTAAAGAACAAAAAATTTTATGGTCAACAAACACATCCTAAATTTGAAATGATCTCCAAGTGATTTTCATATTTTACGGCATTATAAATATTTTAAAGCATGAATGACTTACCCAAAACTTTCATCCAAATGATTTTTGGTACTATAGTGAAATAAATCATTTTAAATAAAATGAGTGAGCTAATTTTTAATACAATCAAAGTGAGCCAAAATGAGCAACAATACTAAAGACTTAGTGTTATAGCTACAAAAGACTTACTGCCCTATAATCTATATGCATAACCTGTGGCATAGGTTGCAAGTCTTGCTTGTATACTGTAAATTTGTTTATGCCGCAAATTCTTCATTGTATGGCGAATTTCTTCAACGCATGAACCGATTATTTCTGGTAATATTGGAAATCTATGAAAATGGGTTAACTATTCTATTTTTCCCTTCAGAAGACACAAATTAAATGGCCTTGGTCACCTGTTTTCAGTAATTGGTGGAGACTTCTCTCTTCCTCCTACTTTTTTAGATATATAACTCATCCATAACTCCACCATTTCATTTTTAATTTCTTTACTGTTGTCTACATTTTTATCTTTTCCCTTTTATTCGTAAAGGTATTTATTTTGTCTCCATTATTTTCAGTAGACGTCCCCTATTTTGTTTAGTCATTTCATTAATTTCCTTTCTTCTAGATTTCATCTTTTCTTGAAAAGGAGGTGATTTAGATAAATTAATTGAAAATGAGTAATTTTAGTACATGGAATGAATAAAGACAAAAATGTACTTCCTTAAAAAGTATGACTAGTACTGATGAGGATAAATAATTAAATGAAATTAAAAAAAGGAAAAGAAAAATAAACCTTTAGGCCTCTTTTACATTTTTGAAGATTTGAAATGCTTTTAGTGTTCTATGTCAAGACAGATCAGGCTACTGCTTGAAGGCTCCAGACAAGTTACCGGTACCCACTAGGAGATGCAATGTCTCTGGTCATCTAATTAATGGCTCGGAAGTCATAATGAGTAGTTCGTAAAGCATTCTCCAAGACTTACATTTTCTCGTGTTCGTAAAGCATTCTCCAAGACTTACATTTTCTCGTGATCAGCTAGGCAGAATGCAAGCTGATAGAAAAAAGCTAGTGTAGTTTTCATTCGACGCATTATGTATGGTACCTTGAGTCTTGAGATTCCATTCATAGTTTCCGCACACACCCACCTCATGGTAACCATTTCCGTACATGCCTAAGCTATCCAATCTCCACCCAAAAGTACTGATACAAATAGGGATGCCATTGATCATCAATAAAGTGTGAGAGCACGTTTTCCAAAATATCTATTTCCTTCGTAATCATCATATTTTTTGTATTTTTACCTGTACATCCTAATTATTTTTTCTTTCAATAACTCTATTTATTTTAACTTTTCTTTTATCATTTTTTATCATATATAAGATTTTCAAAATATCTCATTTCTCCCTTTATACTTCAACCCACAATCCTACAAAAATATTAATTACCAAACACCGCCTGAAAGAATGACGGATTGACCAAATTATTTAAGTTTAACACATGTTTGTGTGAGTGGAAGAAGAAATAGACTCACAAGTACAAGTTCTTGAGCAACGTACATTTTTTAATGATTTATTTATGCAGTAATTTTTGTTTTATAATTCATACCAAATTTATCTTACAATATATTCTTAATTGATAGTACCCAACATATATCAATGGAGGAAGAGACTAATATTCCTCAATTGAGAGACTCAAAGCTCCCTTGGAAGGGATTAAAACCCCCATCACCTAGACATAAGACCAAGACTTTACAAACAAGGCTATACTCGTGTGGCAGCAATTGAACATTTTTGAACGTGGAAATATAAGAGCGGGAAGTGGTCATGTGGGTAGGTTGGTAAAGTAGGAAAATGATAAAAGGAATATTTTCGAGATGTATGAAAGTGATATGATATGATCAGTGTACAGGGTAATTATGTGAAAAATGATTGAATGTGGGAAAGAAATGAAAAAATTATGATAGTTAACTAATAAAAATATCAAATTATTTTTAAAAAAAAATGTACGTGTGCAAGGAGAGGTGGTGAACCACTTTCCCAACGAAGCTTGTTATCAAACATACTTATCTTTACTTTATCAGAAAAAATTACCTCTCTTTACAAAATAAATTTTTAAGTTTAAAAAAGCTATAAAGTTAATCTCTTTTTTTTAGGCAGGGAACAACAATTATTCCATTATAGATTCACAATCCTTGTACAACAATTCCTCAATACAACTTAGTGGAATCTTACACCAAACCTAGTCTAAGCCTTGACAATACAATGCAAGATTTACTAAGTTATAAATTGGGTCATTTCTGCTTGGGTCCCATTTCATTTGAGGCCCTTCCATGGATTTTCATAATGGAAGTTGCTTATACATCGTTGATTTAAGTTGGATGGCTAAGATCTATTTGGGCATTTTCGGAAGCTTAAAAAATTGGAAGGGAGACATGTAATTTTTGCATCTCACCTGCACCTTTCCTCCCCCTCCATCTTTCTTCCGCTTTTGGGCAAACAAGTATTGCTAATACATGGCGAAAATCGATTTGAAAATTGGGGCAGAAATTATCATTGTTAGTGGGTTTCATGAAAGCATATGAAGGAAAAATGGCCACTATTGATGACTGAATCTGTGTTGGATTCAATGGTCAACTATTTGCAGTGAGAATTTGCTTGTTTCATGATCTACAGGGTCCACAAATTTTAATGGAAGCAGAGCAGTGCTGATCTTGTTTAATGGAACCGAGTTGTGTGGAAGGCATGGGACGTTATGATCCCATCTGCATCGCCCATCACACCCCCCCTCCTCTCTCTAATCAACAACGGCTTCGTGCTTCTCCCATCTTCTCCCATCTCGTTGTCATTGTTCCATGAATTGATGCAGTTCTTGATGACTGAATGTAACGAAGCTTACTTTGGTGCTCATGCTGCGAAGTCGGCAACTGATCTTATGTTAGAGACCCTGCTATAGAAAATTTCCAAATGTTTTAGAATCTTTGGTGAAGATTGAATCTTATTGCAATAAAGAATGCAGGTAGATCTAATTTGTACTATTGTTTCTCTGATTTCTACATGAATGGATCGGTGTCTCAGTTCTTGAACACCTAGTGTTCTTGGGGGAAATTTTTGTAAACACTTGTTAATGTTCAGAATCGGCGGGAGAGGCATGCAGTCGTTCAATCCCCGAGGATGCTACGGTTGATCTTTTCATTGATGGTGAAACCAATTCTTGGAACAGGGACCGGATCTTTGCGGCTATGGGGGAGACGTGATGGCATGAGGTAAACGGAATCCCTCTTCCCAATGGCTCTGTGGAGGACAATATCTACTGGAGGCACGAACCTAATGGCCATTTTTCTGTAAAGTCGGCTTACAGAATGTTATGCTCCACGACCGATGTCCCAGCCTACTTGGAGACCTTTAAAACCATTTGGCGGCTAAAACTCCCATCCAAAGTGCTCATCTTTGGTTGGAGACTTCTTTTGAACGCCCTTCCCACGCTATACAACATCACTTGTAGGGGCATTGATGTGGACCCGGTTTGTACATTATGTAAGAACGAAACTGAAGATGCAACCCACCTTTTCCTTAGGTGTGTGTCTACTCGTGCGGTTGGCTGGATGGTGGCACGGCTGGCCTATCATGACGCTTCAATACAGGAGGTGATGGAATTGCTGGCAAAGAACAATAGGCACGTGGACCTCTCACGATTTATATTATGCTGTTGGAGGGTTTGGTGGCTACGGAACAAACTCAGAGAGAAAGGAATTCAACCAAATTTTACGACTGTCTTGGCCTAGTGCGCGGACTTCCTTTATCATCATTGGCAGGCTAAAATTAATATTCAGTCGGGGGTTTTGGAACAAAAATTGGTAACACGATGGCTCAAGCCGCCAGTGGGCTCT